>BROG01000698.1:0-377127 GCA_030159075.1 Atrina japonica | reverse complement strand
TCACGATCCAGAGTCGAGTGCACTGCCGACTGAGCCAGGCCGGCTCCATCAATAAGTAAGGTGCCCGGTGTTGTATAATACTCGGTCCGGCCTCATGATGTGTTCGGTGTCGTGTAATAATCGGTCCGGCCTCATAATGTGTCCGTTGTCGTATAATAATCGGTCTGGCCTCATGATGTGTCCGGTGTCGTATAATAATCGGTCTGGCCTTATGATGTGTTCGGTGTCGTATAATAATCGGTCTGGCCTTATGATGTGTCCGGTGTCGTGTAATAATCGGTCAGGTTTCAAAAAGTGTCCGGTGTCGTGTAATAATCGGTCTGGCCTTATAATGTGTCCGGTGTTGTATAATACTCGGTCCGGCCTCACGATGTGTCCGGTGTCGTGTAATAATCGGTCCGGTCCGGTCCGATGTCGTATGATAATCGATATAGCCTCATAATGTCCGGTGTCGTATATTAATCGGTTCGGCCTCATAATGTGTCCGATGTGGTATAATAATCTGCCCGGCCTGGAAAAGTGTCCGACCGGACCGAAAAGTTCACATTTTCGGTCCGACCTACGGTCCGAGTAGCAAAATATGGATAATAATAAATAAATGTAATATGAATTTGCAACTTATCATATCTTAATTAATAATCAAATGTTATTGATTTTAAACCTCTACCTCTACTTTAGAGATACTTGTTCAACCGAGAAAGACAGTGAAACCATTGACATGGATGGAGCTTTACCGTCATGTTATATTACTGAACCTACTGCAAAAATGATAGTGAAAGAAATTAAAACACATGCGAACGCATGCACACACACTCACACGCACACACACACACACACATATATATATATATATATATATATATATATATATATATATATATATATATATATATATATATATATATATATATATATATATGGAAAATTTAAAGTACGAATCGAAAAGAAAGCATTCAATACGCATATCATTAAAGACTTTCCTAAACTAGGACTATTTCCTGTCTATTATCTTTATCGTGTCTCAGGTATACTACCTACCTATTGAATAATAACTATACAAAACAGACGTCATTATATAAAATCATCTGATCCATTTCGCTAAATTATTACTGCTTGGTATAGTTTATATGATTTGAAGACTGTCAGTACTTTCATTAGAATACAACGGTTATATTGTAGGTCTAAGATGAATTATAACATTGCATTTTGTGGCCGGGCCTATTACTATACGACATGGTGGAATTGTGTGGGTTTTGATCTGACCAGACCTTCGATGTCCGACCTAACTGCATCAGTTTCTATTTGACCAAATATTTGAAGTCCATTTGCAAACCCTTTTTTCTACTTGAGCAGCCATGTTCAGTTGCATAAGCTTTTATCTGACCAAATACGAAAGATCATGAAGCAAATATTTTGTGTAACGTTACATAACCAAATAGAATACGTTTGGGCGGAGGAACGTAAGGGATACGTTTGAATCTTTAATGTTCATCAAACGATAGAAAAACAGTGTTGTTCTTTGAAATGCAATATGGTATCAAAGATTTTTAACCAATGGGCAGGAAGTACCATCCGCATCTGAACATTAAGACTTCAGTACACACCAGTTCAATATGGAGGGCTTGATTTTGATTCATAACCTAAGCATCACACTGTTTGCCGACTTAATGAGCATGTATCCATAAACCATCTTCAATGTAGAGAACGTTTGAATAACGAAAATTAAAATTTTGATCAGTCTGAGACCGATTTAACTTTATATATTTAACAGATACCAACGTATTTATCTGTTTAACTACATATAAAATCATAGATACCAAAGTATAAATCTTCCGGATGTTTAGGTGACAATATACAAATCTGGTGAACATTGGACAAACACGGACCTCTGGAAATTTAGAAGTGGGATCAGATGCCATGGACGAGTAAGTATCCTCCGTTGACCTGTCACACTCGCCCTGAGTCAACAGTCACAAAAAGGGCAGACAACCCAAGAACCGCTTCCAAACAGGTAACTCAACATTTCATTTAGATAAACATAGTAATTGCAAACAAGACCATTAAACCGACCGTAAAATTTGCGGAACGTTGACATCACGCCATGAAATATATGATGAATAACAAATTTCTTATGATAATACCACAGTAAACTCGAATAATTCAAAAGAGATCTTGACTCATTATCAATTTTACTTGTATGATGTATTATCTACATTGTATTAGAACTGCGAATTCATAAATGTATGATAAATTGATATCTGTGCGTGCTTGAAGTACAGACAGACTAGTGATAACATTGTTTTGGAATTCACACAATGTGTCGGTAACATAGTAACGAGTCATGAAAATGAAACTCCAGTCACTGATTGATAACAACGAGTTACTCCGCTTTATTTACGCCTATAACACTGCAGTGAGATTGATGGCGCTTACATAAAAATTTAGAAGAACAAAATTTATTGGCTAATCACTTTCAAGTATCACAAGAGCTGTACATATATGTATATAACTCTGAACATACTAGAAGCATGTACGCGTGTGTTTAACATGCATGCACGTGCATTCAAGAGCATTGAATTTTACGACACTGTGTAAAGGACTGATAATATTTTTGAAGATGATATTGTTTTCAAACAACTTGTATGTCTAAGGGTTTTATTTATTTGTTTTCGATTTTTAACATTTTTTACATGAGCAGCATATTTCATGAAGAAATCTTTATACCTCGTCCTATACCAAACACAATAAGTTTGTAGGCCTATCACTTAAAATTAAAGAGATTTAGTGTATGTCAGCGATATATAATAGTAAATCCCAAAACGCATATGCTGCTTATTATTATTTTTTTTTTGAATAATGGGTACGCACGTACGCACACACACTTTATCTATTTATAATGTCGGTAATCTGGTGTATATGGATTTAGTTCAGTGGAACTCATCATGGTTTATACATATCGGATACCAAAGTATTAATCGTCAGGTGGTTCTGGGGAAAATCTGATGAATATAGGATAAATAGGAACCCGTGAAAATCCGGAGATGGGATCAGGTGCCGTCGTGGATTAATCACCTGGTCAAACCCGCCGTGAGACTACAGTTAAATTCAAAGGAAATAAATGTGGAAACTTTTTTCGTTACAATCGATATACAGTGAAACTTGTATATCAGGACCCCCTAGGGACACATCAAAAGGAAGGTGCTCTTTATATAGAGGTTGATTTGTACACAAATGGTACTATTGAGGACAGCAAAATGACCAGATGGTCTTTATACACAGGTGGCCGCTAAAACAGATTTAATATATATATATATATATATATATTTGTAAATCATAATATTTGCAATCAAGATCTTTCCACTGGTGTTGACATTTAACGCGATTCCTGATAATGAGTAGAAAAATTTTGTTTTTTGAATCTTAAAAAATGGCATGTCTTTAAATTTTCTTTAACAGTTATTTGAAATGTTTTTTGTATCCACATCTGATTTATACTGCTTCTGGAATAAGCGACTGTAGAGTGTTGCTGGAGTTTCCCTTTTACAGCTGTCTGTATTTTGTTAAGGAATATAGATAAACGTTTGATTCAACATTTGCTGGATCCTGCTATATACCTTTGTTTATATGGGGTTTTATCAAGTTTAGGTTTCTAATACAAGCATGGTAGCCCAAAATCAGTATCTGTTGTAGGGATGCAATAAATGATTCTGAAGGATTTCGTCTTTTGAAACATTGGCTACCTGTGTATGTAAGATTACCGAAATTAGTATTAAACGTTAGTTCGTCTGATCGACAATTATAGCAATGTGCTTTAGAAACAAATAAAACGTAACTTGAAGATTTTTGTGGGTTATGAGAGCTTTCCAGCTCGGCAATAACTTTTTAAGCATTGAAAATAGAAGAATGGCGCGATTTTATTTTTCCTCCAAAAGTTCTGCCAAGTCTGTAGACTAAAATATAAAACATTTTCATGGTTACTTGAAATATTGTCTGTCTAGTATACTCATATTTTAAATTCTCAGTAAACGGATTACCAGAAATTTGGCATGATACCATACGTGCTCGATGTCGAATTTTCTGAAGACTCTTTTATATACTGTCATTAGATACACGTTTATTCCACCAGAAAGGTCACAAAATCCTATAAAACCTCAGGCGTGTTTCTCGTATGAGAAAAATAAAGTATCCAATCCTACAAAGATGGCACGGCAAAGTAACAAATGTCATCATACATTTTGTTATAAAACGGGCTGGTTTTGTAGTCAAATTGTATCCTGGAAATTACTAAACCTACAGTAATTGGTAATACTAAGGAAGTGTCACACTTCTTACATGTGAGTCAAGATGTCGTCGACAAAACCTAGGAAGTGCCACACTTCTTACATGTGGGTCAAGATGTTGTCCATAATACTTAGGAAGTGCCACACTTTTTACATGTGGGTCAAATGTCGTCGACAATACTAAGAAAGTTTTCCACTTCTTGCATGTGAGTCAAGATGTCGTCGACAATACTAAGGAAGTGTCACACTGATGTTATTATCAGTGTATGACAATGGTTACACGCGAGTCAAGATATTAACTTTTTACATCAAGATGTCGCCGACAATACCAAGGAAGTGCCACACTTCTTACATGTGAGTCAAGATGTCGCCGACAATACTAAGGAAGTGCCACACTTCTTACATGTGATTCAAGATGTCGTCGACAATACTAAGGAAGTGCCACACTTCTTACATGTGAGTCCAGATTTCGTCGACAATACTTAGGAAGTGCCACATGTGTGTGATAATGGTTACACGCGAGTCAAGATATTCACTGATGTTATCATCAGTGTGTGACAATGTCAAGATATTAATTATTGATATATCAAACAGACATAACGATAGTTACACGCGAGTGACGATATTAATTGTTAATATCAAGAGTGTGTGATGAAGTTTCTTACGTATAACGTTAACTGCTGTTTCTTATGTTCTATGTTGTTATCAAATGGGATATATTTTACTTGCAGAGTTTGATAAACTTTCAGATATTTTTCTTGGATATATGCCATTGCATCTTCTCAAGGTCGTGTACTTTTGAGTTCTTTTTATAACTGTCTTACTGTATTTTATGTAGAATTATGCTTAGTTTTTTGTTATCAGGGAAAGCGTTCTGTGAATAATCTTTTCGTGTCTTTATGGATCTAACACTGTAAAACTGCCAACATTAATAAACCCACACTTCACAACTTTTGCTGTATCAATATCGACTGCAACAATGTAAACGCTGCAATAAGTTACAATATATTGCTCTGACAAATGTATTGATCGCCTGTCAATAATGACTATAAGCGTCAATAATACCTCCTGATGACCCACAGTTTTGTCAACAATGAACTCTCTTGTCAATGAAAACCAGAAGTACTACATTTCTGAATCGCAGTTTTCGGAGCGAGGCAATATTACAAATAAACATTTATTTCTTTTCAATGCATTCATGAAAAAAATACATATAGATATAGAGTTAATTTCCAAAACCATTTGAATGCTTCTATTTTATTGAATTCATTTGTACCATCCATTTGAATCTTGAATTTGGATTTGAATAATGTTTTACGCCAGTTTTCAATTAAATGTTGGCGAAAGGTTTTTAATAGTCGGGGAGAAAACCCGGTTACAATGTACCCGGGAAGAGACCACTGGCTTTCCGCATGTAAACTGGCAAACTTCTCAGGAAATCAGCTAAGGTCATGAGGCTCAAGCATGCGCAGACCAGAAGTGACAGAATTCATGGTTCAGAGCGTAATGCTCTAACCACTGGACCACGGAGACCCTTTGTATCATCCATTGCCAAGATCATTCATGGCCTAAATATATAAAGCTGGTCGTAAATAACTTGACTTCAGAAACTCTTTTTTATTTCACTACAGAAATAGTTTTACGCCCTTGCGACAGGGGAGACTCAAAATAAAACTGATTTACGAAAAATGTCTAGTTGTTATTTATACCCTGTCTTAGCAGGAACCTTTTATTTACACATTGAGTCAAATGATAACATACGTAATCTGGATATATTTCATATACTCAAATCTCGGAGGTTGACCTAATGACCTTCGTAGTAAATCATTGACATAGTACCACAGTTTTATATTTGGATTTTAGAATATTAATGGAATCAGAGTACTGCGATTAACGATAATGTTTTGAATTATTGAATTTGATATCTATATTTGAATCATATCTATTTTAAGCTATTTCCGAAAAATGCTGAATAGTGTCTTTAACTTGAAAATTTTCATACAGCAGATTTCACAAAACCATTTTTTTTTTATGACTTTGTATAGCAGCTGGAAATTTTTTTTATGCCATTTTGCGAAGCAAGTTTAAAACTTTGACAGAATTGTTCCCATGGCAATTTCTGCACAGCATCAAGTGAAAGAAATTTGTTTATTGAATCAATAGTTAAATTTTCGCTTATCAGAAATGACGCATGTTCCTACACTAAAATTTCAGGATGACAAAAACAAATGTAGGCTACATAATTTTATAAGTGCATTTAGGATGAAAATGAATTTGGATAATAGAATATTCTGTTAAAAGATAAGCATCATTAAAATGATTGCAATATTAACACCGGATAATGGCGAAAAACAGTCACTGCATACAATATGGCGTCTGTTAGTTAAATGTACATATAATTAGCCGAAATAAGCAAAAAAAAGAAACCTTGGGTTTACAAGCAACACAAATTGCATTAAATTTCCACAAAATTCAATAAACATATCTTATTTTGCCGATTTAATTATTGAAAAATGACAGGTCTAATGTTTGTATCCGAAATCGAGACTATAAAATAAATACTGACTTCGTCTTTTTCCACAATGAAAACAAGTCACTTTTCACGGAGGACTCGACACGAAAAGTACCATCACTACATCGACTAACGTCCGTAGCATAGGTCTAAATATATGGAAACAATGTTACAGCATGGAATCCATTCATCTTATTGTCTATCCAATCATAGGAGTGATTCATTGTAGTCTGCTTCAGACAACAAATCGGCAGTAATGTGTAAACGAACCGTTCTCCTGGAATACAGAAATATTGTGGAAATTACTAAATTGTGGTATTTATAAGATACAAATAAAACATGATAACCCAGTTATGCTATTTCGTGGAATTAGCAGATATTGTTGTATCAAATAAACATTTCGACGGAATAACGAATCTATCATTGTTAAATCCGTCTCATTTTAAGTATAGTATGACGTAATTATATCAGTATAAACATAACTGTCGATAAGTTAAACGATTAAAAAATCACTATCTTCTAGCGCGCTCGACTCTTTATAGTGGGGTCTGAGTTCGAGTCCAGCCGGCGGCAGGTCGGATTCCTGTCCGTGGGACAGTAAAAACCGAGGTCCCGTGTCACAGTAGGTGTCGGCACGTTAAAGAACCATCACTGCTCAATAGTCGTAAGTACCGAGCATAGGCTAAACATTGAGGCCCTTCACCGATATTGGTGACGTCTCCATATGAGTGAAAGATTCTTGAGTGGGATGTTAAACAATGATACAACCAACAACCAACTAGAAACAATATCACTATCAATGTCGCACATTTTTAGTTTCCCAAACTGTTATGACTGAGTTCAAATATTATGAAATTTCATTCTGATGTCTATATGAAGAATGTTCAAAATATCACCATGAAATGATAATTAAATCGTATCGATGTTCATTTACAAAGTCGTCTGTGATTCACTGTCTTCTTTAAAGAGTGTAGATGTAGGCTGGATTCTATCATGCCATCTGAGGGACAGGTATTCCTGGTATCTTGAAGTAATAAAAAAGTCTTATTAGCAGGTCCGTAATCTTGTTGTAAGGGCTCACACCTTTAGTAAAGGTAAGTCTTATTAGCATGACCGTAATCAAGTACAATAAGGCATTGTGTAATTTATCAAATTTCTTGTTAAAGCCTTGAAATCGAGTACTATATAGATTGGTCTACACCTCCATTATAACACTCTACTCACTTGTACTTATGTTGACTGATGTATTGTGCATTGTGTATTTGTATGCTGATTAGTCGTAAGACTAAAAGCAAATAAACCATACCATACCAATCCTCTTGTAAGGGCTCACAACTTTATTAAGGTAAATCTTATTTGCAGGACCGTTATCTTGTTGTAAGGATTCACACCTTAATCAAAAGATTTTCTACATATCTGTAGTTCTTATATATTTGGGTTCTGAAAAAACGATACACACGTAATTATCAATACACCGTAAGCACTACTAACAAAATATTGAAACTTCACTAGAATTTGCATAAATGTGATATTAATAGTTTCCCTTGTTCTGTTTATTTTACAAATCATTAGAAGGTAACAAATATATTTATTACATACCTCTGAGATTGGGTTATGCAATATTTTCAGAAAAGAAAATACTGAAATTTCTTCAGAATGAGTTAATGTATACAGAGTGTAAAGGAAAAATTGCATAAGACGCAATGAAAACAAGAACAATGTCATTTGTGGATTTTCTAGGTAAGGAAATTGGCTAATAAGACTTCAAACTTGGAAGGTTTATGATATTTCGCATCCAGTATATACAATCAGAGTTTTAAATATGTACAAACACTCCTGACACACAGATGTGAAGGGATTCTATTTACGGTTTTCTACATATTTCACATGTGTTTGAACAAAGGAATGATTGATATGCAAGAATGTTTCATTTCAATTAGAATATAGGTACTAATCAATTATTTTAATGGAATTATGTTTCTCTGCATCTCACCATTCACAGAAGTTTAATGTAATATCGCACGCTAGTTCTATTTTCATTTTAACCGACCCACATTATCAACGCCTGAGAAACGATGAACTCTTCTATAAATCAATGATTTAGGCCAGTTCAAATATGTATTTAGGTGTAAATGAGTTAAAATGGCATTACCTGTGTTTCCCCATCGTTTTTTTTTCTACTTATATACAATAACAAATAAGGAGCTTACACAGGCATAACACATATATTATTTCTTGTATACCTATATGTTTTGTGAAAATAAGGTCAGGTTCAATGCTGTATTCATTTATACAAAAAGTAAAGTCGAATTAATCATTTGTAAGCGAATAATTACAAAACTCGGTTCCTAAAGAAACTTTTACAAAACAAACAGGAATTTTAGAATTGTTATAATTATATACATATTTCTTTTTTGTTCAATCTAAGTAGATAAGGAAAATCACAGCTAATTCTCCTTTAATACATCGGTATGAAAATGGAATCTAAAATTCGACCTCGGAGTCCGTTATGTACACTTCTATTGATTGTCCCTCACATTTTCTCTGCATTGTAACTTAAAGGCAAATTTTAATATATTGAACGATTTAATTTACTCTCAGTCATAAAAGGCGATAAACCTTTATCTGATACAAAAGCAGACGATATCACGTCCATGCTTATTCTTGTCTGTGCCGTCGAATTTGGGTGTCCATTTATTTTTCTAAAACCGTAATTACATAGAAACCTGTTTATGCCTTCGTTACATTCCACAGAAATACAATAAATAATTTAATTTAAAACATTATGGTCGGCTTTATTAGCTTTCAGAGGTATTTATGTTCATTTTATTCACTCTCAATAAAATAAAGTCTTTCAACTTCATTGTTTGGTGAAATAAGGTTTATTTTCCTAAAGTTTCTCTAATGTAGATAAACAAATTGGATTCAACATATCAGTAACAACTATATTACGAGTAGGGTTTACAATATCAATATCACACCTATGACCTGTGGCACAGGGTATGAGGTGATCAGTATTCAATCGCACCATTCATAAAGCGTTAACTGGTAAGCGAAAGTGGGATAGTTTGCCATAGAACAAATAGATAAAATTTATTGTCGTGATCATTTCCAATAATAATTATAATTAAAATATATATATATACTACAAAACCATGTATCATGAAACGATATCAAGATTAGAATAAAGAAAAGAATAATCAATACTGATAGCTTATCTATTCAGTTGAGGTAACCCTAAGTATAGAGGTTACCCTAGGTATAAAATAACAATGCGAAGTTAAATTAGGAAACATATTTTTACAATTGACTCTTTCAACGCTTTAATATTTTTCTTTAATTTACCGTAATATTGAAATCGCTCCACGAATCTAACATTTCGGCCCAGCGTCATTTCATGTAGTAAAAACGTAAGCGCAACTCATTTTGCATACTTTGAGATGAAGCCACATAAACGTATGCTACAATGGTCAACTTGTATATATTAATTAGATACAATTATAATCAGTAACATACCCAACAACTTTTTTCAGTGAGGGAGAATTACAAAGTTAACTCAAAGTTTGGATGTGAATGAATTAAAAATCAATGTGTTTTTCATCATTTTCAATCAGAGTGTTGAAACACAAGTATATAGTCAAATTATGATGAAAATTGAGCTTCACTATAACTTGTCTTTGTTTGTGTCACACCCCGACCTTATATATGGTCCAAACATCTTATTGTTCTGTCTTCCGATTTTAAGGTAAAGGTTATGTCATGGGAGATCATATATATAGTCTTATGGGGGAAAGTAATAGTGAACAAATTTAAATGTTTTTGAGCAGAATATCAATTATTTTCAATTAGCCGTCATGAAGTACACAATTTTTTTTATCTAACATCTGCACAGACAAGGATCGGCTTAAAATATCAATATTTTCAATTTCCCATGAAATCTTAACAATATCACTTACATTTGTTGAGCTCAAATATTGAATCATTTATGGAAAATTAGATTATATGTCTGGGTTTAATCAGTTGTTTTTGTTTCTCCTTGTATATGAAAAATTTCAGATACCAAAGTATAAATCAATAGAATGTCCAGGACATAGATACAAATCCGGTAAAAATGGACAAACACGGACCTCTGGAAACCAAGAGTTGGGATCAGGTGCCATGGAGAAGTAAGCATCCTATATATATTATCCATTCGTAATCAAAAGAGAGGACTGACATCTCGTAGAAATAATTGTTTGTTGTTTGTTTATTGTTGTTTAATGTCCCACTCAAGAATGTTTCAAGTCACCAAATACCGATGAAGGGCTTCAAATTTTGACCTATGCTCGGCACTTAAGGCCATTGAGCAGTGAGGGTTCATGAACGTGCCGACACCTAGTGTGTTTTGTTTGTTTGTTTATGTTGTTTAACGTCCCATTCAAGAATCTTTCACTCATATGGAGACGTCACTAAATGCCGGTGAAGGGTTTCAAAGTTTGACCTATGCTCGGCACTTACGGCCATTTAGCAGTGAGGGTTCTTTAACGTGTCGACACCTACTGTGACACGAAACCTCGGTTTTTACGGTCTCATCCGAAAGACAGGAAAACAACTTGTTACCGGCTGAACTCGAACGCACGACCTCAGGACCAAAAGTCAAGCGCGCTACCGACTGTGCCAGGCGGCTCCTCGTAGAAACATTTATATGACATATATTTCCTCACAATGTAAGGGAAAATCTACTTTATGTACTTTTAAATTCAATATCAATGTGAAGTATTGCTGTGCAAGAAGTATAGATAGGTATCATACATTTATTGACATTGAAATATATCAGGACCTATCAATCTGATTGCTGATTTACAGTGTAACTTTGAAATACACAGGGAATATGTATCACAGTATGTACAAGAGTAATCTTGTTGATTCAGTTTATGATGTCATTATTAACAATGACGACATTGCATTTTATCGATAGGGTTTCCTGGCATATTTCTGCTGGACAGAAGTCGGCTAAAGTCAGTCAATTTTTCCCAATCGACTTTTTAGCGCATGTGGCGCTCGTATTACCTTCGGTATCAACGCAAAACGCAAGTTTATGCGCACAGAGATATAGTTAATGTATGCCATTTCAAAACTGCATAACTTTGTTTTAATACATTATCGTATACGGTAAACGGAATATGTTTTTTTTTAATATTTCCGTTGACATGGTGTATACATTTGTATTGTTTTAGCCGCCATTCGTTTAGACGGAAACGAGTACCTTAGACATATTTCCTGTTTATTCTGGGGATATATAACCTACCAATATTAGTACATCTATATATGTAATGTTATGTAGACTACGTGACATTATGTGTTGATACCATAATATTAATTCAAGCCACTAATTTAAATATAAAAATAATGAGATCTAACGTGATATTGCATTAACATTGAGCATCGTTATTTGCTAGTCTACAATTAGCGCTCGGCTTCCAATACATTCATGACGTTGATTAACATGATAAACAGTGAATATTGTATTCCTCGCACCTGTTTTGGCTAATTTAACAAACTATGCAATATTGCTTGTACTTTTCGACAGCCATTTGGCCAATCGTAGATAGGATGATTTCACTTATGCCAAAAAAATGTAATATATATATATATATATATACATATATATATATATATTATATATATATATATATATATATATATATATATATATATATATATATAATTTCATCCTCCAACTAAGGGGATAACTGAACATTGATGTAGTAGACTTGAAACACCGTTTAAATATGCAAAAAGACCTATACCATAATCATAAATACACAGTGGATAAGTTGAGAAGTAATTGTCAATTTACCGAAGTTGAAAATAAATAAACGACACGACTTAATGACTCGATTAATTAAATTATTTGTAATACTTTTAAAAAGAGATCTTTTTCTCTTAGGAAAGCTTCCTATGTTAGACAATAACGTAACAAGAGTGTCAATACAGAGGAGTTTTTTTTTTCTAATTATCGTTTTATTTTTATCATAAGATATCTTTATTGACTGCAAAGATGTCAATAATTGCAGTGATTTGAGCATTAAAATCACAATTAAGGAGCCCGACAAAGCATGCAAAAAATGTTAAAGGCTGAGATGATTTGGGTTCTCTGTATTAAACCAATCCATAAGATACCGAGTTATAGAGTTGTTATTGTTTTTGTTGGGTCTGGCACCTTTTAGAAACTTGAGAATATACGATTCATGACTTGGCCTACTCAGTCAATCAGAATTCAGGATTAGCAAAAGTTGAGAACTTTTTAGACTTAAGTAATTCTCACGTTTTATGGTGTCAGGCCCCTGATTTTGCTTTGTTCAACTCAACGAGTAATTTCCAGAACATGAGTTCACACACAAAACAATATAATATTTCATATTATTTTACTCCCAGACATTCTGTATAGCAACATCTTTAAGTTTTTGGTTGGTATGTATGCTTGGTGTTTTACGCCACATTCAACAATTTTTCAGTTATATGGTGGCGGTCAGTAAGAGAAGCCGGTTACAATGTATACGCGAAAAGACCACCGGCCTTCCGTGAATAAACAGCCAGACTTTCTGATAAACCAGGTTAGGTTCTAGCGGGCCTTGAACTGGCGCTGATTAGATACGACTCCACGGTTTATAGTGCGATTCTCTAACCACTCGGCCTTGGGGGGCTCTTAAGTTTGGTAAGGTATATCAATGCACGTGTTAAGTATTATGAAGGATCATGGTTTTAATCACAAACAAACAATAGCATACATTATTTTTTCTTTCGATTTTACTAATCGCTTGTGATAATTGCATATGAGAGATAAGATATTAGCTAAGACGTTGAACGCGAAGGTCAACAACAAACAGGGTAATGAGTGGATAGAACATCGTTCTGCAAAATACGATGCCTGTCACTTTTGAACAGCGCTGGTTCGATCTGTAAATAAAACTTGACAGTTTTACACCTGAAAGGTGAGTGGTACATTCCGGGTCGTTTTC
This sequence comes from Atrina japonica, assembly GCA_030159075.1. NCBI lineage: Eukaryota > Metazoa > Mollusca > Bivalvia > Pterioida > Pinnidae > Atrina > Atrina japonica. The sequence continues at coordinate 363,334 of BROG01000698.1, read as the reverse complement.
ACTGCTAAAATTGGCCGCCATAGTACAACCAAAATATTGTTAAAGGGGGCATTAGCTGTGTTTTTTCAAAAATATTTTCCCGGGTTTTTACTACTAAGATTGATATATAATAACAAAAAAGAGATACACAGGCATAATTTTTTTTTAAATTCCTGAATATTTTGTGAAAATTGCTTAAGAAACCCAGTTTGGCAATTATTCACTTACAATTGATTAACTCAACCTTACTATTTGGATATGAATACCACACTGGACCGAACCTTATTTTATACCGGTTTATAGTCTCGTATTTGTTATTGCTCGTTAAGCGCCAGTAATCAAGGTAGAATTTTGTTTTTGGTAAACACAGCTAATGCCCCTTTGGATATGGTGTCAAACACCACTGAAACGAGATACCCATGTTACCTACAAGAATATTTCTTCCATGAACCCGTGAAGAGTTACAATATATGCTGGATAAATCGGAATAGACACGTAATTAGCCAAATCTAGATATAACAGAATAAAATATAGTAAAAGACGAACTGTAACTGCGTTATGCAATTGATCAAGAGTAACATAAAAAGATCGTTGATTGGAAATGTTTCACAGATTGATAAATTATTTTGTAAAGCGTCTACGATTTACGATCTAAAAGGACACAAAATAAATGAATGAACAATTATTCGCGATATTATAGGTGATAAAATGTGCAGGATAAAGCAGCCTTGCGTTGCTAAGGGAATCAAAATAAAGTGCTGTCGCCGCCGTTGGCATAATGTTGTATGATAAATATGAATCGTATCTTGAAAGTCAATAGAATAGTAGAGAAATCTAATATCCGAATGTCAGGTCCGATAATGTCAATTTTACATATTCCGTGAACAGTTGATCTCTCCTGTCGTATCTATACATACGGCTGTTACGTATAAATTGTAATTCTATCGATTCTTACATATTATTTGTTAGTTTTCACTTCGGTATTACTGGAATCTTGATTTCGAATGTGATTGATTTTGACAACGAAGAAACACAGAACTTTCGGGCAATATTTGTTTTGAATATTTCTAGGGAAAATGAAGGAAAGACTTCAAGGAGACTACATTGGCGATGAAATGAAGATGAAAAGATTTTGAATCAATGCCAATTATCTTGTTTTTGGGCAGAAAGTCATATCAGCAGTACGGCGAATCCATTTTTATTGATGTTGTATGATATCATTTCAGTAGGCCGAAATTCGTTTAGTCAGGGATTCTTGGAAAAGCGATTTTGTGATAATAACCCCAAAGAATTGTTTGGAGATTGCAACATGTAATTAGTTCAGTTTATAAAGGATGAGCAAATCAATGCATAACGAGATGAAACAATAACAAGAAAATGATATTTGATTACAGTTATCCTTCAGAATAAAATTGGAATAAAATTTAAAGCGATTAACATGAACTGTGCTGTAGGAAGAAAATCTCCCTATGTTTGGCGTTTAAACGGAATTGAAACGCCAAAATCACAATAATGAGTTAAACCTTCTCTAGATAATCCAAGTTTCGAGAAAAACTAGATATAACCTATTAATGTGATTATGGTTGCAATTTGCATTGAATGGAGAATATCCTAGTTTAACTGAGAAAAACTAGGTTCAATTGAAGACAAACTAGGTCTAACTGAGAAAGACTAGGTTTAATTCATTAATTTGATTTTTGCGTTTCAATTCCGTTTAAACGACAAACATAGGAAGATTTATCAAACTAAATATTAATGAGATTTTTATGAGTTCGTAAGTTAAATCTATCTTTCCTCTGGTAAATGCGGGTTAAAGAGAAAAACTAGGTTTAATTGAAGACAAACTAGGTCTAACTGAGAAAAACTAGTTTCAACTCCGCCAAGACCTCATTAATACTCATTATCACATTTTTGCAATTTGGGGGCAGTTAGACCTAGTGTTTCACAGCTAAATCGTGATTTTTCGCCAGTTAATGTGGGTAAATTTGAGAAAAGCTAGGTCTAACTGCGGAAAAACTAGTTTCATTTGTGCCAAGACCTAATTAATACTCATCACATTTTTGTAATTTGGGGGCAGTTAAACCTAGTGTTTCTCAGCTAAATCACGATTTTTCTCCAGTTAATGTGGGTAAATTTGAGAAAAACTAGGTTTAACTGCGGAAAAACTAGGTATAACTCATTAATTTGATTTTGTTGTGCGAAGATCTTTTACATAATATCACAGTAGAATACTTGAATATTGCCTATATCGTCTTAAAAGTCATTCACGGTTTGCGTGTACTTTTACTTTAATATTACGTGATATTTTTATATCAAGACATCTGAAAAAACAGACAAACAAAAATAAATAATGATTCTTATCCTACATGTTCACAAAAAAATAACCCTAGTTCGTCCATAAGCTATGGTGTAGACGATATTACAAACCATAAAAAAGATCGGAGGATAATTATACAGCTATTTCGAGAAAATAAAATAAATACACATAAAACAGCGTATAAATCAAGTTAAGTCTTTTATTTAAGGACTGTTGCTCATATATAAGATTCTTATATCAGTTCAATCAAACAATTCATCGACATGTCGGTGTAAGTGCAATTATTAAGCTAAGTCTATGTAACCTGGTTTTATATCGTTCAGTACTGTGTTATTAAAATGACGAAAGAATGTGCATGTTTCTCATCTAAAAAGCTCGTTACTACACGAGGTTATGCCGTTTCCTGTGTAAATCCTTTATGTTTACATAAGAATGTTTTCATTATTTTTAGAATGTCAGGAAAACTATCAACAGTTCTATTAAACCTTGAAGACGTTACTGATAATGTAAACCATGTAAGTTTCATTTGCTTACAGTGTACAAAAGGGTCCTCCAGGTTCTCACCCAGGAAAATGTATAATTTGGAGAAATGCTGATAAAATTTTCCTATGCATATTTGTCTCTGTTATACTCTAATACATATAATGGTTTGAAAAAATTACCATCCGAGATACGTTTTAGAACATGAACTTGTTTTTAATCTATTCTACTTTAAGAATTTGAGATCGGAAATTATACCATAAACTTGGAAGGGAACCATTAAATTACTATCAATAGGAAATATACAGATTTTTAGTACATGCACCTTGTTTGCACAAAATTACGAGTCGTAATCTATCAGACATTGGAAATAACACTCCTGACACTTTGGATGTATTAAGAATGACATCTTGGTGAAAGTATTTCCATTGTTATATTCTTACACACGCAAGGGAAGAATAAATAGGAAATCAAATTGTTGATTCATTCAGCAGTGTTGTAGGTTCGTTTTCCTAAATTCAGTATTTCAGGTAGTGATTTTATAATTTATTTTGTCTGTACTTTGTGGGCTAAATTTGAGACAATTCATTTGGCTCTTAAAACCATAACAGATACACAAATACGCAAACGCATTAGTGCCCAATGTTTGTAATTTTATGTCAAATTTGAAGTTGAATTTCAAAATTTTAAGATTGAAATTTAAGAATTAATTTGAAATTTCCAATATCATGTTATTTTAGTTTTTATCCATTCTCTTTTTGTTTTCAAAAAATCATTGTGTCAAATTACTGAAAAGTCTGATAACATGAAAATTGACTTCTAGATCGTATTTGTTAGTCATTTGGAACCCTACAAACCAGAATAGAGCGGTCAAAACAATAGAAAAGAGTATTCCATTTATATATTTAGGGATGGAAGGGTTAAACCCATCTTATAGTGTCTTAAGGTCTACTTATATTATCATGATGGAAATTAATAGAAAAATGACTAATTATCAATATAAGATATTTTCCCTATTATTTCAAATATAAAATTGACAAGTCCAATCTTTTAAGTCGATAATTTCAAGAACTGTTGTCAGGAAATATCCTATCTTAATATCAATTTTCAAGTTTTAACTTTAATGTTCAATTGAATAATAAATTTAGAATAGTTAGAAATAAGATAAAATGGCATATTGAAAGTGAAAATAGATGTGACACTATTAGCACTCCCATAAAGAATTGAAAGCCAAATATTGGAAATAGTGATAGCAATAACAATCCATTAACATAATTGTATATCTTATAAAGTATTTAGCAAATATTTTTAATGTCACGAAATCTTTTATGGATATTTATTTTCCTATTTGGATTATTGAAGTGAGTATATCACTGACTTGTCTAAGGCCATTAACGTTACCCTCGCCATGCTTATATCTTTAGTGACGTATATTCCATGATGTCGCAATTTTCACTACAAACAAAAGCGTTTCAAGCAGGTTAACACAGTCTGCTTAGTTTTCTTAATTTTTAGAGATATCACGATATTGAGATGAAGTTCTACAAATTTTGGCCTGTGCTATGGACTGGGTTTTTTACGTGTCATATAGGAAAATCCATATGACCTGGGTGGGAGGAGTCTCATGAACCTTTTCTTGACCTTGAAGAGTTTAAATTTTAGGTAATAAATCAAAATACCGCCAAAAGTAATCGTTCCTACTTTTTAACATACATAAGAAAGAATCCAGTGAGGAAAAACGTGTCCCCGTGCAGCTTGTCATAACCGAAAAGTCAGTAGAATCATACGTATGATAAACAAAAGGTTACTTCGCCCCGCGATTTTATGTGAATTGGAGTATACCTCGGTTTTGTCTCATCCGAAAACCTGTACTATTGTATTACCCGGGATTTTCTGCTTGCGAGTCCAATGGTTTACCACTAGACCACGGCAAGCGGAAGTTTTCTTTCTAAATAATTTCGCAATGATTCTTGGGATTATTCAATTCGCAGGTAGACGGTCCCGGGTTATACCTAAGACTAAAAAATGTGACCTTTCCTTCGCCACGCAATTGGAAACAGCCAAAGTCCTTATTGTTTTAGTAATATCTACAGCAAAGTCCATGTAAGTTTAGTGACGTTCCAGAGAGTACTTGGTGGCACACAAAACACGACAATGAAGACCAATATTTATCAGAAATTGATAACAAAACTCTTTGTTAATCATGCGTCTCAAAAGAAATTCTAGTCGCTTTTTATTGTATCTCCTTATACTATATTTACCAACATTATGATGATGATGAAGATGATGATGATGATGATGATGGTAACGATGACGTTGGCGATGTCGAATAATGATAATCAAAATAATAATGAGGAAATTATTACTATAGAAATACAGATGATGATGATGATGATGATGATGATGAATGAAAATAAATGATGACAATTACCTTCTAAACGATGTATATGGCGTGACAGTTTTTCCACTTCTGGTACTTGGGAGGGGGGTTAATTAAATATTTTGTCTTTTTCTGATTGTTGTTATATTGTAACTTCTTTTTAAAGGATAAAATAAATTTTTATGTTTCTCCCAGATATCGAAGTGCATTTTGCAAAAGTATGGAAACATATTAACCATATAAATACATGTAACTTTCAGACCAGGAGGCCAGGAACTTGAGTCACCATTATCCATCATTAAATGTCAAAACAAAGGCTCGTTTTTTTACATTGTAATATCCTTTCGCAAGTATTTTATTTTCACAGTAAACAAAACTTTCATGGAACTAATTTGATTTTTACTTGATGTAATCTGTCAATACATCGATCAATAGTATGTTGGTCGACTAGGCTATAAAAATGAAACTTTCACTCAAATATATTTCGTAATCAGAGCTGGAGGAAAACGTTTTTATTAATTAGTGGAACTTAACCGCTGCATTTATTACTTCAGTTAATGGTGCTTGAAAAGCAGATGTTTCCAATGAAATAAGCGAATAATGTCATTCGTCTTTTGTATTTCTATACTACAGCATATTTTGTCACGAAAACAATGCACACAAGATACAAGTTTTGGGTTGGCGATATTTGTAGCAAACTGGTTAAAATGATAGAAATCGTTCTGCATACATCTGTTTATGCGAGTGTCCTACTCATTTGGAGGCGTAGGTCGACGTTAATCGTTTCAAAGTATTTAAAATTTTAATTCCTAATATTTTGTAATTTCTGTGTAAGATAATTTTATTCTCATGTCATTTTGATTACGCGATTACTTGTGCCCGTATTCACACTATCATTTATTTGACATGCAAGTGTCTAAAATGAAATCTAGAATGACAATTCACGTTATTATAAACTCGGCATATCATAATGAAACTGAAAAGTTTGTCTCATCGAGTAGATCTTATGCATGTACAGCACGCTACATTAATGAATTAAAGCAAGTTTTTTTCTCGAGATACACCTAGTGCTCCTCAGTTAAACCTAGTTTTTCACCAGATAATGTGGGTTACCAGTTAAACCTAGTTTTCCTCATGTTAATCCTAATTTACCTAGTAACCCACATTTACGGGAGAAAAAATAGGTTCAATTGAGAAAAAACTAGATGTAACTGCGCCGAAATCACAAAAATGAGTAAACGAGAAAAAAACCAAAGATTACCTGAGAAAAATTATGATAAAATACGCCAAAATCACATATATAACACTCATTAATGTGACTGTTGTGCAGTTAAACCTGGAATTTTCGGAACGGTCCCGTCATATTTGTGTGTTAATTAGTCGATGACCCATACTTAAGCTTGAGTTTTTCGCACCAAGAACGAGGCTGTAAATATTGCAACGTATACATTCAATGACCTTTTTATTCTAATATATCCCTATCATTGAAATAATGGTCATAATTGAAAAATATCTTATTCAATTGACAACAAATATCAAAAAAAAAAAAAAATAAAAAAAAAAAATAAAAAAATAAAAATTGTGTAACGTGCCATCGCCCTTACTAGTATGAATATAACTCATGCATACACAAATAATGAAGTAGTCCTGGAACCTCAAAACCGGTCCTGAGCGTCATCTATTATCAAGTAAATAGAAAACACAAGTAGGATGTATATATATATATATATATATATATATTCCAAGCACAACATTTGGCGTGTACAATTTAACGTCATTTCACAGAAATTGTTGGTGAGGGTGGACAAGGAACACAAATTAATCATTATCGTCCTATTGTAGAATCGATAAGAAAATATAAAAGTTTGAAATATCGAACTGATCTCATCATTGATAAGAGTTCATATACAATAGAAGTTAAATTGTATTTCTCTTTGCTCAATTATTGTAAAAACATCAGAAATCCATAAATATACAAAAGATGTTTTAAAAATGCATATTGCAGATTTTTCTATTTTTTTTAAAAAAATTTCTTTGTAAATATTATGGATATATATTATCCGAATTTATTGATAATAAACCATCGTCTTTACTAGGACAAAGGTAATTTGTAAATTATATGTCGCCAAGAAATTTATTTTCGTTTGAGGAACAATGCTGGAGTTTTTCAATAACCTCATAGTGAAACGTCAAATAAATATAATTAAGTTTGCTTCTAGACACAGAACCAGTTAAGAGTCTATAGTGTTAAATTTTTCGCCCCGAAATGTGTCAGTTTCAAATTTTATGTACTTCACGTTAAGAAAATTTGGTTTAAATGCTTCCATCGCTCTTTCGGTCGAATTGAGAAATTGAAATGTTTATGTATGACGATTATAGACATGGAAATACGAGCTTTTTGTCTGTGATAAGGTGTCCTTATAATACTTAAGGATGGCTCAAATAAGTTCTTTGAGGATATTCCATGATCTAATTATCCGAATTTACGATGACCAAACTTATTCAGCGCAAATGAATTCTAGCGTTGTTTTACTGAACTATTGCTTTCCCGCGGGATATTGCCAATGAACCAAATTGTCGACCAGAAAAATGGCATAAATGTCATCGATCGCCAGTGCTCTGACAGATGAATAGGCATTTTGGAATACATGATAAAGATTGATGTATTCCAGATAAACCGAATCCAAGACTATCCATTTATCTCTCCCTAAAGATAGAAAATCCCAAATAATTGTTCTCTACAAATATCTCAACTATAAACATTTGTCCTGGAAACTCGGTGATAAAGCTTAGAATTGTTCCTGTTTCATTTATATCATTTGACAGACATTGTACATACAGTGGTTGCTACTTTCGGGTCTTAATTTAACTGCTTTTATTATGAAAATTTGTTTTGCGCGCGCATTTGCACAAGAACGTCTGCTGTGCACGCAAAGTCGCTGGACAAAATTGCATATGCATCCTAAGGCTTGCACTGACCGAAGTATATTGCAGCAATTATATTCTACAGAACAATGGTTATCACAAACCTTGTGACTTCAGGAATGGGTGAGTAGATTTGCTTTCTAATATTTTCTCGAAATGTTAATTATCTTTTTAGATAAATATTTTTTGTTTTTGTTTACAAGATATTGAAGTTGTTATAAATTCACGTTCAGTTATATCTATTCTGACAAATCAAAGTAATAAAATAAATAAAACGACATTTCTTTTGATTTAATAATCAATGAACGCATCTTGTAAACTCCGATTTCTTCATGTAAAATACCATTGAACACTACTTTGATATTTCATTTATGTAAACGTCAAATAAATACTTTATGATATTTCCAATATAAACGGCATCAAAACATTAATGTGAATAAATATGGGATTATGTTTGATCTAGAGCTGGGATCAATAAACTATTTATGAAGAAAAAGCATTTTGAAGTTTTCTAAATGGCTTTAACTAATTACGATGTTTGATATTTGAGTGTCTGTCTGTCTTTGAGTCTGTATCGTTGTCTGATTCCGATTACAATCGTTTTACTCGGAGGATCGTGGACGTCAAAGAACGTAAAATTTTCTAATTGCAATTTGACGGTCACTCCATCATTCTCCAAGTCATTAGTTTCCAGCTCTGCCTACTGTGGTCATTTATATCGTCTGCCTGATTGATGTGGTTTGTGAATGAAGTCCAAATTGACAATATCTAGAAAGCACAGGGGTAGTGGAATAGATTAGATCCGGTATAAGCTGTAACTTTTCCACACTTGTTTACAAATACACTATTTCGACTGAATATGCATTTGTTAGAGTGATTCTAATTTTTCATTTAAAATAAAACATATCTAGCTGTAGCTACGAACGAAGGGCTACAAATTTAGACCTATCAAATGGACGTAAGCTATTAGACATCTCTGGTGCGATATGTCCACCATGACTCGGAAACACAGCAGAAGGACCTATGACTTTTATCACAACCTGAATTCCAGCACAAATTCAAATTGAGATGTAGAAACTCTTACGAAGATTTAATTGGGTTTGGTAGGTGAACCAAGTGTTTTACAGCATGCAACAGGTCAAATAATAAACATGTGTGTGATATTGATTTGTTTATTTTGTTGTTTGCACCAATAACTGTTCATTTACATTGAAATGACACCAGTTAGAGTTGAAGTTGTAGACAGCAGTAAGAATATTTAACATACCAAATATGACGTCATCCGCAATCTCAGTTTGCTGTATCATTTGAAAGACAATTTAACAAACAACCAATGGCTCTTATGATAATTTGGTATAACCTGTGACCCCAAACCACCGACTGCCGGCTTGTGAGGCGAACACTCTTGTCAGAAAGTGTTGCATTGGGATTCCATTTAAAAACAAAATCGATGGTTATAAAAGATGCAACTACTCTGAAGTCTACTTGATCAAACACAGTGAAACTTGTATATATAGATGCCCTTCGGGTCACAACAAAACCAGTCTTTATAAGGAGGTAGTCTTTATATAGAGATTGATTTGTACACAACTTTGTGACCAGGTGGTTTTTATACACAGGTGGTCGCTAAAGCTGGGTTTACTGTATGTATTTTTAGTTTTTTTGTTTTTTTTTTAGATTTTATTGTTTTTGATTTTGAACAGTGTTTTACGCCACACTACAATTTTTAAGTTATGTGTTGGCCGCAGTTTTTGGTGGTGGGGAGAGAACCCGGTAACAATTTAACCGGGGAGAGGCCACAAACGTTGACTTGATGTCTGAAGGGCGCTGCTCTCACCACTTGGCCACAGAGGTCATCTTGTCTGAGAGAAAATACAATATCTAAAATTAATTGTTAAACAGACATTAGCTGTGGCTTTTTCAAATTTTTGTTCACTTTTTTACGACTTAGATTGATATTTAATGACAAAAAATACAAATTTTCAAATTCCTATATATTTTGTGAAAATTGCTTGAGAAACCCTGGTTTGGCACTTATTCAATTGCAATTGATTAACTCAACCTTACATTTTGTATATGAATACCACAATGGGTCTGACCTTATTTTCACAAAATATATAGAAAAACACAACTAGGGCCCTTTTAAGTAAATGATATTTCACATCCTAAGAAATTATACAAATAATACGTGAATAGGTAGATTCAGTGGTTTCAGCATTATGTTCGAATGTGTATTAAAATCTAAATAGGTGATCAAAATTTTACACAACGCATTGATAACTGCATATGGATGACTGCATAAACAAGGTGTCAAAAAGCATGTCAAATTTTGACGTACAACTGTTTGATACTTATGGTAGTGTAAAGGATTGTACTAAATATAAAATATCTCAGATACCATAGTATAGATATATGTCCAGGATATAGATACAAATCTGTTAGAAATTGGACGAACACGGACCTCTGGAAATAAAGAGGTGGGATCAGGTGCCACGGAGGAGTAAGCATCCCCTTTTGATCGGTCACACCCAGCGTGAGTCCAGAGTCAAATCCAATTGAAATACGTGAGGAACAAATCCTCGTCACAAGTGGTACAGACGTCTCAACAACCGCCAATGAAAAGGCAACTCAACATTTCATTCGGTGAAAGAGAATTATTGCAAATAAAACTATTATACTGACCGTAAAATTTGCGGAACGTTGGTTTCGATATTTGCAACATAACAATCAGTTATATAGGATCATAAAGCGGTTAAGGCGTGACAAATTATAATTTATCTACTACTAATGTCTTCATTTATACCTTTTTTAATGAGTGGTTACTCGAATTCTGGAGTTTTCTGTCTTCGAAATTTAGAGTCTGTAAATCAACGTTTCTTCAGTGTCAAACTCTAGCAACCCGTGTACCCAACTACAGACGTTAAACGACTAAGCTATACGATTACGTCTATCATCTCCATAGATTAAAGGACAAACGCCATTTTAATTAAGGGAAATATTATCACAAAATGTCTACAGAGAGTGTCAAGTTATCAAAGCTAAAGTTTGGGACCCTCTTATCATTTAAAAATTTCAATATTTTATTATCAGTATTAACATGCTTTAGAACTTGAATCATTTATCTTCAAGATCATTTACTCTGACGTGACGCTTGCAGGGTACCGTCAAAAATAATTTCATGTTTTGTGACTGGTGGCTTTCGTAAATGATGTTTTCAAAAAGTTCCAATTATCTATACCTTTTTAGAATTTAGTCAATGATAATATGAATATATAAGTACGCAAAGGAATCGGTACATTTTGCGTGTTTTGTAATTTGTACTGCATATCTGTATTCGAGTAAAAATAGAAGTTTCGCTTCTTTCATTTCTTATGAAGTATTCGCCGTATTGATAAGTGTCAAGTGTGTGTTGTATCCATTATATGACATATTAATTAGTCAGCCGTGCAATTTGTATCCATTATATGACATATTAATTAGTCAGCCGTGCAATTTGTATCCATTATATGACATATTAATTAGTCAGCCGTGCAATTTGTATCCATTATATGACATATTAATTACTGAGCCGTGCAATTTGTATCCATTATATGACATGAATTAGTCAGCCGTGCAATTTGCCTTTTGAAGACAGAGAGCAACACACCTGCTTCTTACCTTGATTTACTCCTGTCGATTGGAAAAGACGGTAAACTTCACATATCCCTTTATGACAAAGGCGACAATTTTAAATTCCATATCACGAACTTCTCATTTCTGAGCAGTAATATTCCATCTTCTCCTACTTATGGCGTTTTCATTTCAAAACTTATACGTTATGCCAGCGCATGCTCTTCTTATGAATGTTTTATTCTGAGAGCAAAACGACTAGCCAATGAACTACTTACACAAGGTTACGTTGTTGAACGCTTGGAGTCGTCGTTTAAGAAGTTTTATGGTCGATACGGGGAAATTGTTAAACATTATGAAGTCCCCCTCTTAGGAATATTAGATAGTATTCTGGAGCACAGCTACAGACAGTGACCAATTTACCAATTGTGCTTTTCGCCGAACTTGACCTTGTCACCAAACTTGATTTTTTCACCGATTTTGACTAGAGAGGTTTCCTGGAACGTTTGCGAAAGGTGTGGCATGCCAGCAGAAGACGCTGATTCCTTCCGGACACTTAGTCTTTTCCCGTTTGTGATTCGCAATTGTTCTGCATGTTGAGACCATTTACACATCTAATTCGTCGTGTTATAATGAACTTGAGTTTTGATTATCGGTTGGTACGTCTTCAATTTTACTTAGAAACCCCAATGTTAACATTTGAAGAATGTTTTTACAATTCTTTGACAAAATTTTTCAATTTCGCTGACTACATATGGCAGTTAACATTTGAAGAATGTTTTTACAATTCTTTGACAAAAATTTTCAATTTCGCTGACTACATATGGCATCTGTTCCACGTCTGGATATTCCATTAGTCCGTTTTATCCAATAGTAATCATGTTTGCATTGTCTTCAGGTCTGCATTAAACTAAACATTTAGATGTTTGTTCTTTCATAATAATTTCAATTTGTTTTTATTCCATTTTATCTTCCAGAAATATCTCCTAATCTTATAGATCTTGTAAGGGCGCATCGTTTGGTTCAGTCTTGTAATAAAGCAAATAAAAATATGCAACTCTATATTAGATAAATGTGTTCAATTCAGATCAAGTCATGGACTACCAAACATTATGAAAAATACAATAAAAAAACAAACTCGTGATCAAACGCCAACAAATTACGTGACTGTAATCATATTGAAATTGATTCTTGTCCTGTATTCATTTGATCAATAAACATTTGTGACTCGGAATGAAGTACTTGATATGACTGTAATTCACACCTATGATATTTTGGCGATTTTGCCATTTTTATCTATAGCCACTTGATACTGAGAGAACGCGAAATGATTCTAAGATTCCTCCATCAAAATTTAGTACATAAAATCACATCAATCATCGACTAACGTCACGTGATGTCTGATGGGCTGACCACTGGTGTGTACAGAATATTCTCAATCACTGTCGTATTGATTTATTGCTCGTTTTGCAGACCGTATATTGGCTTTTGATCATTTTGATTCCTAAAATGTGACTAACAAAATGAAAAACGCAAGAAAACTTTGGAAATGTAATATTAAAATAATTACTGATTTAAATGTCCTTTTTTTAAGGTTGTAAGGTGTAGGATCAAAAGTTTATATTTGTATAGAGCCTTTCACGTTAACTGCGGTCCTGTGACTTTGAGGGGTAAAAAACATAGACGTTGTTATAGTAACTTACTGATTATTGACGTCATTTTCTGGGATTCTGTATCATTTTGCTACTCAAAGTTACAGGACCGCAGTTATCGTGAAAGGGTCTATACATTTCAAATGAACATTAATTTGGATTATTGTTTAAAATCGAATGCTGTCAATATGCACAAATGTCCAGTTGCAGAAAACAATTTTGTATTTTTTTTACCTTAAATTCGTGAAAAGTTAGTTGAGCATAAGTACAGAGTAAATTCGGTGACTTCGGGCCCAGAAAGCTTGTAACTTGACGTAATTTTTCTGCATGAATTGTACGCAGTTTACAAGTAACTCTCTAAACGTCTTCGACAATTAAGCTCGTTTAGATGCCCGTGTGTCTCATTTGGTGATTCATTTTCATAGACATGCAATAATTGATTTTTTATTCATGAAATAGAAAATTGTTTTGATACGAAAAGAAATATCATATAATATAAATTTCGATGAAATATTTCTGTCAATATCAGAATTAGGTCAATTTGTATAAACAAAATACGGATAAATTAAACACAATATAAGTTCATCGCTATGTTGAAAATATTTCGTGCTATTGGAAATTTATAGCATTGCTGTACTTCTAAAGATTGTTGATTCGTCGATTATTAATTGAATTTGTTACTCTATCGAATTCCAGGGCTTCAATCAATTGTGGTGAAATCATCTTGACCTTCCTATGAATTACAAACACCGCGAAAAAATAATTTCCATCATGAAATAACTAGTCAAAGGGAAACACGAGGTATAGGGTGACCCCATTAGTAAGCAGCCGATATACGTTGTTTAATGCCAATATTCAAGATAAACACATCTAGTTTGCATTCCCCATCAATCTTGTAGCAAATATGACCAATTTTGATATACAAGGTCATCAAAAGTGAATCTGTATCATTCTGATGTTCACTTTAGTCAGTTTTAAATTAGTTTTGATCGAAAAACCGACAAGGGAATACATGTCGTATTCTTGTTGTATTCGGTTACAGAGGATTACTTTCGTGAAAATATTATTCTCAATTTTAACTGACTGATATAAGATAATTATATAGAACTACAAAAATCACAAAACAATTACGCTTCTGAGACAAACGCAGTCTGGGAATGTTGCCATTTCTGTTAGATATCTACTGTTGTGTATACGGAAGAGCTCCAGCTCTCTTTATAACATCAAGCCGGAAAAATGTCAGACGATTCATCAGTGTTTGTACAGAGGTACATGAAAACACGTGTTACAAAAACAATTAACAAACGAACAAAAGCATACATGTGTCATAAGATTCTACCTATACTATGGACGCCAAAGTAGAACACCGTGGTTCTCTTATTACCGTTTTGTTTCATAATGGAGAACGTCATTTGATGTCTCATACAAATAAGATAAGTGTTAAAATATCATTAACATTACCAAAGTTAGAGTTTTACAAAAGAGACCAAAACAAATGTCCAATACGATCGTTTCTGTCAATAAGACTTCATCACTTGAGCTCAAATATAATATGAATGTATATTTCCGAAATAAAAAGAATGTACCACACAAGACCAAATATTAAATCTAAATGTATTGCTTTAAGACCTAGCCCGCTATAGAGCCAATACGTTCCCCTGATAGATTAGTAGTTCCCCTCATATTTGACGGGATCAGCGAAGGGTTATATATAAATATATATCAGATAGTTGAATGTCTAAAAAGTTTATTTTCCATATCACTGCTTTATAATATTTAGATACACTCTCTTGTTATAATGAACCAAATGAAGAAGGTCCAATATCCACAAACAATGTCGTTAGGCATTTTTGTGCACAGTTTTTTATCATTTGGAACACAAAAATTCAGTAAATTGGAGGATTTGTCCTTGATACATCATTATTCTGAGAGCCCACAAACAAAGACTATTCTTAACCCTTTAAACCATACATGGCATAATAGACTGGTTTAAACCCTACATGGCATAATGGACTGGTTTAAACCCTACATGGCATAATAGACTGGTTTAAACAATAGAAAAGATCATACCATCTATATACTTAGGGGTGAAAGGGTTAAAGGAGACAATGATACCGTGTTAATGTGTCTATATAACTAACGCTTCCATAAATTATCAGTCGTCTGCAAAAAGTATAAAGATTTGTTATGAAATGAATTCTTCCGAAAATCTCCGGAAGTAACCTCGCAAAAGACGTTAACTTGTAAGAAAAGCGTGCTCTTCATATTTTAGCTTGATATAAATAGACTGTGTCAATAAATAGGGATTATCGATAATTGTGGAAATCCCTCTATCATGAAAATGTGAATGGCAAATTACCATACAGTATTATGTGAAAATCGAAAACGAATTTGATTACACGTATCTAATGATGCAAATGCCCACTCGAGTTTGTTTTACGGGATCTTGTAGAGATGAATTAACCATAACTATTTATCATGAATCAAAATATGGATTCCAAAGGAAGTCTATTAATTGATACACAAAATTAATATGTGATAAGTTAATCAATAGCCACAAGATTATCTTTCGATTTGAAATCCAAAAATGCTATATGATTCAGAAATGCGATGACATATTACGATAATATAGATAGGCCGTAAATATGTTTCGTTGTTTCAATTAGCATCTCTCTCTCTCTCTCTCTCTCTCTCTCTCTCTCTCTCTCTCTCTCTCTCTCTCTCTCTCTCTCTCTCTCTCTCTCTCTCTCTCTCTCTCTCTCTCTCTCTCTCTCTCTCTCATACACATTATGGGGTATATGTATTCCATGCGTTTACTCAAACAACAGCTGACAAATAGGGGGAACTTCGATTCTAATTCAGATCTTTCAATTGGATTATCTTGTGCCACTTAAGTGAAACAAGCTTTATTTGTCAGACACTTTAGTAACAATGGCGGCTTTGAAATGTTCCGAACAACCACTATTTCGTTTACAAATTCGATATGATTCATTTTATCGCTTGTAACTATCTTCGATGTGTCACAACTTATTTATTTAAGAACTATCAGAAAAGCAAAGGGCTGGATGTAATTAGATTTTATGCATGCATGAATTCGACAGCATAAGCCATGAGTGTTGCAGAAAACACGAAAATATTGCATAATATAGTATATCACAATATCTCGGCAGAAAAAAACCCATTCTGAACAAAAACAGGAATTCTAAGAGAATAAGAGAGTACAGAAAGCTCTCTCTCTCTCTCTCTCTCTCTCTCTCTCTCTCTCTCTCTCTCTCTCTCTCTCTCTCTCTCTCTCTCTCTCTCTCTCTCTCTCTCTCTCTCTCTCTCTCTCTCTCTCTCTCTCTCTCTCTCTCTGCGTGTGTTCCCACATGCCTGTCTGTATAATTATGCATTTCCCGAGTATGTAGCAAATGGCTAAATAAAACAATCAACACTAATGTATCCAATAACATATTTGTGAAGTCATTAATGCCGATATTTTAACAATTAACAAAACTAAATACAAGTGCTCATCTACAGAATTGGTGATTAAAGGCTCATGTCAATTAAGAGCACTTTTCTGAAAGCCCAGTGGAACAACAATAATGGCGTACTATCACACAGCGGATCAAAGCTTACTATCATGGAAACAAGTCAATGATTTATTTGGGACTTGATTGATCAAAATTGTTTTGACTGTGTTCACTGATATTTTATATAAAGACTGGATATTAAATCTCGCAAGTTCTACTTATCAAACTACTTAATTACTGAGACACCTTGTCAAAAGTCCACCTCACTTAGGAGACCACCTCCAATTTAAAACTGAACATTCAGTCACTTTTTAATTTCCTAATAAATATTTCATAAGATAATACCCTCATTAATGAAACCATCTCACTAATTAGACCACTTTTAGACAGCCAGTTTAGTGGTCTTAGTTTGAATTTTTGTATCAAACCGCGTTTCAAATGAACTAATTCGAGGTAGATTTTAAGGGTAAGAAGGAGACTTGGTCACGTGACCAAAATGTCAATATAGTAATATAAACTGGAATTGATGTTGACAATCTAAACAAAAATGACAGATGTCACAAAGTTGTCCACAAAAGACATAAATTGAATGGTAAATTCACATCAAGAAGTAAATTAAGTTGTTCTTTGTGACAAAATTAATGTAACAGTCATGTGTTTTTGTGTCAGCTATGAAACACAGCTTCACATTGTCTGGCATTTTGTTTCTCTGGGTACAGTCGCATTTTGACATAAATTGTCATTACTTTCTTATTGTATATGATACTTTTGTGAAACTTAAAGGAAACGTTCACTGTGATGAGTTGCATGGTCCGGTTAAGATCAAGGTCATATTCATGGTCACACTCAAGGTCAAACAGTGGTAGAGTCTTTTAAATAATTTATTGTTAAAAAATACTCAATTTTGGCATACTTCAAGGTGTTATTTCTTCGCTATATACCCACAACTTGTTTTATTGACTCTAAATAATTGTTAACCATTCTGAATTGATCATTTAAGGAAAAAAAAAATTGATCACTAAATTTTTTACAGTGACCGAATTTAAGATTTAAGTGTCATAAAAATTTGGTATTTTAGAGGTCACAGCTTTTAATCTTTCGTCCTCTTTATCTACCAGCTCTAATAAAAGCATGAAAACACATTGATACCATGGTATTTGATAAGGTTTTAATAAGTTAGCTAGAAAAATATGAGTTTTGTAAATAAATGACGGTTTTTAATAATGAATAGGGCAGTTGATGAAAATAATCAAAATTCTGGAAAGGGGCATAACTCTTGCATATGTAAATATCCCTTATATACCCACAAATGTGCCAGATTATTCAATCTATTAATTTATACATTCATTATGAATAAGTATGCAAAAAATAAGAATAATCTGATGTTAAGTTTTTTGTATATCCAAGGGTACCCTTCTTCCCCTTAAAACATGATAATCAACTAACACTCGTTGTAGAATCTCTATTTCTTTTATACAACTGAATAGTTTTTAAAATATATGATCTGAAAAACCAAGTCTCCGAAATTCATCTTCATTTGTATATAAAGAGAATAAAACGTGGGAAATATAATTTATTTGATAAATTTGTCAACTGATATTGATTTCGTGGCACGAGTGAAAACCACATTCCGGGGAGTAATATTCATAAATAAACTTTTCTCTACTCTCTTAATGCGTATTTGTATAAACTTTGGTCGTATTTTTAAAGTCCTATTCCAACTACATGTAGTTAGTTAATTAATCGTGGAAAACACCTAACACACTGATTTATTTATAAAAGGTTAGGGTCACGTAGTGACGCTCTACTGAGCGTGTTCGTTTCACTGTCCAGTACAAGTGGAATACCAATCAAATGCTCTGGAACATTGTCCTGGGCAAGCAATTTAGCCATAAACTTACGCGAATTATGTAAATTTTATCGATATCCTTGAAATAACTAATTCCTGCCCTGGTACATTCGATTGTAACATGTTCTGAGACTGTGCCGAAACAGTACTCTCGCGGTGAATAGAGCACACCCTTTATATCACTCGCTCACCAGGATAAATTTAAGAATTCCCATGACCCCCCCCCCCCCTTATAACTCCATTAATACATCGAAGTTTTTTTTTTTTTTTTCATTTTCGTCGGATAGGAGTGGTTTTCTAATGAAAATTACAATAATGTTCAGAAAATTACAATTACGTCCCCGGAATGTGACTTTAACGTCATAAATCTACTGCAATCCAAAGCAATAATGTTACAGTATTAATTCGATTAGCATATTTCTTCCATTCAGTAATGACATGCTACATTTTAGTAATTTTATATATTTTACTTTTCAGACAAACTTTTCCGGAACCTGGTCTCTATACTTCTGATTACCTTGTTAACACTGAGTGACAGTGCAGCCAAGATACAAGTGCATATCCCGTGCCCGTTAGATTGTATCTGTAACAATACCAGCATCGAAAAAAATACCGGAATTACTGTTAATTGTCAGAGTAAAAGGTTAAAAACAGTTCCCAATTTACAAATGCTAACTCCTTTCACTATTCAACTATTAAACCTTAGAAATAATTCCTTGGGAAATCTAACCTCCGATACATTTATAGATCTAGAAATACGTGAGTTGGACATTAGTGATAACACTTTCAATGAGATAAGTGATAATGCTTTATTACCACTTAATGATAGTCTCCATATTCTTAGGTGTGATAATCTAGGGTTAGATCTAAATAAACTAGATTTCTTGTCTACTTTACCGTCACTGCATCATTTGTCATTACGTGGCAATGTCATAACAAATACGACAGTGTTACGTCGATTTCCAAGTATTAATCTATTAAGTTTGGATATAAGTCACAACAAACTCATTCAAATCGAAAATGAGGCTCTCGTGGGAGTTCGTGAGTCATTGGAAATTATGGTGTTAGACAATACTGGCATAAGTTTTCAGGATTTAAGTTTTCTAAATAATTTCACACAACTAAAACGTTTGTCAATGAACAAAGTGAATCAAACACATTTGGTGTTTTACGGAAACGTATTTAAGCCTTTGAATTTACAAAGACTTACAGCTCTAAGCATTGGTCATTGCGGGTTGATGCAGTTAAATCCAAATACATTTTCAGGGATTGAGTACATAGAGGAATTATATCTTTCGTACAATAACTTCAAGTTCATACCATCACATGCATTTTTGTATTTGTCGAAACTGAAGAAGTTAGACCTATCCTTTAACACTGGAATAACATACATTCTAGACAAAGCTTTCTATAGTTTGGAGTCTATTCAACATATTGATATGAGGGGAACTAGTGTAGATTTAATTCATTCAGGAGCATTTATGGGAACTGAAGACTCATTGGAGGAACTACTTTTAAGTCACTGTCGCTTGCCAGAAAAATCTTCGTTTTTGGTCGATGCCTTTACTCGATTGACGTCGCTTAAAAGATTAGATCTATCATACAATGCATTGGTCCATATATACAACGAAACATTTGTTTATATGACGTCATTAATGGAATTAGATTTAAGTGGAAATCTAATCAATTTCACAGATACCATGTTTAGTGGGTTAGAATTATCACTGAAATTCCTAAGGATTCGCAATATGGGTCTAAACAGACTGCCAACTGAAACACTAAGCATATTGGAATACCTCGAAACCGTCGACGCAACGGGAAATAACTTTAAAAACATAAGTCTTAATTTCTTCCAAGGATTAAAAGCGAAGAATATAATTCTTTCTGAGTGTAACATAAGTAACATAGATGTGAATGCATTGCACTCATTTCCATATATAAATCATCTCAATCTAAATGATAACAATATAACAAACTTGGATTTTGTGTCCGGGTTACATAAATGTTTTATTCATACATTGTCGGTGAGAGACAACCCAATACATTGCAGATGTGCCACTGTATCAGCTCTACAGAGAGCCACATGTGGTACCACGACAGGTCAATGTGTAAACATTAATATGACGTCTGTTACAGAATTTTCCTACATTTCCAATGTCTTAAGATGTCATGGAAACAGATGTGAGCCCAGTTTCCTGATTTGTGTAGTTATCATTATAATGGCGCTAGAATCTAGTTTTCGATCTTTTCTGAAATACATTTGATGGTCCATTTGAGAATAAAATTCACTTGTCATAGGGATTCGACCTTCCTCAAATGCTCCATGATATTAAGACTTTATCAGATTTGCAGATACATAATCCCAGATGGCATTTTTCTATTGGTGCTAATGCGTAATACCAAAGAATGTTTAAAAGATGTAGAAAGTCTTTGCATAAACATGAAAAAGAGGAAAATGATATAAATATGCAACTGAGTAAGATTAATCACATTCGCTATCATGGACACTTACTGTCAACCAAAAGATTCGTATTTCCCCCGCAAATATGTACAGAAATACTATTATGTTCACATGGACACCTAGTTCAAGTTGAACCTAGTCATTGGCGTTTTAGCAATTACTTGTTTTTGGAGATAATTCTTCCACTTTTCTCAATTACATGTATTTTTTCATTGTCTTTTCAATTACAAGATGGCATTAGATTAGTGGAAAAGTTTGGTATGCGATATGAGAATTTTTTTTCTCTGTGATTTATTTTGATGTTAATGTGTAGCAAATGAATTCAGACGGAATATTTGTTTATTTTACAGCTCAATTCTAATTTTCGCTGTATTGATCGACACATATAGAGCGTTATTGGGGGTGACGTAGATAGAGAAATCTTTGACATAACTACCGAACTCTAATTCGACCATCTGTTACTTCACCGAAACATCTGTTTGGTCTTGCTATATCATAAGGCTCTCCAATCAGATCTAAAACTAACTGATGACCTTAGCTTTTCACCGAACTCGAGGGGTTTCCATGGAACATTTGCGACGGGTGTGGCATGCCAACAGGGGACGCTGACTGCTTCCGGACACCTGGTCCCACCCCGCATTCTAATGGACTTGGAGTGTCGACTACCCATTGGTAATTCTTCATTTTACTTAATAGCTGTCCTGTCTAAACCGATTGGAAGAATAAAAGACTAAATTTGTCATAGTTAGAAGAAATGTCACATACAACAAAGACAACATTTTGAACCTTTCTTACCTTTATACCAAGAACTAATACAGGAGGTCGATCTAGCCAATGAGAGATAACTTGTATTACATTTTAAAGAAAAATTCTCGAGAAAGTGTTATTTACTACAGGTTTTCAACGGTAAATTATTCCAATTATTGGTACAGTAGATTCAAATCCATCATTAAGCTGTTTAACAGTAAAACCAAATTTCATAACCCATTACGCTGTTGAATCATTTAGGACAAACCAATTATATATTGCATATATCAATGCCATGGCAGATTTTAATAAATTAGGCTTTTCATGTATTTTTGTATGTTTGACAGCTCACCTAATAAACTATTTTTCAAACCTGACATGTTATGTTTTATTTTAATATTTAACAACATTTTACATGTATTTATCGCATCCAATTAACGTCTTTTGTGTACAGGTACGGTATCCTCCGAATTAAATGTTGATGTCTCTCTCTGTCTCTCTCTGTCTGTCTCTCTCTCTCTCTGTCTCAGTCTCTCTCTCTCTCTCTCTCTCTCTCTCTCTCTCTCTCTCTCTCTCTCTCTCTCTGTTATTTACATAATTTTAATCATTTCGTTCTGA
The DNA here is from genome assembly GCA_030159075.1 of Atrina japonica. Classification (NCBI taxonomy): domain Eukaryota; kingdom Metazoa; phylum Mollusca; class Bivalvia; order Pterioida; family Pinnidae; genus Atrina; species Atrina japonica. The sequence goes on along the minus strand of BROG01000698.1, from coordinate 340,805 downwards.
CGAAGGGACAAGTTGTCTCGCAAAATTAACAACATTTTTATATAAAAATTTCAGATACCAAAGTATAAATTAATAGAATGTCCAGGACATAGATACAAATCCGGTAAAAATGGACAAACACGGACCTCTGGAAACCAAGAGGTGGGATCAGGTGCCATGGAGGAGTAAGCATCCCCTGTCGACCGGTCACACCCGCCGTGAGTCCACAGTCAAGTCCAATGAAACAAGTGAGGAGTGTATCCTCGTCACAATTGGTACAGACGTCTCAACAACCGCCAACTAAAAGGCAACTCAACATTTCACTTAGTGAAACAGAGAAGTCGCAAACAAGACTATTATACCGACCGTAAAATTTGCGGAACGTTGACATTAAACGCGGTTTTCGATATCCCTGTGTCAATTATTTGTCAGTGAGTAGTTTACCTCTGTACATGAAATCTTCATATGTTGTGCACGCCCTGGCATATCGGATCATTTGTGAAATATAAACTCCATATGCGGGTGACTGAGGGATATTACTACTTAAATGTGGAAAATTTACGATGGGAAAGCCGAAATCGTCGCGTTTATCGTATAGCTTAGTTGCCAATTTCCCGTCTGTGTTTATATTAAGTAAAATGTCTAAGTATGAAGCGTTCAGCTTGATTCTGTTGTATCTTTTTAATTTCTAGTGGGATATATCGCATTGACATATGTATAAAATTGTCATTATTAATTGACAAAACGTCGTCGATATATCTAAATGTCAAATTAAAGGACATCGCTAACTTTTTCTTCTTTTGATTCAGCAGTTTCTGAATGAAGTCTGCTTCGTATGAATAAAGGAACAGGTCAGCCAATAAAGAAGCACAATTAGTTCTCAAAGGAATGCCGACAGTTTGTTGAAAGCCAACGTCTTCGAACATTACAAATATATTGTCTATTAGAAATTCCAGCATGTTTTTTATATCAACTTCAGTATAATTATGTGTAGAATCAGAGTGGTGTTTGACGAAATAAGTATCCTGATAGCCAATCACTAGATATTTAAATTTTCGGTTACCACCTTTAGTGAAAAAGCAGTTGTCTATGATGCTGAAAAGTCTTTCTTTAAATTTTTTATGTGGAATAGTAGTGTAAAGAGTAGAGAAGTCATAAGTTTTGATACTGTGAATTCGACAAAATTTGTGTGCCTTCAAATTTTCTAAAAGCTGTTTAGAATTTTTAAGTATCCACATCTGATTTACACCGCTTCTGGAATAAGCAACTGTACAGTATTGTTGACGTTTCTCTTTAATGGCTGTCAATATCTTGGTAAGGAGTAAAGATAAAGGTTGGTAGAACATTTGCTGGATCCTGCTATGTATCTTTGCTTATATGGGGTTTTATGAAGTTTAGGTATCCAGCATAAATGTGGTAGCTCGAAATCGGTATCCGTTGTAGGTATATCAAATGAGCGTAATACGGACACGTGATTTTGAAGGATCTCGTCCTTTGAAAGTGAGCTACGTGTGTATGTAGGATTTCCAGAATTCGTATTAAACCCAAGTTCTTCTAATAAACAATTATAGTAATGTGCCTTACAAATAAAAACTATATTATTTGAGGCTTTGTCTGCTGGTACCAGTACATATTGGTCATGTAACCTATCCAGTTCAGTTACTACTTCTAGATCATTAAATACAGAGGGATAACGTGTTTTCATAGTCCCTTTAAGTTTTCGAATACGAGATTTTATCAACCATCGTATGGCTTTCAGCCATTCAGACAAAGTGTCTGGTTCTACGTCTTCATGTTTGGCCCATCGTCTGGCATAATCTTCGACAGAATCCATAATTAAACTGAAATTCTGACGCCAATTAAAGGAACGGGCTTCCCGGTATTTAGGGCCCCTTAAAATAAGGTTTTTGAGGCTTTCATTTTCAACAATAGAAACGTCACCGGTAATGACATGCCCGATAGTATTGTATTTGAAAGGAGATGAAGCACATGAACATGTGACAGTGTTGTGTAGAAGATGGTTGATGTCTAGGCACTGTGTTGTTACATTTTAATGCTTTATATATACTCGTATATTACATAAGTTCAATCCAAAGGGATAAAAATGACGGAAATTGATTGTGTGAATACAAATGGTGATACATTCAAAATGCCAAGACTAGTCCATTTCTCGTGAGAATGAATTAGTCCTTTTTATATTTCAGAAACCCAACCTGTAGTCAACTTACCTGTATTACGCCATGCTCGTCAGTATCGTGTAAAGTTTTACATGTACTACATTATAAATATATTCTATTGAAGCATCATATAAAGTAGTTCTGAGATAGATTCAATAAAAATTCTAAGATACCAAAGTATAAATCTACAGAATGTTAAGGATACATATAGAAATATGGTGATACTGGACAAATACGGAAATCCAGAGAAGGTGGGATCGGGTGCAATGGAAGAGTAAGCATTTGCTGTTGACCAGTCACACCCGTAGAGTCAAATTCAATTGAAATAGGTGAGAAAGAAAGCCTAGTCACAATTGGTACAACTTGTAACATCTTATCTAACAATGCTCTTTTGTTGCTGTAACCAAAGGTCAGTGAAGATGACCTTCGTTTCGATATATCGTCTTTCTCAATACAGTATATTTCTTCATTAGGCAAGAGGTCTGTTAAACCCATCACGTGGAACCGCAGTCAATCAAAGCATCAGGATACAATAATGATTGTATACCACATCATCGATTTTCTCTTTATGGTTCCTTCTAGATGCTGCATTGTAATGAATTTTGTTCGTTACACTTCTGGCATACACAACAAGTATTAAGATGAAATTTGTTTTTGATCAAATATAGTATAGTCGAATTGGTGCTTTATATTATTTTGATTGGGTAATTGGCGGACTCTAATGAGGAACAGTACCATGATTAACGTCTTCAGGGGCCCAAATTCTACGTCCTAATTGAGCAATTTCTAGATTATCATTCGTTATATTGGTGATAATATATTTGTTCTGTGTATTTCCGGATCATTTGAAAGCGACATGTTCAATATATTATCAAGCATTTGCCCTCTAACAAACAGCAGCGCCATAGATATGGTATTTGCGGCGTCATTATATGTAATACTATGTCATAGTGACATTTGGATTTTATAGAAATGTATGTAAAATCCAGTCATTTTCGAAAGAAATATATTACATTGAAATTGTTTGTATGAAAAAATAACATATCAATATATTTCCATCCATGTAAACTTCTATCATTAATCCTTAATATACGTATTGGTTATACAACGGAATGACTATTTGATCGCTTTACAATCTAACTATCTGTATTTTCAATATATTTCAATGGTACTATCACAAACTAGAGTTTTGGTGATTAACTGTCGAGTTTATAAATATCAGCAAATGTACAGGTTATTTTGTTTTTAAATCCTAGAGTTTAGATAATTACTTGAAAATAACAAAATGAACTTCAAAATACAGAAAAATTAACCTGTATGTTTTGTACTACACATTATTTTTCCTTTGATTTTATATAGGGTGAATGTATCTTCTATAAACTAGTCCTGGTTTACAGATACATGAAGTTTGATTAGCTGGTCCCCGACTGACTACATTTCGTTCATGGACAGCCGGTATGATCCAATCTATTGTTGAACCTGATTGGTCAACAGACTTATTTATATCGGCTAATCAAATTACGCGTAGTATGTTGTACACGCTGCCATGAAGCAAAGTGAAGCCAAATCTGATTAAAATCCCCCGGGCAGATCTCTGCCCGAATGGAAATGGGGCGTACCTTACTCGAATGATTACAGCGCCCTCTTCCGGTCAAAGTCCCTCCAGTGGGCTTGAACGCATTATGTGTTAAAAATCCTTCAGCTGCCCTGTGAATCGGGTGACCAATCAGAGACGTTTAATAAATGAATCTGTGGAGTCTGGATTTCTGTTTCAAATTTGAGGATAAATCGAGGATAAATAAATGTTCGAAAAAAGAGAAATTGTATTGACCGTATACTGCAAATGAATGATATGTTTACAGTTGTAATTTTACGATAAATCACAACGTTTATATTCATTTCCAGTTTATGACTTCCGGGAAACAGATAATCAATGCCTCTCTGCCGAACAATTTAATTTTTATGATCAGCGATATATAAAGATTAAGATATATTATTTATCCACTTAAATTAATTTCTCCAAAGCTATAATCAATCGATGTCAGAAATTGTATTTAATTCTACAGTTTTTCAATACCATTTACTTGAAATTATCCTTACTGTATCACAGAGGAAAGTGAAAGTCCCGAGAAATTCGGAAATCGTAGACAGATTCTATAATGCGAAGTGGAAAAATCCACAGCATACAATTAATTTCAGTTTTGGCAGAATATCCCAATTTCTAGTACTTTTAACCGCAGTTACTCGTTATAAATGCAATCGTTAGTGAAATAGTACGTTTATGAAACATTTTGTCGTCGCGAATCTTATATTAATTACGTGAATCAGACCTTGATATGTTGGATGCTTCGGAGGAGGAAACTGTAAACATGGCGGCCGACATATCCGGGGAAGTTCCACTGCTACGGGATGAAATGCAAACTCATTTCCGTGAGTGAGTGTAGCTTGCACATATGTAACTTTGGTATGGTTTTGAAGAAGGTTCGGGCTATTAATAGAGGGCGAAGGCCTCATATATGTAGAGAAGCTCACATTTTTAATTCCTACGACATCCGGGGAATTTTTATAAAATAAAAAATAAAAATTTTGCTCACATCGGGAATTTGTGCGTGACATAAACAAAATGTCGGAAATGCAAAGTCATTACTTAAAAGCGCATTGCAAACGAAGTAATAAACTACCACACTAAGAAACGTTTTGTAGATCGAGACTAAGCCATAACGACTAGGGTTGTACATCGAACCCGATCACGAAGCGCCTCCATTATTCTGTTAATGTGAACTACACGAAATGATGGATACGCTGGGATAGAGAAAAATATATAGCATAAAAACATGTTTGTGCATTTAATTCATGACTAATAAATACCACATAAAATCTATTTAAGTTTTAACACCGAGGAAACAGTCAGCCACTCAATATTTTATTTAAAACAATGAGTGAATGACCGGGACATTTACGTGATAAAAACACTGAATATTAATCCTTTTGGTGATTCTGTCGTGTTGCCCCCGGGGGCAACACGACGGAATCCCCAAAGTGATTAACTGAACATGTAAAACTGTTGATGAATGCCTTCGCCCTCTCAATAGGTTTACCTATGTATTATTTATATCCGAGTGATACAGATTCGTATAAATATTTATTTTCATTATTTTATATATATATTTTTAACAACGTCATGTTACTTTTTACTTAGTTCCTACCCGGAAGTTCTTTTTCTCACAATCTCTCGGTGGTCACGTGCCGAGGCTTTCCGGCCCTATTAGAAAAAAACTCGAGTGTTGCGGAATTCTGACGTAAATTACTATGACGTCACAATCTGGCACAGTAAAAATTTCTTCCGGTTGAAGAATTCATATTGTGTATGCATTAGGCGTTAATGTAGTGATCGAAGTGAGCTAAATATAACGACTGGATTATTCGGGTTAGGCCGTACCGGTTGTATTAGAGTAAAGCGGAAATACAACCGGGTACCAGTTTAGTAGTTTGGTAAATATTTCATTAATTGCACCACTAAACCCGGTTTAAGTAGGAGAACATCTTAATTTCTAATATGTCGGCCATATTGAAAATGCAAACTTGACACGATCAAGAGTCGGGCGCGCTATCGACTGAGTCATTGCAACTTTCTCGTGTCTTTGTATACAAAAAATATAATTCATTTTGGAGTTAATAAGACATCTGTGTAAACCCGTTCTCTTTGTCATTTGGAACGCCTCTAGTTGCATGATTATGAACAAATTTCAATTTCATTCAGAAACTTTGAAGGTATACCCAAAAGGATTCTAGCCCTTTTCTGTTCGCAGAATTCAAACAAACCCCTTTCTAGGAGCATGCTTACTGCATTATTCAGTATGAAATCTGACCCATGGTTCTTGAGAAGAATCATTTACATGGGCCATGGAAATAACTCACTTTGACCTTCGGGCCTGGCAAGCTTATAAATAATAAATAGACTTTCGTTTCTTTGTTTGTTGTTGTTGTTTAACGTCCCACTCAAGAATATTTCACTCATATGGAGACGTCACCAAATACCGGTGGGCTTCAAATTTTGGCCTATGCTCGGCACTTACGGCCATTGAGCAGTGAGGGTTCTTTAACGTGCCGACACCTACCGTGACACGGGACCTCGGTTTTTACTGTCTCATCCAAAGACAGGAAAGCAACCTGCCTCTGGCTGGACTCGAACTCACAACATCACGATCAAAAGTAGAGCGCGATACCGACTGAGCTAGGCCGGCTCCAATAGACTTTCGTAAAATTTCGTGTAAAAGCACATCTTAGTAATGACACTTCGGTGTCGACGTCATCAGCTACATATGAGTTTCTTCAAAGGAAGTAACCCAATTTAATTACCGTCCTTTGTATTGCCAAGGGAAATAGTATTGCGTCGTGTCAAATACTGATCTATTCTATTGTCTGAGTGCACAGTAGAGGGATAGTAACCTCTTGTGGTAAATAGTCTTACGTCCGATTCGGATTGGAATCCATAATATTCATTTTTCGAGGCTAACACACTGCTACTATACAATTACAAACCGTAATTAAATAAAATCAATTATACTGCAATCTAATACTTCTTAAATAAACTCGAATACCGATTATCTTTAAAAATGATACAATGTACTTTAAATAATCAACTTTATGAATTGTGGTAATGGCTCTACAGTCTAGAAATAATGAAAATGATATACATGTAGATATATATGCGGATCACGGCAGGCATGGTGCGTAATAGAACCCCCACACCAATGGCATCAGTCCATTGCACTGGTCAAAATATGTAGCACTTCATCTACAGCTGGTGAACTCTCCATGCAAGTGAAATATTTTGACGGGATGTAAAACAATCAAACAAAAATACAATGGTTAAATCAAACTATAATCAGAAGATTATATTTATAACCAATCAATATGCCTTTTGTTATCAATTTTGGCACCTGCCGTAAAACAGAGAACGTGTAGCACGACCCGAGGCACATAATTACAAAGTATTAGCTTTCCTAAAAGAGGCATCAAATAGAAATGCTGTGATAAATGATATTTATATAATATTACAATCTGACAAAATTTAACAGAGTTCTTTGTCTGCAATAATTCTCTGCTTTAAGGTAAATATAAATATAATGTAGTCCGATTCACATAATTTAGCGAGGCGGAGTAACCTTTCAATTATCATACGGACGGTTCTGCTCACTTTTCTGTTATGACAAGCTTAACATGAATTGCGTTTTATTATCAACTGGATTACAATAGGCAAGAAGACAAGCAGGGACGATAATTCTTGTCACTGTAATTTTTAAAATGAGTAACCTAAAATCTAAACTCTTCCAGATAAGGAAAGGGTTTACGAGATTCCACGATCAAGGCTATATTGATTTTACTAGACCAGTCTCTGAAACAATTAAACAAATAAAATCTGGAGCTTTTGCCAAGTAAATTTATTTTTACACTCAGAAATAAAATATTCTCAACCAACAACAATTACAAAATGTATTGAATTATGTCTAAATTTCTTATACAATATCTAAGCAAGGAATAGACGTCTCTGTTAAAGCACCTTCATGCAAAGAATATATTCATATATAATTTTATATTTATATATCATGACTAACATTAAAAAGCATTACTCAATGGGCTGTGAAAGATATTTAAAATATATATATATATATATATATATATATATATATATATATATATATATATATATATCTCTGATATGGAAAACATACACATGTACACACTCACTCCACCAGAGCTAACAAATTGTGTGAATAATTCCCTGTTCAAATATCAAGGTAAAGGTTTTGTGTTAGGTTGTTCCAATGAAACCATGCCTGTATCATATGATAATGTGACAGTACATTACGGGAAGTACATCATGATTATGTAATTTTGGGGATACACGAAATCAAGTTGATTAATTCAAACCTTATAAGTGATTACTTTAGCGAGTGTCGATCATCAGTTGTAACAGTGAGGTAGCTTTGGTCATAGAAGCTGACAATCAAAATTTCACATTAAATACTGCCCTGTTCTAGTCTGTTTGATTTGTATTTAGAATTCAATAAACACCTAAACTGTATCTTGTATTATTAACATTTGCATTAACCATAACAATAATATGACAAATTTGTATATTGTATAGTTTTTTTTATTCCACGGGGAGAAATTTTGCTGTTTTATTTTTTTGCTGAAAGGAACTTATTCACGTGTATTAAATTTCACGAAAGACCGTTTCCAAACAAGGAGTGTAATAGGATTTACCGGTCTCGTTTTCTTTCAATTAATCATCTCATACATTGCTTTATTGCCGTTGGGAGTAAGGCAAGTACTCCAAACTATGTGCATTATTTATTTTTTCAAAAGTACTATGTGAGTTGTGTTTAGGTGTAAGAACACCTGTGAGTGTATATGATATCTGTTTATGCATGAATAAATTTTGATTGGTAAAAACTTTTATGATTTTGATTGGTTACGAATCATCCTTCTGTTCTTTCATATGTATATGCTATTCATGGGTTTTTATTTTAGCTGTATTTTCTTAACTTTGAATATAGCGAAATTAAATCCCCATGATTAAAAACAACTATTCAGTTTATCTCTAGAAGTGAAAAAAACTCTCATTTTTTCAAGTTTAGAATGCACAGAATGATTATTTCAATCTTGCTGAAATTTTCACTTATAAGGTAGCAAGAGAGTTGGGTATGAACTAATTAGATGCTATAGGTGACATAAAACATAATTAGGAATATGTGATTATATGAAACATCCTCTCACGCCTCAAGTGATTTCGATTGTGGATACAACTGACCACACAAACATAAACAACACAAAACCACCGTCACTACACTGAAATACTCCAACAATGACTCAAAGCTATTGTTGCTTACACTGTTAATGAGAATACTTAAATTAAAACATATTTTCCTTGTATATTTCAGTATCTTAAATAATAAACATCATCAGTTTCACTCCAATGTTTACATCAAAGTCCTGTAAACCTGTGTTTACTGTGTTCCTGTCCAGTAGTAAAGTCCTTTGTAGCTACTTAGGTGGACATCAGTTGACAAATGATGGTCAATGCTCAAATTCAACAACACTACTGGCCAAGAAAGACGAAAGTTACATCTCGTTCCAAAGAATTTATATAAATAGTGTGTATACTGGAGACAGCAACCAATAAAAAACATTCTTTTGCCCAGCAATATCATATTCCTTACTACTAACCATTATGTTCAGGTTTCGTCTGTTAATACGCCATATATATATATATACATTGTACATTAATTATCAATATTTTCTGTAGATCAAATATTCAATTCATCTAAATGATCAGAGTATATGTTTAACTTCAACTGCAGAAATGGAGAAACATGGAATGAACAAAAGCTTGGGGTCAGGTGAGCTAAAAATTCAAAACAATACAATACAGTAAGAAAAAGCAAAAACATTGGCAGATTAATTAGTCTTTTAAATTTTAAGACAAAAGCAACAAAATCACCTTGGTATATAAGAACTGTTACTTGACAAGTGTTTAAAGATATGAATTCAATCTCTGTTCTGGGAAGCCCAATATCAATCATTGCACAGAGCTCAAAGATCCCCCTCCCCAATGACCGTACAGTTAGGGTGTCCATTTTGTTATTTACCTATAATGTACTAAACATCATATATCATGCATATATAACAATATTCCCACACATTATATATATATACCTCCATATATTGATTTGTTTGTCAGTTATAAATGTATGAAAATTCTGAAATATTAAAAGTTTATGTTTTATGAAAGTTTAAATTCTTAACTCGTTGAAAGATTACAATCATCACTCTTAGATGGATTTAGAAATACATTTTGATTAATTTTTGGATTTGTACATTACCTTTTTTTTTTTGTTTCTGAACTCTACTTCTAATACACGATCATCTTGAGCATTCATTTAACCTTTTTTTAAAACCACAACTTTGGTATCATGTTTATAATATTTCATATTTGTATTACTAGCAAAGAAAGTAACATACACAAATGTAATTCGTTTAAATCCGTTCATGTAAATTTCATTCTTATAGGCAAGCATGATGTGTATTATAATTTTAAACAGAATGGACACCATAAATGAGAAAAGCTAAATATAAACCTAGAAAAAATGTAAAAATCTGCAATAAAATGAGCTGCATGGAAAGAATGGGGGTTTATGTCAACCTGAAGGTGAGAGCTTGAGGAAAGTCAAGATGTGGAAAAGCTAAATAAATACCTAGAAAAAATATAAACATCTGCAATAAAATAAGCCGCCTGGAGAGTATGGAGGGTTTACGTAAACCTGAACACACAAAAAATCACATCGTGTTTCTCAAAGTACCAAAAAATAATCATCAATAGAATATTTTTCATATTCAAAAAAAAAAAAAAAAAAAAAAAAAAAAAAAAAAAAAAAAAAAAAAAAAAAAGAAATAAATATACAATTAAATTTGGAAGCACAATCCCAGTCTTTCTATATAAGTATAAAATTGTGTTTTTGATTTGTTGTTTGTTTATGCCTTTGATATCACATATCCACTGAATTTTATATTTCAGGTCCCTAAACGTATTTACCTTGACCAATAATTTCAACCTTGAAATACAATATATAAAATGTTTTTATACACTGTATAGACTGTATCAATTTTGAGGAATGTTTTACCCTTTAAACTCTACGGGCCAGAACAGACTGGTCTAAACAATAGAAAAGAGCATACCATCTAGATACATAGGGTTGAAAGGGTTGAGGCTGTAGATAAAATATTTCCTTGTATGTTGGATAATGATGAACATAGTAAGGTATGGAGTTATCGGTACAAACATACACAGTTAAAGAGAGTGTAATGTCATGTGTAGTAGCACCTAAATGTAAGAGGAATATGGGTGTATCAACATCAATGAGGAAGCACCTAGAAGTCAGAGGAGTATGGATATATCAACATGTATGTAGTAGCACCTAAATGTCAGAGATGTACCAGTGTATCAACATGTAGAATACAGAGAACTCTGAATGTCAAGCAACACTACATTCCATAACAGACTAAACTAAGACAGTAGAAAAAAACATGATGTTTCTCTGGGTAAAAAATACATGATTCTGTTAATTTTCTAACTTATCACAATATAAGGATTTTTTAGATTATTCTAAATAATTACAATCATAAACCATCAATTGCTAAAAAAATTACTATCATGATTTTGGTGTGTATCATTCACAGATATTTTGTTATAAACTGATCATAACTGCAAATATCAATTAGCATCATAATTGTTACATTCAATATCAATCAATGATATCTAACTAATCAAAAATTCTCAACAGGAAATAACATCCAGTGACACCTAGTTATTAGCGTGATCAATATAGCAAATATTATTCAGCTGGGTCTTATTGTTTCAACGATCGTAACAGGAAATATCAACTCCATGACAGCTAGTTGATATCATGTTCTTTGCAGTATACAGTTATTTCATGGATAGAAATTGTTGGGAAACTATTACCTAAGTCCGTTAGGCCTTTCAACAATCATAACAATAAATATCACCGAGTAATAGCTAACTGATAACATGATCATTACAGTAAATCTTATCCAATGATATCTTTTCAAAGCATTTAATATCAATGTCGTAATCGTTACTAGTACTAAAACTGCCATCCAGTAATATCTAGTTACTGACTGGCCATTACAAAAATTCAATTTATTGATATCCTACAATCATTATGATCTGTTTGTTTTTTTGTTGTTGTTGTTTAACATCCCACTCAAGAATATTTCACTCACATGAAGACGTCACCAAATGCCGGTTAAGGGCTTCAAATTTTGGCCTATGCTCGGCACTTACGACCATTGAGCAGTGAGGGTTCTTTAACTTGCTGACACCTACTGTGACACGGGACCTCAGTTTTTACTGTCTCATCCCAATGACAGGAAACCAACCTGTCGCCAGCTGGACTCAAACTCATGATCAAGAGTCGAGCGGGCTACCGACTGAGCTAGGCCTGCTCTGATCTGTTTGGTAAATGGCCAGTAATATCTACAGTGGTAAATGAAGACCTAAAATCCATCAATGGAGATTAATTTGTTTACGTGATGTCAAATTGATATCAAGTTCTTCACTATAATTATTGATTACCTATATTGCTTTAATTCAGTTGTGTTTGACTCATTAGGTAATTATCAAAAACATGAGTTTAAGCAAAAATAAAAAATTTTCTCACCCAGATTAACTGTGAAAAAACACTTTTAACCTTTCAGAATAAATCAAATACAATCCAGTTTTATCTGTGAGAAAAAAGAGAAGGGAACAAATTGCTAAAGAGATACAGGAGGACAATTTCATTGGGTATGTCGCAGTGCATGAAAATAATTGATTATTTTTTATGTATGACACCATCCAGTCAATAACATAAAGATACAAAAAAAAGAATGCTGAACTCATTCCTTCCTTTACCAGCCTTATAATTACAATACTGGGTTTTATAAGAAATAAAACTAAAAACAATATCTGATTAAGGCGGAACATAAATTCCTTTGTAATTGCACAATATCAACATGATTTAAAAGAAAAGTAAAAATTGACACCACAAAGGCAAGTGACAATTCAAACATATATCCATATTCGCTCTGTTAAAGAGTATCTAAGATTGAAATTAAAAAGACTGCCATCGTTTTGGGAAATATTGTATAGTTTTCAAATTACATCCAAATCCAAGTAAATCTGTCATTCTTCTGTAGTGTACTGAATATGCTCAGCTCTTTATTAACCAATCATATTCCGCCGCTCACTTGAAATAGCTAAAAAGGACTTACACACTAAAACAATATACGATATGCTTGATCCATTAGTTAGTTCTGTACAACAGTATTGTTACTTAGTCAGAATAGCTTTCATTTGAATATAGAGGAAGTCTTTATGCAAATTACATGATTCTTGGCAAGTCTGAGGTCTCACATCACTATGCTTCAGTGTCATCACCCTCGTGACCTTTCAACCGCAAACGAGCAAAATCTTCAAAGATGAAATCATCATCTTTTTCTGTCTGAAAATCTCCACTGAAATGTAGAAATGATACAATTCACATTTTGTGTCATATGAAATCAAACTTGAAATCTGAACAGCAATGTACTGCTTTGGCAAACTTAAGATTTTTACGCACACATAAAAAAACAAATTTTGACACAATCAACATTTTACACTACACTAAAAATGAACAGCAGAATAACAGATGTATGATCTTCTAATAATATGACTCTATTTGCTTATTTACCTGAAATCTGTTCATGATCTTTTTTTTTTTTTTGCCGGTTACAAATATAGATCAACAAATCGGGGTATCTACTTTCAGCACAAGTAGTATTTATCATTACCTAATAGTCTATAGAATTAAAACATACAGAAATCAAAGATTACAAAGTTAAATTCAAACCAACATACTTCACATTCTCAAAATGAATCTACAGACAATCAATCTCCTTAACTCATCAACTCCTTCAGTCACATTAAGACTCACCCACATCAATAAATAGTATGGTCTACTGTCATAATTCAGGAGTGAACAAGTCTCATATTGCATGCAAAATTATCATAAAATTTTGATTCTAAATTATACACCCCTGAATTCTGACAGTGGACTTAACCATTGTTTGAAATGGGCAGGTCCAAATCTGACTTCAGGGGTTGATGATTTAGCCACTGCATCAGGTTATTTTAGTAAAAAAAAATATACAGGACTTATATAGCATCTAAAAAATGTACAATCTTAAGTCACATGTACCATGGAAATTTGGCTGATATATGAGCTGTAGGAGATGGTAAACTTGACATCAATCAATCGTCTTCACTGGACACCTACATGTAAGTTCATAGAGGCAAGCTCAAAATACTTCAGTTTCTAGTTAGGGTCATTAAACTAGTGACTTATAAAGTTACAAGTTTTCCTGTAATTATCTTTAGCTATGCTAATACTTAGATCACATACAGTGGAACCTGTCTTGAAGGACCACTTTAATGAAAGACCACCTGCTGCAAAAGACCATATTCTGAAAGCCACTTGGTTAAATAATTCTTTTAATAAAACCTCTTTTGAGAGACCATCTATCTTAAGAGACCACATTTCAGTGGCAGATGGGGTGGTCTCTTAAGACAGGTTCTACTGTATAAGAGTGGATGACTTAAACTTGACAGGTAAACAAAAACGAAAGGTTTAACCAAGAAATTGAGATCATTTTTACTTTGTTAATTTACATACAGGTAAATTAAGAAAACAAACCTGGTGTCAAGCTGAATAAGATTTGTATCAATAGGTGCATCATTACCATCTTTGGGGGCAAAACTGATTGGTCGGGCTGGTTGCGGAGATTCAACAGGCTTTGGATGTGTAAGAGTGAATGGTAATTCTACTGACAGATCTCTGTGAAAGAAAAATAGGAATACATTTTGTACATAAAATCGTCTGTAACCTTTAAACTTTGCAACACAAACCAAAGAGAACTGTTTATTATTTTTTACAGCAAGAAAAAAATTCACCATTTTTTTCATATATTTGAAATAGGGAAATCTTGACAGGATAAATACATGTATCAAAATTAAAGCAAATATACATGTATGTATATATAAATGAGAAATTTGAAAAAACAATATGACCCAAGAAGTTAGTCGTGGTGCTTTTAAAGTCCAACAACACTGGTGAATATTGCTGAGAATTGGTTGTAATCAAACTCATCCTAGATTTTAAATTTTGTTTGTCTGTTTGTTTGTTGTTTTACATCCAGTCAAAATTTTTTTCACTTATAGTGAAATGTGAAGTGCCACAAATTTTGACCTGTGCTATTGACCGACGCCAATGCAGTGAGGGTTCTTTTACGTGCCACGCCTGTAGTGATGACATATAAAATGTAATTAAAATTTAAAGAAAGAAACAAAAGTTCTTTAATGGAAATCAAAAATATTCCCAAACAAACAAAGAAGATAGACAAAGAGATGAACCAAAAAACAATATTTCTCTTGATCTGGTGGAAAAATATTGAGCTGTTTGATTTTGTAAGAGTTAGCTCTCTTTGTAGCAGCTCTATTCAAATCATTCATGTCCTACACACACAAAAAATCTATGAACTGTATTACTATATTATATGATCTACTTTAGGCAGTGCTTTTATACCCAACATAAATAAAAACTGAACCGTAAAATTAAACACACTGGATCTGAAACTTGCTGAGAGATAAATCATTGAGTTTACTTGTTCTGAATGGATCTTGGTCATAAAGTCCTTAGTGTACATGTGTTGGTGATAATGTATTTTTGCTGACCAACACCCAGATGTTTAAATTGTGGACATAAATTGTATAGACAGTTAAATACATATCAATTAATGGTCATTTAATCAGAAGCCAAGCCTTTATAGTAAAATCAATGGCAATTGTAATTTGGCACCAGATATGGAAAATACCCACTTGACAGAAATTGTGTGGGTAAAAATACACTCTGGATTTAGAAATGATGGGTATTGTACCAAAAGTGCTCAGAAAGTTATCTGGAGCACTGTAACATCAATCATTGAAGCATGATACTTTGAAATACTTACCCAGAACCAAATCCCAATATTAGTCTAACCTTGACCTTGTATGAAACAACAATACCTAGGTTTTCTTTCTGACTAGATTCTGTCATTCTGAAATAAACAGAAAATTAATATTTTAAAGACTGATGTTAATATAGTCAGCCAATAGATAAAATAAATGTTTTTGAATTCTGAATGAATACATATCAGTTCCATTGAAAACACATTCTTTGCCTGTAAAGTACTGATAATATTTGCAATGACATATATGTTTGTTGTATCTAGGGAACTTTTCCACCAAAATGCATGTTTGTTCTGATTATTTACTGTTTTGCTATGCACTTGTGTTAAATATACTCCTTCTGACTCACGCAAAGAAAATAAAACTGTTATTCATAAAAAAAAATTAGCAAATACCCTCTATATACTTACATAGTGGAACAAGCTAAATTTGTATCTTCATGTTTCAGTTTACCATCCAAAGCCAAACCACGCTTGTCCCGATTATTGGCCAGCAAAGGTGTTAAATGGTACACTTTGCAAAAGCCTGTCTGACTAGGTTGAATTGGAAAACCTTCCCTGATTGTGAAAAGTATATGATAACATTAACATCTTATTTCTTCCCTGCCTATCATTTTCTTTTTATTATCATAACATTCAGATATACAGTGCAAAAAGTAAGTGGACACTTTTAATTTTTATATATATACTGTACATGGATTTCATATAACATCATATTTTTCAAGAAATCCTGTGCAGCCATTTCTTACCATATCTTTTATTGGTCAAAATTCTTTTGAAATGTGATAAGAAATGGCTTTACAATATTTTTTTTGAAAAAATGTGGTTTTATATGAAATATATAGTCAAAAATGATAGTGACTTAATATTTTTTGCATGTCTCTGTAGTTCAGAAATAGTAAGTAACAAACAAGCACCTGTTCATGATCAATTGTAAAACAAATTGTCTAAAAATATATTACAAAAATAATTTTGTTAAATAAGTGGAATCACTTTGATCTGATCTGTGGTATAAATCTTTATGATTAAGCTTATCTTCAGAATATACTTTAGTCTTTGAATTTACCAATCTAACTGGCTGAGAGTTCAAATATACAAAATCATAAAACTGGCAAATTTGTAAAATTACCACAAAAATAGAAATGAAGGTCAATTTAATAAGAGTATTACAGGATGGCAGAAAATATGATAACTGTGGTTCTCCAAGTGAAAGAGAAACTTACTCGCTCTCCATTTCTGCGACTGTGCACTTGTATTGAGCAGTGGAAAAGAGACATATATCGGCAAACTGTCGAACTGTGAGGCAACAGGAAGGTAAAACAAAACATGTTTATGCATGCGGCTATAAAATGTGGAGATATGTATATATACAGGTAAAATAGCTATGTATACGCCAAAAAGTAGTGTATTGAAGAAATTTACAATCTGTAATTTTTATCTACATATTACATAGCTTTTTTGCCAGTGAACTGGTACAGGTATATATAACAACAAAATTTCAGTAATCAACAGTTCTGACACTAACATAAGTTAAATGATGTCAGATGGTGTGAGCCTAGTTGATCGATTAATCTTATCTGAATTATTATCTAATTTGTATATGAAGGTATCTAAAACACCTAGTAATATACCACAATTTTAACTGTTTTACATATCTAACCTATAATTCTTTCACTGACATGGAGGAACCACCAGCTTTAGGTGAGGTGCCACAAGAGATGGCCTATACTATGGACTGATGTCAATGCAGTGAGGGATAGTTACGTGTAACATCTGCAGTGAAAGGGGACCTCAGTTAAGGTCTCCTCTGAAAGAACAGCAACCTTCCTTGCTTAGGAACCATCACTACTTTTTTTTTTAAACTTTAGAATCAACAGTTTCAGGAATCAAACCAGGAGCCTACTGCTTGCCAGAACAATGCTTTATAACTAGACCATTGCAAGCAGTCAAGAATAAATACATTGGCTACTCACATCGTTATAAAACCACGGGCCGGAATGCTCTTTCCTACCTGTGGTTTCATGCAACTGAAATCTCTCAAGCATATTTTTGTCATTCATGGAGTCTCAGCCAATGGGAGTAAATGGTGCTCACATTCGTCAACCAATCAGATCGACGCTTTTAAACAATTACATTAGATCAACAGGCTACATGAATGTGATAACTTCTGTTGCCGGTCACTGCGATTGGATTAAATGTAGACACATACTCCTTATCAATATTCATCAGCTAGGAGAGATTTCAGTCACCTGAGACCATGGGTCGGAAAGAGTAAAGCGATTCTGGACAGTGGTTTTATTACGATGGCCTACTCGTTGTTTCCAAAAAACAACAAAATAAACAATATGACTGACTACTTGTGGTATACGGTATTTACTATCAGAATTTTCTGCATGTCATTATTATTGCTTACTGAAATTTAGTACTTAGTATAGTCAAAGTACAGTGAAACCTGTCTTTTGAGACTACAATCAGAACACAGATTTGTTAAATAATCCTTTAAATAAAGCCTCTGTTGAGAGACCACCTGTCTCCAAAGACCACACTTCAGTGGCAGATAGTGTGGTCTGTTAAGACAAGTTTCACTGTATTATTATCAATCATAGTTCATACAAAAACAATAAAACGAAAATTAACAAAATGTAATTCATGCTACAATTGTTTTGTTTATGTTTGACAAATTACAAAACCAACAACAACAACAATTTGTTTGTCTTATATATATATATATATATATAAATATATCATTCCATTCTGTGAAGGAGAAGTGTTGACAATTGCTGCCATACTGGTATATACTAATAACAAATCATATTTTGTGTGTGTAGATAATATGATAGACTGTGACATTATATAATTATTGACTTCTTCAGAGTAAATACATTGATTTATCTAACCAAGAAGGTAATATACAACAAGTACAAAGAGAGAGGTGGATATTGTTTTCGAGGGCAGAGAAATCATGGTATTTACCTTCAAGAAGTACTTTATTATATGACTAAAATACTAACGTACATTGAATTTGAGCTTTGAGTAGTGTTTTACGCCACACTAAACAATTTTTCAGTTATATGGTGGCAGCCAGTTTTTAGTGGCAGAGGAGAGAACCCGCTTACAATGTACCCAGGAAGAGATACCAGCCTTTAGCAAGTAAACTGGCAAACTTTCTCACAAAAATCAGTTTAGGTTCCAGCGGGGCTGGAATCTGCACTGACCAGAAATGAGAGACTTCAAGGTTCAAAGTGCAATGCTCCAACCATTCAGCCACAAAGGATCCCATCATGCATTGAATACTCACTTCAATATAACATCCTTATGATAAGGTAAAAATAATTTCAGTAAAAAGCTTTAATGGGATGTGCCAAACACGAGACAGAGGCTGCATTTTTATTGGACAGAGACAAATGTATTTGTTTCACCACCGAGAATCATGTGAGGGGAATATAATGTTACAGAACTATTAAAAACTACAAAATGAACCAATCAGAATGCAGGCAGTCATATAATAATACAAATTATATTTTTCATTGTCAGTCTTCATGCAGACAGAGTCAACATCCCCTGACTGGACCAGTGGATTTAGATCAAATTTAATGATCTGAAGTGAATTCTAATTCAACAAACTGAAGCTATTTGTAAATTTATGACATCCCAATGGAAACATTAATTTGGAAATCTGCCAGAAATTTGTTATATCTCTCATCAGAGTAACAGAAGCCGTGGATGTCAAGCTCTGTAATAGGCTCATTTTTATTTCCTCGAAGGAAAATGACACTTACTCATCCTCCATCTCACTAAATTCAAGTTCCTCCAAGTTTTCAACATGCAGCATCACAAAACTGACTTGAATTACTAGTGTTGTCGGTTTAGAAAGTGGAATGCAAAATTTAAATAATTTGATTAGTACACTATTTATTACACATTATAAAAATGATTTACTTTTTCAATTTTCTGTTCTTTAACCCATTCACCCCTAAAGACACATTTGGACTGGTCTAAGTCATTGATTTACAGAACTGTCCATTGTTTTTTAGAGGTTGATGAGTTATTTATTCTGGCCTACAAATGCAGAATTAGGATGTGGAAGTATTGAATTTTAAAATGTGTATACACATAACTTAAACACATTTCTCTTGAAATTTGTTGTTTCAAAAAAAAAAACAACAAAAAACTGTTATTATGAAAAACACCCTCAGGTGTAAATAACTTGCTATATATCTTTAATACAGGTAAGTTATCTACTTTTTTTTATTTTTCTCTATATATTACAAAAGATTGACAAATTGTCAACAAATTCATGGAAAGTCATTTCTAAAAGAACTTTGACAAAACTAATACCACAAAAATTGAAATAAACAGTTTTGTAGTGCTTTTGCTCATAATATCGAAAATGTGTGTTTTCTTATGTGCAATGGCTAAAATCAAACCCAAGAATATTACATTTTGCCTTTCATTCTCACTTTCAGTATCAGTTTGAAAAAAAAATTAAATGAGAATTTTATTTTCACAGGAGACCTAAAATTCTCATGAATAAAAATGAATTTACCACACCTAAAATCAGACTTCTGATAGACATTTTCTGTGATAAGTAATGGACTTCATTTATCAGATTTTCCAATCCCTACACAAACTTGGCTAGATAATTATTTCCCCCATCTTAGATAGGCATATCTAAATGCCAAACCAGAATGTCTCTGTCCATACCCTAGGGTGTATACAAGTCATACAAGCTATGACACCACAATACAATTTTAAAACATAAAGCTTCCTTGTCATGTGAAATAAAAGTTGTATAAGATTTTATTTATGTGCATAATCATGTATTTGATGCAATGGAGAAAAATTTACCAAACAGGGGTGCGACATGTGAAAAGGGAAATCGAAATCCTCATTGTAAGAATCTGAGAGTCCAATCCTTGGAAATCCCTCGGATCTGACAACCAGGGGCCTATTTTACGAAAGGCTCTAAGACCTAAATTCTAAGTCTTAATCTTAATTGTCATGGGACTGACCAATCACCTATATAAGATTCTATTAATCCAGCATATAATGTTACTACCGTGATTAATTATGAAATTGTACGGTGATGTTTACCTGAGAGTTTGATTTTCTTGACAGTTTTGTTGGTGTTATTGTCCACTAAGACATTCACTGCTATATTTTCACCATGATAATACTTCTGCAAAAGTTAAAAAAAGTATAAGGTATATACTTGTTGTAATAAGAAGATCATAAATGTTAACGAAATCATGACAATGGTTCTGTATTGGAGAAGATTGGAAAAAACAAATCAATTGTGTGTGTGTGTGTGTAGGTGAGTCTGTGTGTGTAGGTGTGTCTGTGTGTGTAGGTGTGTCTGTACGTGTGTGCATTTGTGTCTGTGTGTGTAGGTGTGTCTGTGTGTGTAGGTGTGCATTTGTCTGTGTGTGTAGGTGTCTGTGTGTGTAGGTGTCTGTGTGTGTAGGTGTGTCTATGTGTATAGGTGTGTCTGTGTGTGTAGGTGTGTCTGTGTAGGTGTGTGTTTGTGTGTCTTAATACATCATCCCCATGATTCCACCACATATAAACAAAATTCCTGACCTGGGAATCACAAATTTCACAGTTTATATTAGAGGTCTTCAGAATTATTGTAAGACTACTTTCCTAACACCATATTCTGGAGTTAAGAAGTGGGAACGTCTAAACTTAAAGCATTATCAATGTATTGGTATATGTCCAGCCCTTCCATTAACAGCATAAGTTTCTTTATTATGTTCCAAGACTACAAGCTTGGTAAAAATACATATATATCCAATGTATCTCAAAATTCGAAAACAAAATGTCATACCGGTAATTCATTTTTTTCTTTTGTTTGAATGGTGTTTTATGCCACACTCGACAATTTTTAAGTAACCGTATATGGTGGCAGCCAGTTTTAAATTGTGGAGGAGAGAACTTGGATACAATGTACCCAGGAAGACACTACCAACATTCCGCAAGTAAACTGGCAAACGTTCACACAAAATCAGTTTAGGTTCCAGTGGGGCACAAACCTGTTCTGACTAGTCATAATTGAATATTTAAACATAAAATACAACATAGATTTCACAATGTTGAGCCACTAACTTCTTTGTCAAGGGATGCTTCAAGTTTGATGTTTCCAGGGCTCATCATAAATTCCTTAGTGGCCTCTGCATTTGGTTGAGGTGCTGGTTCCTCTGGGGCATATGTTAGCTTTCGTATTGCCAAGCGGACGGAGTTCCTGAAACAATGAAAATGCTGCAGTATATCAACACTAAGTTACATGTCTTCAGCATAGATTTCATGAACTTTATGAAATTCATTGTCAAGAGGAATTATGCAATTTCTTATTTAACAAATTCGCCCCTAAAGACACATTTGGAATGGCCTAAGTCATTGATTTATAGAAAAGAACATTTTTTTTCAGGTGTTGGCGAGTTAAAAGATAGATGCTGTTTACAAGAAAATTTGCTATTGGTCGCTAAAAGAGCCATGCCGTTTAAAAGAAAGTTGCTTTGTACAAGAAAAACCTTGGTCACTTATAGCTACATGTACTTTGCTATTCAGTATATAGAAAATTTGTTACTTTTTCATCAAATAGAACATACTATGATTTTTATTTAGATGTATCGCTATTCAGTGCCTGTTGATTTTATAACACAATCAAAACAGGACATATTACAGGCAAAAAACCACAGCATTTCACTTATTGGTTTTAAATCTAATTTAGAAGATTTTGATCAGTAACAAACCATTGTATGATACAGTAAAATGAAACAATTGAATCTATTTCTTCTCTGTTAACCCATTCACCAATAAATACACATTTGGACCGGTCTGAGTCATTGATTTCCAGAAGAGTTTATTATTTTCAGGGGTTGATGAGCTAACCTCATTTCTCATTTCTATCAAATATATTTTCCCCAGTTAATTGTGGGTTTGAGAAAAAACTTATTTTTACTCATAAATAAGATATTAAAATGCAATTAATAAATTAATACACAACAGTACCTTTTATGTGGTTTTTCATCTAAATTCTCAGCAACATATGTTTTAAGTTCATAGTCCACACCACAAGGCTGCAAATGTAAATCATAAGTCAATTAAAGATTACAAAGCTTATCTTACACCAACATAGAGTAATCATTGATTACAGAGCTCATCTCAAACCAAAATAGAGTAATCATTAATTACAGAGCTTATCTCAAACCAAAATAGAGTAATCATTGATTACAGAGCTCATCTCACACCAACATAGAGTAATCTTTGATGACAGAGCTCATCTCAAACCAAAATAGAGTAATCATTGATTACAGAGCTCATCTCACACCAACATAGAGTAATCTTTGATGACAGAGCTCATCTCAAACCAAAATAGAGTAATCATTGATTACAGAGCTCATCTCACACCAACATAGAGTAATCATTGATTACAGAGCTCATCTCAAACCAAAATAGAGTAATCATTGATTACAGAGCTCATCTCACACCAACATAGAGTAATCAATGATTACAGAGCTCATCTCACACCAACATAGAGTAATCCATAATTATAGAGCTCATCTCACACCAACATAGAGTAATCAATGATTACAGAGCTCATCTCAAACCAAAATAGAGTAATCATTGATTACAGAGCTCATCTCACACCAACATAGAGTAATCATTGATTACAGAGCTCATCTTACACCAACATAGAGTAATCATTGATTACAGAGCTCATCTCACACCAACATAGAGTAATCAATGATTACAGAGCTCATCTCAAACCAAAATAGAGTAATCAATGATTACAGAGCTCATCTTACACCAACATAGAGTAATCAATGATTACAGAGCTCATCTCACACCAACACAGAGTAATCATTGATTACAGAGCTCATCTCAAACCAACATAGAGTAATCAATAATTATAGAGCTCATCTCACACCAACATAGAGTAATCAATAATTATAGAGCTCATCTTTAACCAACATAGGGTAATCAATAATTATAGAGCTCATCTCACACCAACATAGACTAATCAATGATTACAGAGCTCATCTCACACCAACATAGAGTAATAGAAATTTTCTCAGAAACAAATTATAATAATTTAAATATTATTTTCATATATAATTTTCAAAGTTTCTGAAATATCAATAAATCAATTCACAAACTTACTTTTCCTGTGTCCCCTGGGGCAGGCTGCAAAGTGACAGATGCTGGGGCATTGGGTGGTAGCTGAAAATATGCAAAATTTCATCAAATGAATAATTAATACTTCATTGTTGAGGAATTAATCCCTTTAAAAATCAATTTCTTTTACGGTATATATAGCTTCCATTGCCTTAACAGGGGTATAGGCCAAGGATAAATTATGCACACATACTTCAACTTATTTATAGATAAATTATCCCAATATTACTAAACATAAATCACAAATCCATGGAACACAACAGCATGTACTGGCAATTTGATCATGCTTTATACTTTCATCAGACGCTGTTTAGTTATTTACATTGTTTGACGTGGATATTATTACTAAACAGGACTTTTTCTACAGTTTTCACAGGGTCAATATTTGGCCCCATTCTCAATGCAAAATACATTGCACGTTAAAGAACCCTCACTGCTCAATGGTCAGAAGTGTCGAGCATAGGCCAAAATTTGAAGCCCTTCACCAGAATTTGGTGCCGTTTTCATATGAGTGAAAGATTTTTTGAATCAATCTAGTGGAACGTTAAACAACAATACAACAACAAAATACATGCGTTTTTTTGCAATTTTATAACAAATATTCCTCAATTGATGTTATTTGGTACACAGGCCATGATGGTGATAATAAATACATTAATGGTGAGGGAATTTATTCATTTAAAAAAGAGATTCCATTACATTTAAATTGACATGTTTGCAAACTATTTGTCCAAATTTGATAAAAGTTCACATTAAAATTCCCAATTGTGTTGTCAATGGTATTTCCCCAAAAATAAAATTTGACCCTATGATAAGACAAGCCAGGAAATACTACCTTTAAATCATGAATAAAATTACATTTTGACACAAACATCCTAAAGTCACATGTTAAACAAAGGGAGATAACTAAATTCAGGTGAACAAGTATCACATTGTTATCTGTTAATATCTGCTTTTGACCCCTGACCTTTTGACCTGAAACTGATAATAGTTCTCTACTTGTGTAATATGACTGACCCTAAGGGCAAATTTTAAAGATAAATAATATATATAATAATCCCATTACAAAGCAATCAATAATAACATCAATTATTCAAAGACTATAAGATCAAACAATCAGAAGAAATTTCAATAAATTTAATATAACAGAGTACTTCTAGTCCTCTTTTATACTGGCTTAATTATAAAGAAAAAAAAAAGAAGGTAGGGATACTGTGGATAGATGAGAATCATATAATTTTAAATAATACACTGTATATAGAAGTATACAAAATAAAACTAGTTTATATGAGGTCATCTGGATTAGTGAAAAAATATTTTGTCAAATATTTACATTCAACTAGGCTTCTAGATGGTTTCTAGATAGATCATTTTTACAATTTTTCATTTTTATACTTAAAACCAAACAAATGTTCACAGGGAACAAAAACGTGGAAGTGTAAAAGGTGTTTATGGAGTCATTTTGGTGGATCGAAGCATATCACAAAAACTGGTTGTTGTTTTGACCTTTTCCTCTATAGTGACCATTAGTCTACAAAAAGAACGGCTGCAGGAATCAATAAAGTTGGACTTCTGAAAGTGATGGGAAGTAAAATTGATAAATTAAAATGTTAGGTGCCACTGTTTATCTTGTTTAATCAAAGACTACATATTCCCTCTACAACTTATTGTAGAGAAGAAAATGAATGGCCCAAGTGCACGTTGTTCAGATTGGTAAATATTTGTCAGACAATGGCTACAATACATAACCAATCAAACTGTCCAGAACAGCAATTCATTACAGCCCCATGATTCTTCTGAGCTTTGATACCATGGAAATAAAAAAAAAAAATCATTATCCAATGCATTTCGAAATCTTGATCAAGACCAAGACCAAGGGATCACCAATTTGCAACTATCTTATCCTTGCCCAAGGAATGCTAAATAATCATCCATGTTTTATTCCTATATAAAGACTCTTAGAACAAGGGATCATCAAATTCACAATTACCTTATCTTTGCCAAATAGATGCTAAACAATCACCAGTGTTTCTGTCCTATATAACATCCAACTTACATCTATGTGTTAACATGTATCAACTGTAGAGAGTTTTTCTGATGCTTCAGGATTTCGACCAGTGACGATCACATTTGGGCCTACTTTAACAAGACCATGTAGCAAAACTACCTCAAAGAAAAACGGACAGGTATTTGGCCCTGCTTTAACACTACTATGCAGTAACACTACCTCAAGAAAAATGGATAGGAATATTAGGCTCTTCTTTAACAAGACTATGTAGCAAAACTACCTCAAAGAAAAATGGATAGGCATTAGGCCCTAACTTCTTGATGAGCCTCTCTTGTAATCGTGTGAGTGGTTTCTGTTGATCCTTTGAGGGAGGATAAACCTGCATTGATGCCAGGAAGAGGTCCTTCCTGAATGTGAGTCCAAGTACATCAAGATCCTCACGGCCATATCGGAAAGCCGCCAGGACATGTGCAAAAACTTTCCTCTCTTTCAAATAATCTGGATCTACTAGGATGACACCATCTGAAATTAAAGAATAGTATAGATATTGATATAATATCAATTATCAAGTTAGTTAGTCCACACTAATGTATTGTAAGTTAGTCTGCACTAATGTATGGTAAGTTAGTCTACACTAATGTATGTAAGTTAGTCTACACTAATGTATGTAAGTAAGTTAGTCTACACTAATGTATGGTAAGTTAGTCTACACTAATGTATGGTAAGTTAGTCTACACTAATGTATGGTAAGTTAGTCTACACTAATGTATGGTAAGTTAGTCTACACTAATGTATGTAAGTTAGTCTACACTAATGTAATAAACAGTAAAATTATTGAACTCATCTATCAGTAGTTATGTTGTGTTGACATGTGAATTTACTAACAATGTCAGGACCAATCAAATCATGACAGTGCGGTGTTTCTTCACTACTGTATTCGACCCAATAAGTACCTAAGGTGTTACAGAAAATAAGAAAAAAGGGGTGGGTGCTTATTGGGACCAACTGATAATAACACTAACATAAAACAGTTAATTGTTTATCAGATATGGTGGTAAAGTTGTTGTTATTACCAAAAAACACCTATCAACATTCTTCTATTGCTTGGGGGCCGAGAGATAGACGGTTACTTTTTTTTATTTTCCTGGTCCACAATTGATTCTTACTATTTCATTCCTTATATCATCTAAATGGCATGCTCTTTTCTGTTGTCTAGAAGGTCTGTATAGTTGAAAGAGTTCAGGGCAATATGGAATATACATTACATT
Organism: Atrina japonica; assembly: GCA_030159075.1. Lineage (NCBI taxonomy): Eukaryota > Metazoa > Mollusca > Bivalvia > Pterioida > Pinnidae > Atrina > Atrina japonica. The sequence continues at coordinate 313,590 of BROG01000698.1, read as the reverse complement.
ACAAGACCTTTGTTGTCAAATATTGTAAATGATATAGTTCACTTTTATTTACTGAATATTATACAGGTATCATGTTTGTCTTGTCTGCAATTGTCTGCAATTTAAATGTTCAAACAGAAAGACAGACAGACAGACAGACAGACATGTATGTCAGTTCTGGATCTACAGGGCTCAACATAAATGTTTATCTGGGACAAGTCCATTTTGCTTTTGGACAAGTTGATGCTACTTCTGACTTGCCTGAAAGGACAAGTGAAATTGTTGAAGACAAAAAATAATTCAATAAAGATTATACTTGTTTAAGCAGAAAATAATATCTTTAAATATTACACTTGACTTGGATGAGTCATTTTTGCAGTCGGACAAGCAAATTTAAATACAACTTTTCCTGCAGGATAAATATTATTGATAACCCATGATCTACATTTGTTGGAACCAACTATCATACAACAGGTGCAAGAACTGATAAAATCAATTCAACAACTGTATACAATTTTCACCGTAATGGTCTCACTTCTGGTTATTTTCGCCTTTTTACTTCAGATAAAATATTCACCCCATCTTATTTTCAGCCTAAACCACCCTATTCTCTTTGATGGCATGTATGTCCCGACTTCCTGGCACATAGCTGTCCATGTGCTTTTTTGACTTCATTCTATTGTGATGTCATAACCACAAATGTGTTTGATTAGCCATTTAATTGTGATTTCATTATGGAAAAGTTTGCCAAAAGGTGTCGTGTCAGACATTTGGCAATAGGTCGATTATTTAGCTTGAAAATTTTGTGTTCATGTTAAATCTGCCATCTCATCTGAGGGCAACAATTAAACAAGAGCAAAAATTTGCATGTATGCAGTGTTTCAAAGGGCAATAAAAGATCAGTCTTCAAAGATGAAAACCAACTCATGATCATGAGCAACAAATTCTCCCCACAAAAGACATGACCTTATTCACCCCTAAATACACATTTGGACTGGTCTAAGTCACTGATTTACAGAAGAGTCCATTGTTTTTCATGGGTTGATGGGTTAACATATTAGTCTTCAATGATGATGGCTAACTTGTGACCATAAACATCTAATTCTCACAACAAAAGACCACAATAGCCTCAATTAATTTATTTTTTTGTTTGCAAGCAGCATTGTTACCAGATTCGTTCTGGTAATACAAATAATTTAATAAATTGTTTCCAGTGAAATCAATGCATGCTCATACATTTTGGGCTGTTATGAGTTGGATAGTCAATATATTAAATGCTTTTTCTTACCTATTGGGTCAATATGAGTAAGGTGGTCAATAAAATCTCTTTTTCCTAGATAAGCTGTTATCTGTAAATAAATATAATTAATGAATTAATAATTAACATTTAATGAGGTATCCATACCATAAATATGATACATTTACAGGTCTTCAATCAACTTAGAATTGAGAGCAACCTTTAGCCACTGTAACCCCTTAACTCATCTACCCCTGAAGTTACATTTGGACCTGCCCTTTTCAAAGAATGGTTAAGCCCACTTTCAGAATTCAGGGGAGTATGATTAGGAATTAATATTTTATAATCATTTAACATGGAATATTAACTTGTTCACTCCTGAATTATGAAAGTAGACCATATCATTCATTGATTGGGTGAGTCTAAATGTTATCACAGGGGTTAATTCATTTAATGTATCAATAAACGTATATAAATTTATGACAATGATGATGATACTGATGACAAGGATGATTTTTAATGGCTCCTCTGACCCTACTTATACTACAATTTGGTAAAAAAAATTAAATGAATGTAAATTCTTTTCTGCTTCTCATCTATTTGCTAGATGCTATTAGGCCCTATATTTTTTTAACATAAAGTTTCATTTCATCTTTATCATCCAGGCGTTTTGGAGTTGTTGTTAACTTTGTTTGCAAATACATGTATCAAACTCCTTAAGACTTGGACCACAATACAATGGCAAATTTTCCATGTATGAAAATAAGTGTTAACTATATGATACCTGTAAAATGGGAGTACTGAAATGCCAAACTCTACAGGGAAATTAGTGTGAACTATATGACACCTGTATAATGGGAGTAACACCACTGGGAAATAAATGTGAATTATATGACATCTGTATAATGGGAGTAGTGAAACACTAAACTCTACAGGGAAATAAGTGTGAACTATATGACATCTGTATAATGGGAGTAGTGAAACACTAAACTCTACAGGGAAATAAGTGTGAACAATATGACAACTGTAAAATGGGAGTAGTGAAACACTAAACTCTACAGGGGAATAAGTGTGAACTATATGAAAACTGTATAATGGGAGTAGTGAAACACTTAACTCTACAGGGAAATAAGTGTGAACTATATGACATCTGTATAATGGGAGTAGTGAAACACTAAAATCTACAGGAAAAAAAGTGTGAACTGTATGAAAACTGTATAATGGGAGTAGTGAAACACTAAACTCTACAGGGAAATAAGTGTGAACTATATGACACCTGTAAAATGGGAGTAACACAGCTGGGAAATAAATGTGAACTATTGGACATCAGTGAAAAACTAAACTCTACAGGGAAATAAGTGTGAACTATATGAAAACTGTATAATGTGAGTAGTGAAACACCAAACTCTACAGGGAAATAAGTGTGAACTATATGAAAACTGTATAATGGGAGTAGTGAAACACCAAACTCTACAGGGAAATAAGTGTGAACTATATCACAACTGTATAATGGGAGTAGTGAAACACCAAACTCTACAGGGAAATAATTGTGAAGTATATGACAACTGTATAATGAGACTATTGAAACAACAAACTCTATAGGGAAATAAGACTGTGAAATGTCTGACAAAAAACTCTAATGGGAGAATTGAAACACCATACTTCACAGGGAAGTAAATGCTATAATGTTGTCAAAGTAGGTGTGAATTGACACCTGACAAAAAAGAAAATGAAGAAATTGATGATTATTGGACTTTGAAAATAAAAAAAACCTTTCAATTCTGAAACACAGCAAGAAAACTAAAAGTATTTGTTTGTTTTTTGTATCTCCATAGCAACCCATTCAAGCACAGAGGACAAAGAATATTCTGTTCATCCTAATGGTTAAGGAAGCAAAAATGAAATATGATTAATCAGACAGTAACACTAATGGTTGTGGAAGCAAAAATGAAATATGATTAATCAATTGTAACATTATGGTTGTGGAAGCTTTAAAAATATTAATCAACAAACACTAATGGTTGTGGAAGCAAAAATGAAAATATGATTAATCATTTGTAACACTAATGGTTGTGGAAGCAAAAATGAAATACCCAATCAGACAGTAACACTAATGGTTGTGGAAGCAAAAATGAAATATGATTAATCAGACAGTAACACTAATGGTTGTGGAAGCAAAAATGAAATATGATTAATCAGACAGTAACACTAATGGTTGTGGAAGCAAAAATAAAATATGATTAATCAGACAGTAACACTCATGCAAAAATAAGAAGAAACAGAAAGAGATGAGAACTACCAAACTTACAGGAGTTAATAAGGAATTTTATGTGGCAATGGGCCACATTTGGAAAAAAACTAACTATGGTCAATTAATTCATAAGAATAAAAACACAAAACTTGTGAATCATTTAGCTTCTTTTATTTAACTGACAACATGGTTTTTATCTGAAGACAAAGAAGTGCAGTTCATAATGTACTAAATTCTCAATGTTTTACTGAATGTGAATGAAATGTGAATGTAATTGGGAAATTTAGCTCAAAATTGGGGGAAAAATGGCAGATTTTGTATTGGTCATCTGGGGCCTTTTACAGGAACTGCATGTTGATGATTTTAATCCCAGACTTATTTAGTATTTTTCTTTTGACTTCAGCTTTACTGAGACAAGAGGAAGCATTTCGATGAAATAATCTGGTCACCCTAAATCACATACCTATATTACTGGATGTTTTCCAAAGTATTGAATAAAAGACAACAGGTAAACAGAAGAAAAAAACCATTTGGTGTTTATGTACATTAGTTCATTAACAGCTTTGCTGTGTTGACACAAATTGATTACATTAGGTATGTGCAATCAACTTGTAAACAAGCATACATCTGATTCCATTAACGTGATAAATTTAATCAACCTCTGATTCAAGGTAATCAGTATTAACAATGATAAGTGAAGTTACCATCATGCATACAACATCGATATTCAGGTGTTAATTACTTTGTAGCATTCAAACAAACATACCAAAAATTGGTAATTTTAACTGTATCCATGGTATCAATAACCTTGTTGACTACACTAACAGTAAAACCTATATTGAAAGACCACCCCTTTTGCCACTGAAATGTAGCCTTTCAAGACAGGCAGTACATGTATCTCAAAAGAAGTTCTATTTAAAGTATTAAATAACTGCATGATTTTTGAAATGTGGTATCTCAACAAAGGTGGTCTTTTACAACATTGGTCTCTCAAGACAGGTTCTACTGTACAACATCTGCATACTGTATACGGGTCATTCAATCATCTATCCGTTTTTTCAGTCACATTTCTTATTTTTATAAATCTACATATTATTGGAATTTTCCTTATAATGAAAATTTGCTAAGTTTTCACTGGATTAGCTGAAGTTGAGCAAAATTCTAATACTTGAGTAATACTCAAGTCTTGAGGAAGTGGGTCCAGACCTCATATCAATAACCATTGAGGAAGTGGATCCAGACCTCATATCAATATCCATTGTCAAGTAACAATCATCATATCAGTATACAGTAAAACCTGCTATAGTGGCCACCTGTATATAAGGATCACACTGAGAGTCTCGTCCGACATAAAGGCCAGTTTCCAAAATATTACTTCCTTATAAATTAGGACCAAGAAATAGCTTTCTTGTAAACCCTTGACTGCATACTTCAACTAAATTAAACCTGTGTATAAGGGTCACCTGCACATAAAGGTCAATATTCTCTGGTCCCTATATACAGGTTTTACTGTAGTTATTTCCACTACTTCCTCCTTTTCCTAAACATCAAACCTCTTGAAATTGGTAAATATCTAAACAAATTAGATTTACCAAATCTCTTGAAACTAGTAAATATCTAAACAAATTAAATTTATCACTACCTAAAGAAGTCATTAATCCTTTCACCTCCAAAAAATCTTAAATGTATGCTCTTATCCCTTTTATTAGGTAAGTCTATTATGCTCTGTGGGGATGTAAGGATTATTTTTTTTTTTTTTAAATCCATCAGGAAGGAGAATCTTTATGTGTTTACATCTTGCCATGCAATTTTTTCTTCTCGTGCAGACAGATATTGATGGCATCTGATCTGATCTGAAGAAATCTCCTTCAGAGAACTTAGAATTATCATCAAGTGGAATTACATGCCATATGCCTCCAAATTCATCATCTTCGTCTTCCTTTTAATTGTGTGTTGTGATCAATTTGATTAATGATTACTTTACTAATGGCCTTGTTATTTCCATATATGTCTTACATGTATAAGTCAATTGATACACAATTGAACAGTCCACAAGAAAACTGAAACCGTATTTGACCCAATAAGCACCATGGGTGCTACAAAAAAAAAAAAAAAAAAAAAATGGGCAAAAGGGGCAGGCATTTATTGAGTCCACTTAATGGTAAAATTGATGTAAAACAGTTAATTCTTTATAGGGCACAGTGGTAAAGTTGTAGTAAGACAGAACGCAAAAGGGGTGGGTGTTTATTGGGATCAATCAATCAACAGTAAAATTGATGTAAAACTGTTAATTTTTTTGTAAATGGTATAGTTGTTGTAGGATAACTTTTACATTCTACTGTTGCTGGAGGCTAGAGATGAACTGTTAGATATGTTTTTCTGGTCCAAACCAGCAAAAAAAGATACTAGATCGTGTGTCTGAAAGGTGTATAAATCTGAACTATTGGTGGATTGGTGATTATGGGGGTATGGGCTTTTATTGGGTCTAATACAGTAATACACATCATTAACACACTGTAGATCGCGGTAGATGTGATGGTGCTATTTAAAAATCTGTTTAATCATCATGGACGGTACTTATCTTTCCTGAAGACAAGATCTACAGTAGACCATGGGAAGATGAACAGTTTTTTGTAAACAAAATATTAACCAGTATTAAAAAAAAGACATTTTTAAACAGCTGTGCATGTTTCATAGTAAAACTAGGCAATATCATATGACAGATTACTGTAATCCTTTTATACATCATTTGTCATTACTTTTCTATCTCTATATCTGAATTTTTATACATGTATATACACAGTAGCAATTTGATGAGTTGAATGTCAATGAGTCAAATTTTGTGATGTTTCGAACTATTGACTAAGTCCAGAGTAATTTTGTTATTTAACGCTACTTATAAACATTTTATAATTTGTACTTTTATGAGTCGAATTTCTCAATGTTTGGAATAAATTTTTGGGCCCATTTCTTTTAAAAACAACAAAAATTCCTACATATAATTTGAAGTTAAAACTTATATGAGTACAAAATCACCCCAAATTAAATTGTCTCCTCATAAATATTTTAAATAAATTCAGTTAAATTTAGCACTAATTATTTATTATAATGACCTTATATGTCTTAAATGGTTTTGAAGCAGTCATATATACCTCACGGAACCTTTGAAACTAAAAACAAACAATATGATTGTGGGTTACCATTCATAAGTCTAGGTCCCCGATGTTTCAAACTTTTCTAGGTGATTCCTTGAACTTCGACTCATCGAGGTTCCACTGTACATACAATTTTACATGTACATAATGATGTATAGTTCAAATGTCATAAAATTTCAGTGGTCACAATCTAATGCAATCTTATTATGTTCTACTTTATTTTTGCTAAGAAGATATCTTGATTAAAATAAGAATTAGTATTCTTTCCTAATGATACTATCTTAATATGAAATATATTGCATTTGACCTGAGATGATGTAAAATAAATTTGTAAGTTAAAGAGATCCTTTTCTACTGAACAGCCGTGCTAAAATTTCTTGTCTGTGTTGCTTGGCAGGTTGGAGTTTTCTTGGACAACTCTGGATGTTTACATGTATTTGAAGGTCACTGTCCATGGCCTGATTACATTTTATTTAGTCATTATAATCTACTTGTCCACACAGCTAACTTCAGAAATGACAAAATGGTACATAATAAGGGCCTACTCTCCACATGGCTCATTTCAGAAATGAAAAAAAATTGTACAAATGTACATAAGAGTCTACTGTCCAACAGCTAGCTTCAGAAATGACAAAATGGTACAGAAGGCCACTGTTAAAAAATTGTTTGTTTGATGTTGCCTGTCCATGCCTTTCAGGTGTGGGTAGGTAGGTAGGCAAATTATTTTTTTTTCAAGAAAAGGAAACCAAACAAAGCAAGAAAGAAATGGTGTAATAACTGCCTCATTCTCTTCATACATTTTTAATACAATGTAAATTCTAGCATACACAGTAAATGTGAAGAAAGATTGATATGTGTATCCATATGTATATATTATTAGCTCACCTGGTCTATGAAGGAAGAAGTTTGTGATAAATGCTTGTAAAGAATACTTTAAAGAAACAAATAAATAAGGATTGGTTGATAAACTGGACCCGGGAAAAAATGTGAATACAAAAAAAATGTGAAAAAAATAATTTGAGTGGCAGCATTTTGGGTGGGTGGGCAGGCAAAATCACCAATCAAACTTTTATTTTAGGATTAAAGGTCTACTTTCCATTTCAGAAATGACACAATGGTACATAGAGTCTACTGACAAAATGGTCTACACTACTCTTCCTTTTTAAATTTACATCATCTATGACCTAACTTTCAATTCCACCCAAAAAGAAAGTTGATTTGTAACTAAAGAAAGCACTTAATCCTTGATTTTTTCAAACCAAGTATCAGGTATCCCAAAAATCCTTTTTGATATGCAGTTTCCTGTGCTAAAAGAACATCCCTATGTTGGTGCATAATTGTGCTACATTCATAACAGTAGATGATCACAACATTTTAAGCTGGTGGTAGATGATAATTTGTTATTATTTATACATTTATTTATTTATCACTCACACTTCCTGTTTAAAACAAGCTGTCTTTGTAAACAGAATTCATATGTATTTACAGTATTATTCAATATTTGTTATTCTTTACAGTTTTCATTTACATAGCCTCTTGTTGCAGTTGATAATACTTGAACAACGTAAAACTGACCTCTGATCCATTATTTTGGAGGTGAGGATATTCATATCATAACAGGTTATTTGAGTGCCATTTATCTATAATTTTACTATATTTTCATGGATATTGGAATTATGTTTGATATTCTCATGTTTAAACTCATGATTAATTACATGCTTGTGACTGTACAATGTATATTAACAGACAAAATATCCCAACAGAGTAAATGGACTTCATTGATGTCAATATTTATTTTCGATATACAGGTGAGTTATACTCAAACTTCATTACTTAACATGCTTGTTCTATGTACTTCGAACTGTAGTTAGACAATCGCGACTGTTTTTGCAAATTCGCCTTTTGTATACATAGGTTGTGAGAGTTAGTTTCTATCCAGAAAACAGAACAAATACAGCTACCAATGGCAGTAAAACACAAGGGATGTTTCAAAAACTATATTATATTTCTTTTATTTAAGTGGTTAAAAAGTTGAGATGACGTCTTTAAAAATGTTATACATGTATATAGTAAAATCCATATAATCTGGTGGGGTTGAGTTTTGGTCTTGACGAGTTTAAATTTTAGGTAATAATGCTTAAGCTGACATGAAAATTAAACTGACTAGTCAGTAATGTTCCTATTGCCAACATACATAAGAGAGTGTCCAGTGAAGAATAAAACGCTTTTCTGTGCATCTTGTCATAACAGAAAAGTCAGTAGAATCATAAGTATGATAATCAAAAGCTTTCTCCATCTGGCCATCTTATATGAATCGGACAATAGCCTGTCAATTTATCAGACCAAATAACCAGTGTCTCAAAGTTATATCTGTCAATTGACTTCTATTGACCAGATACAAATGATAATCAGTAACGATAATTAATAACAATATCTGGCCATACTGATCAATCGTTAAGCTTTAAGTAGATGATATCAAACATGGTCAGCTGTTACCAGAGTGTTTAGATGGATAAATGGACTTGATAGTTGATAATGAATACAATTTGATTGGAAAATGAGTAATAGGGTAAGACCACATGATGGAATATGTTCACACAGGACATTTTACATGTAAGTGCTGTTCTATTCTTATTAACTCAGTGTGTCAGCTATAGTCAGTGTATCCGCTATAGATCTAGGAAGACTAGACATTGTATCCACTATAGATCTAGGAAGACTAGACATTTTTATAACTTTATTTTCTAGCACTCACTATAATGTTAACATCTGAAATGATCATATTAACTTGTTCATCCCTAATTACACATTTGGACTAGTCTAGATCAATGAAATTTAGAAGAGTCCATTGTATTTCAGGGACATATGAAGTACAACATACACTATCAAACCCAAGTTAAATTCACTGAAATGATATTTGTTTATTTTTTGGTCTTTTTGTTGTTTTACAACCATCACAGCATTTCCTTTAACATGGAGTTGTCACTAGCTATAGCTATATAGCTCACTAGCTATATACAGGTAGGTCAACCATGGTAAAGTGCCACATTCAGGTTTTTATATTGTGTTGACTAAGGGCACAAAAATTGGTCCCGTGGGAATTTTCTTATGGAATATAGGGACATGCATTTTAATTTTCTACATATCGAAATATTTCCAAAAATCTTTGGTGACCACCTGGCAAGTGCATCATACCTGAGATCTGATGTCATTAACAGAGGTACAGTGAATTCTAGTAGGTTTTCCTAGAAAATGGGTTATGCTGGTCAGAATTGACATGAAATTTAGCATAGTTTGCCGGAAAAATATACCTAGGTATCTTTTACTTCTTTCTACGTAAGATTTAGTGTAATTGAACTGTTTTTAATTCAGGAAACTTATTGAAATTTAAGTTGAAATAAGAATGTGAACACTTTATTCACAGTTTGATACAAATATTTTGCATTTATTCCATATGAAAGTTGAAACATGATGATGAAAAATAATATCTCTTGGTTATGATCTTAATTTGGTCTTTAAATAGTTTCTAAATAGCACACAAATAATTTATTTATAAATAAATTGGCAAAATTCATGTTTCAGAAACGTAAAATAATCCGATGTAGGTTCTGTAAATTTGACTCACGACGCAGATTCCGGTTTTAACAGAAGACGAAAAGAAAATATAAATTACAATAAATGGTAAAAATATAAACACTATGAATGAATTTTGCATGATATAACATCATTTCAAAAGTTTAAAGCTATATCTACACAAATTCACATGGGGAAATATCTGTTCAAGTACATGTACTTTAACACCCTCTCAATGACACACAGTTTTACATCTTTATTTAGATCTGTAACGGATATGATAAAAATGCTTAATTTACTGGTACTCTTTACTAGTTTACAATGAATTGTAAAAAACATTATTTAATATATATTAAAATGAAATAGAAACAAATATAACTTAAAAACATTTGCAAATGAAAGGGGGTGATTCCTCTGGTGTTATTGTAATGAAACCCTGGGACTAACAAGAACCAAATTCCTGGGTCCTTCAATAAATTTCTTAGTCTCTAAGTCAATGAAAATCAAGAAAATACACAAAAACAAAGGCATATTTTCAGTCTCAGGTTGAAAAAATTTACCGAGTTTTTGTGCACCTTTAGTGGCTCACTAGTATTCATGTTTTGCATCCTGAAAAGGATTTTATACACCAGAGACGCTGAAATCATGCGTAAGGCTAAACCTTGATCGATTTTCTCATGTGAAATTGAAAATGCTTCGAGCAATAGCTTATTGTTTCAGCCCCTAAATCCGTCAAAGTAACCAAATCATAATGTTTTTAAAAAGAAAAACCACATTTAAAGGCAAATCTTCATTCAACATCTTGATTTTCATTTAAATAAATTCTTGGTAATATGTATTCTCGACACATCCTCGGACGTGTGCTGCCTCCTGTGTGCATCTCTCTCTCTCTCTCTCTCTCTCTCTGATATATAAATTATATATATTTAACTAATATGATTTATAATTTATTAAATATAATTTTCATGGTTCAAAGTCACCAAGTTTTTCACCTGTATTTACATTATTTATAATGTACATGATATATACAGAATCAGCTATCTTACTGTTTCTTACATACATATATAAACCTTACCAGCTTTTTAATGTCCAAAAAGTTGCAGAATGTACCATGTAAGCATTAATGAAAAATATGCAAAATTAACCTTAAAAACATTAGCCTACGGAAAGACGGGATTCCAATTTTCAAATATTTTCTATCATTTGGAAAACTTAGGGCCAAACCTCAGGCTCCACTGCTCCCATAAATTTGCCACTGTGAACATAATAATGGAAAAAACATAACAATTTAATAAAATGTTTGAGTTGTGAGGCAATCTACGTCCAGACACGAAAACATACTCTGCCTAGTAATCCGCTAGTAAATCACAATGAAGCCAAGTGAGTATTCTCTAGCTTCCAGACACAAAATCATCATTTTCCCATCATGGTCCATCTGGGATTGTTTCCTAGAAATGATCAATTTTAAAAGCCCAAAGAGTTCATTATCACATTGTGACTTGTTTTTATTCTGTCCAAATATTTCATTAAATAAATAGACTTACCAGGGACAGATCCAGGAATTTTCAAAGAGGGGATGTAAATTTGTTTCTTTTCTTTTCTTTCTTTATTTTTTTGGGGAGGGGAGGGGGCTGAGGGGACAAAATACCGTATACGTGAAAATGGTGTGTTCATTGGATATCATCGATGATAAATTTTCAGATCTTTAGCTGATAATAACACAGTGGAATATCGTTTACATTTTAATCACATGGAAATTTTGTTTACAAATAAATTTCATATCCATAAACCACATTAAATGCATTAAATTCAGCAAACATTTTATAATGCAAAGACATTGCAGATTTGTGTTACTATAAATAAATGTGAAGCAAAATTAACCTTAAAACTTTAGTCAGGGAAAGGGGAGGGGTGGCCATTAACTATGATTGATGAATATATCAATACTCTCTCTCTCTCTTTCCCCCTCTCTCTCTCCCACTCTCTCTCTCATATAATTGATTATAATATATAATTTGTATATAATAAATAAGTAGTAACCAGACAATTCTATATATAATGAAGGAGAAATTGTCTTGATTTAGCACAGCTTAATCAAATGTCTTCCCTTCTGAGAAATGAAACAGTGCTGTTGTCTTTGACAATGTTTAACTCTAGAGAGAGGAAGAGAGGTTGGTGTCAACATTTGTTATGTTTGTGTAAATTATACAATACTATGCTATTGTACTGTGGTGATATGATAAAGGATTTTGGAAATGTTTGAACTATGTTAATTTGATGTAGTTTGTTGATAATTGGGGCTTTGAGGAACTATATCTTAAAAGAAGGTGGAACATGTATGTAAAATAATCACTTCAAGGGAAATATTGAAAGAGGTTTTTAACAGAAGGTACACAATGGCAATGCTCATGTATATACTTATCAATAGAGGAGAAATATGTTCAGATGCAAGTTGATTTACTATGTACAATGTGTAAATAAAACAAAAACAAGAGATGTTTGTAAAACATTTATGCTCCCCTCCCCCTATTTTACCATGATGTATCTATTCAAGGGGTGCAACTCTGATAAAAATATCTTATGGGAACCATATAATTCTCATGATGTACATTGTATCTACATGCAAAATTTCAATTCAATTCAATATGTGCATCCCTCACGGAGATAATTAATAGAAAATACTGGTGTATACGCAGACCGATTAACAGCAGCAAAGCAATATGCCACTCCTTCTTTGAGGGAGGTCGACATAAACAAACCAGCATTGACTTGATTACAATAGTTACTGGTGTTATCATATACATGTAGTTAACTATTAATTGAAGACAATTTACCAACACATTTATGAAGAAGTTACTTAATTCTATAACTAATTCTTCTAAGAGTTTCTCTGTCTCATAATAAGGTAATTGTCTATTTTTACCTAACATTTCACTTGCAAACCTTCTTCGTTTGCTTGTTTTACGATTAGAATTTAACTTGGCCTCAAACCCTCCAACCCAATGTCTCAAAACAACCATTTCATCATGGAGCCACAACATATTAACTCTCTCCTACAAAAAGTCACAAAATGTTTTACCATTATCAAATTGAAATATTCATGATAACAGACCTAAAAGAAAAACAGTTTAACTCTAACACCCACTGTACACTCTACAAACAGATAATATATTCTTGGGGAGCCTGTGTGGCCAAGGGTTTAAAGTTTTACTTTTAAAATCACAAAAGCCTCTTACTGTAGGTTTTCAATTAGCATCTTTTGATTATTGTCACACCCAATTGTTGTCATTTTACTTGAGAAAGGCCCACGCCTATATATATTTTTTTTTCACAGGTGTAACTTGAATTTGAAGTAACCAAAGATTCTACATTGCTTCTAAATCCAGAATAAAGCAGCAAAAACTTGACCCCACTATACATAAGTACATGTCAAAGTGATTGTCAAACAACCTTAGTAAAAATTCAATTGAAAAAACCCCCAAAAACATGAAATAAACAAATAAACAAACAACAAGGACTCTGTATACAAAGGGCCAATCCCTGTAACTATTGTTCATGACACATTGCCATAATGTCATTTCAATGTATACCAAGTATCATCATCCTATCTCAAATACATAGACAGTTATGCCCTGGATAGTATTTTTTTAGCAAAGGGCAATAACTCTGTATACAAAGGGCCAATCTCTGTAATTATTGTTCATGACACATTGTCTTGATGCCATTACCATGTATACCAAATATCATCATCATACATTGTACCTGGAGTAGGAAGAGAGTTATGCCCTGGACATTATTTTTAGCAATCGGCAATAACTCTGTAAATAAAGAGTCGAACCCTGTAACTTTTGTTCACGACATGTCACCATTATCTCATTACTAGGTATACCAAGTATCATCAAACTATCTCAAATATATAGACAGTTATGCCCTGGACAGTATTTATTTTAGCAAAGGGCAATAATCTGTATACAATGGGCCAATTCCTGTAATGTTTGTTCATGACACATCATTATGATGTCATTACTATGTATACCAAGTATCATCATCCTATCGAAATACACAGACAGTTATGCCCTGAACAGTATTTTTAGCAAAGGGCAATAACTCTGCAAATAAAGGGCAGATCCCTGTAACTTTTGTTCATGACACATCTTCTTGATGTCAATACCATGTATACCAAATATCATCATCCTACCTTGAGCAGGAAGAGAGTTATGCTCCGGACACGAAATTATTCGAAGAAGAAGAAGAAGAAGAAGAAGACGAAACTTGTACAAAAACAATATGTCTCCATTTGGAGAAGGGGAGACATAAATATAATATGATAAAATATTTTTGTCAGGATGATTCAACGTCTCTTCAATTTTTTCCCTGCATTTATATTGAAGCCTATAGAGTGCAACTGATATAAAAAATTGGTAGACTTTTTTATTCTTGCATACATATAAATTTTGCCAGGTTCTTTAAATACATAGAATTTGCAAATTGATAAAATATGGTTTTAAATTTATTAAATGTATACAAATTCTCTATAATTTCATATTAACACCACATCTATTTTTCCAATTAACTGATTTTTTTTCAACAAATTATACAAAAATAAACAACGAACATTTGTAATAAACATTTAGTTAAAAAGATACATGGATTTCCATATTTTTCAAGTCATACGGCATAGGCAAACCTAATGTTGGTAATATTAGCAATACAAATAGTTATCTGTCATTTTTTAATGTTGATTATGTCACATTCAATGACCATTTGATAGGTAATTAACATTTTCTGTGACATAATCATCACTAATATCAACCCTGATCAATATTTAAATGATTTTTGCATAAAAACACAGAAAAACAGATTTAGTGATTTGGAAACTGACTTATTGAACCTTACGCCATCTTGGATTTGATGACGTCATAACTTACGTCAGAATCGACTGTCTAGTGGTCACCAAACATTTTTGAAACGTAGAGAACCTACTAGAATATATAGGTCTCCAACTTCCATAAAAAAAATCCCATGGAATTCCTTTAGTCAATACACTATATATCAGAAACAGAAAAAATTATCATCTATATTAAAACCTGCTTTAGTGACCACCTGTGTATAAAGACCACCTGGTCACAAAGACCATTTTTTGCTGTCACCAATGTGTCCATTTGTGTATAAATCAACCTCTTTCTAAAGACCACCTCCCTATAAAGACCAATTTTCTTGCGTCTCTAAGGAAGTAGTTATATACAGGTTTCATCGTATTTTCCCCAAAATAGAGGTATACAGGTAAAAGATTT
Source organism: Atrina japonica (assembly GCA_030159075.1). Lineage (NCBI taxonomy): Eukaryota > Metazoa > Mollusca > Bivalvia > Pterioida > Pinnidae > Atrina > Atrina japonica. Next base: position 298,101 of record BROG01000698.1, on the reverse strand, counting down.
TGTCTTGCTCTGATACCAGGTATAACTGTAGCTCTGAGAGATCATTCTCATAAATGACCATCTGTTTTATAAGATAACATTACTAAATATCACTAAATGATCCTTCAAATTAAACCTCTTTTAAGAGATCAACTGTCTTGAGGGACCACATTTCAGTGGCAGAAAGATAGGTCTCTAGATCTGGAGACTGGTTCTTCTGTAGTACACGAAGGGTTCTATGCCATACCAACAACAAAATGGAACCTAGTCTTTAAGTGTCATCCACATGTCCTTTTGATTTTCTGGTGATGAAAATTTTGCAAAAGAACAGGGTGACAATTGGTGTTAACAATGAGCTGGGATTGGTCCATTAACAATGAGCCACTGAAATTGGTCTCCTTTGACTGATGAAACTTATGAAGATGACCTTGATTGTGATGATTCTTGATGAAGTTTCAAATGAACAGTTAATGTCTAAAAGTTGCAGAACTAAATGTCAGCATCACCTTTGTTGTCTAAGTTATAATTACCAAAGTACTAGTTATCACAGAGTTTCTTTGTTGTCTAACTCTGAGTTATAATTACCAAAGTACTAGTTATCACAGTTTCTTCATTGTCTAACTCTAAGTTATAATTACCAAAGTACTAGTTATCACAGAGTTTCTTTGTTGTCTAACTCTGAGTTATAATTACGAAAGTACTAGTTATCACAGAGTTTCTTTGTTGTCTAACTCTAAGTTATAATTACCAAAGTACTAGTTATCACAGAGTTTCTTTGAGTTAGTATGTTATATATATATAAGGGGAATGTTGATGTGTAACAACTCTAGGAAAAACTTCCATATTTAACATCTCTAGGGGAATAGTTGATTTGTAGCATCTCTAGGGGAAGAGTCAAAATTTAACATCTTTAGGGGAAGAGTCAATATTTTACATCTCTAGGGGAATAGTTTATATGTAACATCTCTAGGGAAAGAGTCAATATTTAACATCTCTTGGGGAATAGTTTATATGTAACATCTCTAGGGAAAGAGTCAATATTTAACATCTCTTGGGGAATAGTTTATATGTAGGATCTCATGGGAAGAGTCAATATTTAATATCTCTTGGGGAATAGTTGATATGTAACATCTATAGGGGAAGTGTTGATATCTAACATCTCTAAGGGAAGAGTTGGCATATAGCATCTGTAAGGGAAGAGTTGATATGTAATATCTCTTGGGGAATAGTTGATATGTAACATCTATAGGGGGAAGTGTTGATATCTAACATCTCTAAGGGAAGTGTTGGCATATAGCATCTGTAAGGGAAGAGTTGATATGTAATATCTCTTGGGGAATAGTTGATATGTAACATCTATAGGGGAAGTGTTGATATCTAACATCTCTAAGGGAAGAGTTGGCATATAGCATCTGTAAGGGAAGAGTTGATATGTAATATCTCTTGGGGAATAGTTGATATGTAACATCTATAGGGGAAGTGTTGATATCTAACATCTCTAAGGGAAGAGTTGGCATATAGCATCTGTAAGGGAAGAGTTGATATGTAATATCTCTTGGGGAATAGTTGATATGTAACATCTATAGGGGAAGTGTTGATATCTAACATCTCTAAGGGAAGTGTTGGCATATAGCATCTGTAAGGGAAGAGTTGATATGTAATATCTCTAAGGGAAGAGTTGGTATGTAGCATCAATAAGGGAAGAGTTGATATGTAACTTCTCTGGGTGATCTAATAACTTAATTACATGTACATGTACATAACCGCCATTGATTATAAAATTGTAAAATAAATACTGCTAACATGCTGTTTGTAAGCAAAGTCAAAGTGATGTAATGACCTTCCCCAGAGTTATACAAGCTTTACTACAGTGTGAAGAGTTGATTTGTTGAACTTTCGACAAAGTAATATGTTGCGTGCATCAATCACACTTGATTTAAACCATACCAATAATCCTTATAAAGAAAAGATAATGAAGAATAAAGAGGTGTTACACAGGACATGCCTATAGAGACATTGAATTAGTACATGTGTACCTGTGATGTCATTTGTGTTGGCATGGTTATTAAGTTTCGGACAATAATCAATGATAACCAAGACAAATCTATGACAAATCTTAACATCCGTACTGGAATTCTTCTTACTGTCAAGCCACAGCTTTATGTCAAGTTAATAATAGACTTATATATTAATCTGTTATTGTTAACATGATTTTTTTCTCCACATCTGTATTGGAAGTTGGACTGTATAAATGTTCAGCCACTACTCATATGGACTTGGTAATAAACATTAATATTAAGCTGTTTATTTTTATATATATACAGTCAAACCTGCCTTAAACGCCACCTGTTTTCAACAGCCAGTTTCTGTTGCCCCAATCAATTTCACTATATAAACATACCCAAACCAGCAGCCACCTGTCTAACATGGCCAGTGATATACAGGACAAAAAGCTTGGTCCCACTGTTTTCAGCAGCCATTATTTAGGATGGTTGATCACATGATCTATTTTTAGAAAACCTGTAAACAGGTTAGCTTGGCAGCACTGTAATGTACATGATTTTGACACCTGATCATCTTACCATCAAACTATCACATATTGGTACAATGTATATGAATATGCATGTATTGTGATTTTTGTCAACCTGGAACCAAAGGCCACTTGTCTTATGCAATCACTTTTTCCACTTTCCTTAAGTGACTGCTAAAAACAGGTTTAACTGTATAAATATACATATTATAGTTATTAGGTTTGTTACTGACAGTCCATGGGAACATTTCTGGTTGATCAATCCATGGAAGGTGAGAATTCGCCCTGCCTTCAAAGATTTGCCTCGCCTTTCATGGACTTAATCAACCCAACATATTCCCATGGACAGTCAGTAATAAACCTAACAACTGTTTTATTTTGTCAAGGACCATATTCTCATTTAGTGCAGTTGTCTTCAACTGCAACTGTAAACAGAAATGTGAATCATATCTTCTGCCATTGCCATCTATATTTTGCTACTGACCGCCAACAGAACCATGGACGGCAGTCACATGACTCGTTATACCCAATGAGATAACGACATTTCAGTCCGTGGCAAACAAATGTATATAGATATCTCAAACACAAGAACATGTACTGACCTGGTAAATAATTCACATGGTCCAAAATTAGTTTTTATCCTTTCTCTGCGAGACCAAAGTTTTACACAAACACCAAGTGTTTTGGGTTTCTTTTTTTTCAATGGAGTGTTGGGGGTTGGGGATTGATGGGTCACTATGCTCTGATGTAAGCAGCACTTTATCATGACATTTCTTGCTTCAGAACACATTTGAGCATCCCCACACCCTAAGTTGATTATAATATACCCTCCCTGTAACACATGTTCATAAAAATAATTCAATATTCTTTAATTTACCTCATATTTTTCTTATTTTTTATGTCTTGAGGAAGAAATACGATAATTTTCCTTTTTCACACCAACACATCAAAATAACATATGTATATCATCTGATAAACCAAGATCTCTGATAAAAAACATTTAAGATGGGTGTCAATTTCACAGAAAATGACAGATGAAAGTCAAGATATGAGAGGAAATGTGATTGGATTATACAAAAACTAACTTATCTAATACATTCATGGATACAGCCACACTTAATGCCATTACTTACTTATATGAACAATAGCTCTTTGATTTCCTGGAACCTCAGTTTTATGAGTGCGGAATCAACATGTCATATTTGTTCTTTCTCACATTACTTCATTATGATTAATGATCTTTTGAAAAACATTTCACACAATTTATCCATAAAAAAGCTTATAAAGTCAGTGTTAGTATCTGGATGATTTTTTATCAATTGAAGTAGATCTGCATGTTAATATTATTTTTCAATTTCAAGCTATTCAATTAGCTGAAAAGTTGAGTGTAAATATCATAAACTCAATTTTGTGAGCAAGCCACACCCATCAAAACAAAATTCAGTTCATTGTGGAATTCATATGGGGGGGGGGGGGGGGGCGGGGGGGGGGGGGGGCGGGGGGGGGGGCGGGGGGGGGGGGGCGGCGGGGGGGGGGGGGGGGGGGCGGGGGGGGGGGGGGGCGGGGGGGGGGGGGGGGCTAGGGGGGGGGGGGGGTGGGGGCGGGGGGGGGGGGGGGGGGGGTGGGGGGGGGGGGGGGGCGGGGGGGGGGGGGGGGGGGGGGGGGGCGGGGCGGGGGGGGGGGGGGGGCTACAAGGGGGGGGGGAGGGGGGGGGGAGGGGGGGGGGGGGGGGGCTAGGGGGGGGGGGTGGGGGGTGGGGGGGGGGGGGGGGGGGGGGAGGGGGGGGGGGGGGGGGGGGGGGGGGGGGGGGGGGTGGGGGGGGGGAGGGGGGGCGGGGGCGGGGGGGGGGCGGGGGGGGGGGGGGGGGGGGGGGTGGGGGGGGGGGGGAGGGGGGTGGGGGGGGGGCGGGGGGGAGGCGGGGGGGGCGGGGGGGGGTGGGGCGGGGGGGGGGGGGGGGGGGGGGAGGGGGGGGGGGGGGGGGGGGGGCGGGGGGTGGGGGGGGGGGGGGTGGGGGGCCTTAGGGGGCGGCGGGGGCGGGGGGGGGTGCGTGGGGGGGGGGGGGGGGGGGGGGGGGGGGGGGGGGGGGGGGGGGGAGGGGGGGGGGGGTGGGGGGGGGGACGGGGGGGGGGGGCGTGCGCGGGGGGCGGTGGGGGGGGGGGGGGGGCTTGGGGGGGGGCGGGGGGGCGGGGGGGGGGGCGTGCGGGGGGGTGGCGGGAGGGGGGGGGGGGGGGGGGCGGGGGGGGGTGGGGGGGGGGGGGGGGGGGTGGGGGGGGGGGGGGGGGGCGGGGGGGGGGGGGCGGGGGGGGGGGGGGGGGGGGCTAAGGGGGGAGGGGGGGGGGGGGGGGGCGGGGGCTGGGGCGTGGGGGGGGGTGGGGGGGGGGGGGGCGGGGGGCTACGGTGGGGGGGGGGCGGGGGGAGGCCTGGGGTGGGGGGGGGGGGAGGTGGCTACGGGGGGTGGGGGGGGGGGGCGAGGCGGGGCTGGGTGGGGGGGGGCGCGGGGCGGGGGCGGGGGGGTGTGGGGGGGGGTGGGGGGGCGGGGGGTGCGGTGGGGGGGGCGGGGGGGCTGGGGGGGGGGGTGGGGGGCGGGGGGGCTGGGGGGGGGGGGGGGGGCTGGGGGGGGGGCGGGCGGGGGGGGGGGGGGGGGGGGGGGGTGGGGGGGGGGGTGCGGGGGGGGGGGCTGGGAGGGGGGCGGTGGGGGGGGAGGGGTTGGGGGGGGAGAGGGGGGGCCGGCGGGGCGGGGGGGGGGGGGGCGGGGGGCGGGGGGGGGGGCTGGGGGCGGGGGGGGGGGGGGCGGGGGGGGGGGGGGGGGGGGGAGGGGTGGGGGGGGGGCGGGGGGTGGGGGGGGGGGGGGGGGGGGGCGGGGGGCGGCGGGGGGGGGTGGGGGGGTGGGGGGGGGGGGGGGGGGGGGGGCGGGGGGGGGGTGGGTGGGCTGGGGGGGGGGGGGGGCCTGGGCGGGGGGGGGGGGGCTGGGGGGGCGGGGCGGGGGCGGGGGTGGGGGTTGGGGGGGGGGCTCGGGGGGGGGGGCGGGGGGGGCTAGGCGGGTGGGGGGGGGGGGGGGGGCGGAGGGGGGGCGGGGGGGGGGGGGGGCGGGGGCGAGGGAGGGGGGGGGGGGGGGGGGGCGGGGGGGGAGGGGGGGGGGGGGGGGGGGGGGGGGGTGGGGGGGTGGGGGTGGCGGGGGGGGGGCTACAAAAACAATGACAATAAACTATTTGTGTGTAATAACAATAAATACAATTTGTACCATGTACTGACAAATTATCCGAGGGTGGGGGGCCACACTGAATTTTCGCTAGATTTACAGGTATAATCAATATTTACTTGTGACAGAAGAATGTCTGTTTACTGTTTTGAAACTTGAAAACTTACCATGCCATATCACCTGATAATAATTGGGTGTGGCATCAAACACTAAGATATCAACAAAATTTTGTCTGTAGTAAATCCTTATCATCATTATCTCCACCACATTTCCTGAATAATTTAGTTGATGTATATCTGTTGTGTTCAAACTAACTCCACAGTAAACAGCTTTACTTCCACTATGAATGTTTTAATTTGTTCTTTATTTGAAATCAATACATACCTTTCCATTAGGACTGCTCTTCTTGAAAACTCTGAAAAAGACAGAAAGATAATTAACTTCCGCTATCTATCTGTGTATCAATTCATTCCGCAAAGAAATAATAAATTGAAACCAAAAAACCAAAAAAGAAAAGAAAAAAAAAAATGAGCAGACCAACCGATCTAAAGATACCCTACCTAATGATTTTTAATGTAACTTTACAAACCTTACCTAATGATTTTTAAAACAACTTTACCAATTAATTGTTTTTTAGAAAATGGAGATGGGTTGGCCATGTCCTTTAGAAAGATGACAAAGACATATCACCAAAGAAGCCATTCTCTGGAGAGCTGATGGAAAAAGGAAGAGAGGAAGGCCTGAGATGACATGATGTAGAACAGCAGAAAAAGGCTTGATAGAATTAACATGGAGAACAGTAAGGCCAAAGCCAGAGACCAGGGGCACATTTTACAAAAAGTCTTAAGTCCTAAATACTAAGCCTTAGTCCTAGTTGTCATAGCACTGACCAATCAGCGATGCGTTGCCTTGGTAGTTAGGAATCATGATTTAGGAGCCCGTTTTATGAAAGGTCGTAAGTCCTAAATCCTAACTTTCAGTCCTAACTACAATGGCAACACTTAGCTGATTGGTCAGTCCCATGACAATTAGAACTAATCCTTAGGATTTAGGACTTACGACCTTTCGTAAAACAAGTCCTGGACTTAAGATCTTTTGTAAAATAGGCCCCAGGCTAGTTGGAGAAACTGTTTGGATGCCTTATGTGCTCTTTGGCATAAAGAGTATAAAGTAAGTAAGTTTTTTTTTATAAGATATATGGAATTTTATCTGATTTAAGTATCAAATGAAAGAAAATAAAAAAATATATATATATATATTCAGTCGAATCTCATTATGTCAAAATCGGATAAGTTGAAATTTCAATTTTGTCAAATTTGAACAGCTAGTCCCAATTTTAACTGATCGAGAAATATGTTAATTGAAATTTTGGTTATCTCGAAATCCGGATATCTTGATGTAAAAGGGTGGTCCCACAAATTTTGAGATAACATGATTTATACACACACACAGACTTACCATCTTACACAACAGCAAACTAATAATTTTGCAATAATTTGTTTTAAAATGTACATGTACTTGTAAAAATATGCAGAATTTTATTGCTATGAAAATATCCATGATAATGTGTAAGTAAAAATAGCAGTGATCAATGGTGTTAAACATGAGATATGATAAGATAAATAAAAATTCTATATACTCAGTGCAAAATGTCATTGACATGTCAAAGGTCAAGGTCACTCATTTAAAATTCACAATACAGAAATCAGTATATGCCAATTTTGACAATAATGTCATAAGTATGAAATTAAAATGCATGTGTGTGTGTGTGTCTATGGGTGTCACACACAACATCTCTTTCTTTCTCTCTGTCTCTCTCTGTTTCTCTGTCTCTGTCTCTCTCTCTCTCTCTCTCTATATATATATATATATGTGTGAATGATATCTAATTATGCTTATGACAGCATTACAACATCAGTTTTGTACTAAAGAAGATAAACTTCACACCCAGCAGGTATTTATTATTATTGGATTTATTTATCTGGGTATTATACAAATGTACATGTATTCACAGCTTGATATTACAATGCCAGACTCCTTTAAAATCACACCTTTTCAGAACAATCATCTACATACAATTTTTAAGCATCAATATGATACAAAGAGATGATACAAAGTATTGACAGACTTCCAAACATAGACTCAGACTCCCAAACAAAGATCCAATTTAAAACTATCTTAAAATACATGTAGGCCAACTGCACTTAGAAATACAACCTAAGATAAAAAGATGATTTTTGATCACATGACATCAATATATATGCTTAGATGTTTAGTGGGGCTCTAACTTGCGCTGACCAAAAGAGAGAGACTTCATAGCTCAAAGCGCAATGCTCTAATTATGGAGGTCCCAGTATTTCAGCTTTTTTTTTTCAGGTCATTAATATACATTGACAAAACTACATATATGTTTCTATCCAAATCATCAGACTACACACCATAGCAGGTTTGTGTAGTACCCAGGGAGCCTGGCAGGTAGACAACATACTCTACATATCCAGAGTAGTACCGTCCCAGGCAGGTAGACAACATACTCTACATATCCAGAGTAGTACTGTCCCAGGCGGGTAGACAACATACTCTATATATCCAGAGTAGTATTGTACCCGGCATGTAGACAACATACTCTACATATCCAGAGTAGTACTGTCCCAGGCGGGTAGACAACATACTCTACATATCCAGAGTAGTACTGTCCCAGGCGGGTAGACAACATACTCTACATATCCAGAGTAGTACTGTCCCAGGCGGGTAGACAACATACTATGTATATACAGGTAAGTACTGTCCCAGGCGGGTAGACAACATACTCTAGATGTCTGAAGTAGTACTGTCCCAGGCGGGTAGACAACATACTCTAGATGTCTGAAGTAGTACTGTCCCAGGCGGGTAGACAACATACTCTAGATGTCTGAAGTAGTACTGTCCCAGGCGGGTAGACAACATACTCTAGATGTCTGAAGTAGTACTGTCCCAGGCGGGTAGACAACATATTCTACATATCCAGAGTAGTACTGTCCCAGGCAGGTAGACAACATACTATGTATATCCAGAGTAGTACTGTCCCAGGCGGGTAGACAATAGGCTATGTATATCCAGATAAGTACTGTACCCAGCGGGTAGACAACATACTCTATGTATACCAGAAAAGTACTGGGGAATGTTCTGCCATATGCGTAATAAAGAATGACACAAAGCGTCTAACATAGCAGGGGGGGGGGGGGTTGGCTCTAGATATAGACGTCGTTGGATTTCATCCCAAACATGTTCTATACGTACAATCTTGTCACAGTAATGTCGGCTAAATTGCCCTTCACTATTACCAAAGGGGTCCATCCATGTGTTGTAATACCACCCCAGACTATAATGCTCCCTTTGCTGATTTGGCGACGCTGAATCACACAGGCTTCAATGTAACATTCTCCAGCCATTACTTCTGTCCGTCCGTAAACAGAACTTCCGCCCAATCTCTGTTACTGAAATGACAATGAGCCATACAACCACTACCTCGCAACATGGTGACACCAGAGCAGAACAGAAAGGATGAGCAGGACGTCCAGGACAGATGTTGGCCTCGCGCAATCTGATCCTTTCAGTACATTTTTGGACTTATCCGTCGATGCCCAGGGATGCTTCTAGCCGTCAAAGAAGCCAATTGGAATCGATTACACAAATGTGACATCTGTATATACATATCTTGCCAACACAACGTCACACTTCGGCGTCCTGATCGTGGGTGGTTCCGAATGGTACCAGTTTGCTGATATCATCTCCATAAAGCATTTACAATGTTCATATGAACTCCAAACTGTCTTGCTACATTGTTTTGAGATATTCAGGTTCTAGCATCCCAATAGCATGCAAACAATCATTTTCAATCATGCGAGGCATCACTCAATAAAATTTTTATTCCAAAACCCAATGATTTTCTGTTTCAATACATTTAATAATGTCACTGAATGCAATTATTAACCACATGTCGCTTAGGCTCGAAAATCAAGAAAAGCGTGCTGTGGCTATCAAGGCGAATCAAATATGATATTTAACAAATCGACTTTTCAAACACATGTTTGGTATATCAAACTATGCCTTTAAGAATACAAAGTGATTAAAGAATACATGTACTTTTTTTGCTTTTATTTAACTTTTAAGTAAGTTTTAAGCTAGTGTGTGTGTGTGTATATATATATATATATATATATATATATATATATATATATATATATATATATATATATATATATACATATACACATACACACGGTAAATATATACAGAGCTCCAGATAAGGGGAGTAGGAGGATATTTACCCTTTAAAAATTTGAAAATCAGCTTTGGAACTTAGAACAGGAGGTAAAATTACTCATTGGAAATTGAAGTTACAAATTTTAAAAGTGACAATCTATATATAATTATGTAAAACACCCTTTAACTATTTATAAAATACCCTTTAAGTATTTTGATTTACCCTTTAGATTTTATTTCTGTGAGTGAAAAACCCTTTATCTGAAAATCTTATCTGGAGCTCTGTATATATATATATATATATATATATATATATATATATATATATTGTTTGTTTATTGTTGTTTAACGTCCCACTCAAGAATCTTTCATTCATACGGACATCACCAAATGGCGGTGAAGGGCTTCAAGTTTTGGCCTATGCTTGGCATTTATGGCCATTGAGCAGTGAGGGTTCTTTAACATGCAGACACCTACTGTGACATGGGACCTCGATTTTTACTGTCTCATCCAAAGAACAGGAAACCAACCTGCCGCCAGCTGGACTCTAACTCACGACCTCATGATCAAGAGTTGAGCGCGCTATCGACTGAGCCAGGCCGGCTTTATATATATATATAGTGGTACAAAATCAATAAACATGCTGTTTTGCAGGTGAGGATTACCAACCAACCCCCCATCCCCCCAAAAAATACAGAACCAAATGTACATGTTCTTTAGTATGAGCAAAAACTGTAATTACACAAACAAGATAAATTTGAGAAATACTGCACTGTAGGCCTGCATGTATATGTCCATGGGGAAGTAAGCCATTTATGACAATTGCTGTTCCCAGGGATTACATGCAATATCATCAACATGCAGGTTGATAAAAGGACCCATTCCCAATGCAAAATCGGCTATTTTCTCCAAATTTTGAGTAAATATTTCCCAATTATGTTTACCATGTCATTCACATTCAATAAAAAAGAGAATTTAGTACTTTATGAACAACACTTCAAAGTCTTCAGATAAAATCCATGTTGTCAGTTAAATAAGAGAAACTAAATGAAGTTTTGTGCACTTACTTTTATGAATTGAATGACCAGTTACTTTTTAGGTCACCTGACTAAAAGGTCATGGTGACCTATAGCGATCACTCTTCGTCCGTTGTCGTCCGTCGTGCGTTAACTTTTGAACATTTTCATCTTCTATTCAAAAACCAGTGGGCCAATTTCATCAAAACTTGGTAGGAAGTATCCCCATGGGAAGCTCCTTCAAGTTTGTGAATATAAAGGGTCAGACTCCTAAATGGGCCCCATAAGGGGTCAAAAAGGGGTAAAATTAGGAAAATCTTTAAAAATCTTCTTCTCAAGAACTAACAATGGGAATGCCTTCATATTTGATATTTAGCATCTTTAGGGGGATGTTTACAAAGTTTGTGAAATAAAAAAATTATCTGATGAAAAAACGGCCCCACTAGAGGCGCTGAAATCGGGCAAAAATTCAAAGTTGTCAGATTTCAACCAAATTTGGTAGAAAGCATCCCCCAGGAAAGGCAATCAAAGTTTGTGTAGAAATAAAAGGTTCTGATCCTTTGGGGCCAATAAGGGGGTAAAAAGGGCCAAATATTGAAATCTTCTTTAATGGACTTCTTCTCAAGAATCACAAGGCCAATTTCAACCTAAGTTGGCAGGAAGCATCTTCATGTGAAGACGCTTCATGTTTGTGAAAAATTGTGGAGTTATGTCCCCTTAGATCCTCCAAAGCAGCCTAAAAGGGGTAAAATAAGGAAAATGTTTAAAAATCTTCTTCTCAAGAACCAAAAATGGGAATGACTTCATATTTGATATTTAGCATCTTTGGGGGAGGATTACAAAGTTTGTGAAAACAAAATTTATTTGATTTAAAACGGTCCCACCAGGGGGCACTGAAATCAGCCCAAAATTCAAAGTTGTCAGATTTCAACCATATTTAGTAGAAAGCATCCCCCAGTAAAGGCAATCAAAGTTTGTATTAAAAAAATATGATTGTGACTCTTTGGGCCCCATAAGGGGGTAAAAGCGGGCCACATATGGAAATCTTTAATTGAATTCTTCTCAAAAATCTGTTGGTCAATTTCAACCTAACCAGGCAGGAAGCTTCCCCATGTGAAGACCCTTCAAGTTTGTTAAAATTGTGGAGTTATGCCACCTTAGATCCTTAAAAGGGGCCTTAAAGGGATAAAATTAAGAAAATGTATTAAAATCTTCTTCTTAAGAACCAACAATGGGAATGACTTCATATTTGATATTTAGCATTTCTAGGAGGAGGATTACAAAGTTTGGAAATGAATAAATTATTTGATGAAAAATGACCCCAAAAATTCAAAATGTCTGATTTCAACCAAATTTGGTAGAAAGCATTCCCAATAGTGAAGGCAATCAAAGTTTGTATAGAAAAAAAGGTTTAGGGGTCAAAGTTCAAGTTAGAATTACAGGAGGATCATAGGCATATGCATTTGAAAGTTGTAGGGACTGATCAGAGACGCCAATTTCTCTGAGAAACTCTGATTTTGTTTAAACAAACACCGCGCCTTTGATTGATGAAAAAATTTTCTCCCGATAATCTGCGGTTTGTTTTTATAGTGTACAAGAAATTGCATTCACACCATCTGAGTAGGGCATTATTCGCCAATACACCGGTCACCCGACTAGTAACTCCTCTGGCTTTTTCGTTATTAACGAAACAGAGATAGGAGAATTATTAAATGCCACCGGTAGCCTAAAATTGCATTGTCAATGGTGCAAATTTTGTATAAACACTGCTATAAGCCTCATGGCCAATGCTGGACAGGCACAAAGGTTTCGGCACAAGTAGAGATGGACAACATACGTGACGGAGAAATGCTGGAAGGCATTGGTAGCCCTATGTCACCCAGAAAAAAAAAACAAGTCGGTGCATAACCAGACCTATCTTAATTAAGTTGTTCAAAGAAACATATCCATTTTCAGAATATCTCATACCAGAGTGAATTATGCATTTTGCAAATTGAGCTATATTTATTTTACGATGCAAAAAAAGGTAAAACATGAGAAAACATTTGCTCAACACAAATCATTGTCTATTTATGTGTGCTATGGTGTCTTGGTAACCTTCATGCGTAAAATTGGTAACCTTCATGCTTGCATGTTTACGCATTTTCTTAACATAAAACAGTCATAGTGTAATTTGTCTAATACTCTGAGATTTGTTTAGTAGGTATAATAAAAATATAAAATGAATTGCTGCTTGCTTTGAGTGAATTTTATTGCACAATCAGGTAAACCACGCAATACCACATACATGTGTCAATACAAATAAATTTATGTTGTTAGACATTATTCAAACACAATTTTGCAGTCCCTAAAGAGTCTTGCATGATTCCCTTTCTTAAAGTTGGCCTTAACATGTCAATCACTTAATTTAAGCGATTGTTGCTCTTTTACTCAGGTGACCGTTAAGGCCCTTTGGGCCTCTTGTTTCCTAATTTGACCCATTGCGATGTAAAAAAATTTCTCAATTGGAAGGGTACAGGACCCTGTCCCAAAAATGGTCTATTAACCCCTGGTTCAATAATTCTGGCAATTATAGCTTAATCTTGACCATTATCGAACTTATTCTATCAATAAATCTTACTGATATACAGCTTTAAACCAAAGTTGGTTATTTGAGGAAAGAAACAGACAAATGGATAAATAAAGTGTCCAAAGGAAAAAATGTCCCTGAAACTTTGATTTAGAAGCATAAAAATAAGAACTGTATACCAGTAGACATACTTACAAATCTAACACACACACTTATATATTTACAAATCAAACACACACATACACACATTTACAAATCTGATATACCATACACATATTTACAAAGCTGAAACACATACATACACATATTTACAAACCTTACACACATATTTACACATATTTATAAATCCAACACATAGACTCTACATACACTGTATGTATTATTTACATACAAATCTGAAACCATTCAATCATTTATAAGTACCTATAGTATTTATATCTTACCTGAAATGAGCATTCTGATCCACATGTTCATCTTTGGAAGGCATTTTTATTTCTGCCTTTTCCTCAAAAACAAAGATAACCGATGTGTTAATCAATGATTTTGTTATTTCTATGGCAACCCTTTTAATCTTATTAGTTACAAGATTGATTTGATCATCAAACCTTATGAGTAATAAGACGGTAATTACATTGATGCTGATGATGATTTCAATGACTTTCCTACCGGTAGTTACATTGACTTACTCAAGATATGTAGATGTATATTTCACAAAACACCACATGTCAATTTACCTAATACATCAATACCTATTTTGGCACACAAAATACATTACTGTAATTGAAAGTAATTCTGAAACAGGATCTGGACACATCCATGTAATGTTCTGATAATGGCACCTGTCTAGTACTACAGGTATACAGGTAAAGCAACACTACACCGATTAATGTAACTGACACAGGCATAGATGTATCCAAACACCTGTTGTTTTTTACTACAAGAGATGCTGTAAACATTCAGGTAGTATAGGTATGGAAATACCTGTCATTTTTCTACTGCAGGTCCACGGTTACTGAAAGCATTGTTAAACCATTCACCCCTGTAGACACATTTGGACTGACCTAAGTCATTGATTTACAGAAGAGTCTATTGTTTTTTTCAGGGGTTGATGAGCTAACCAGAAAATATGGTGATTATTTCTAAAAAGAGACAATCCTAGCATAACAAAATTAATTACTGACAAGATGTACTAAAGTATAATCCTAAAGAGATCGTGATGAAGGTATTAAATTTCCAGCAGCATCATGACCAAAATGTTTTAATATATATGATGCACTTTTTATCTTTTACGACTTCCTAATCTGTCAGAGAAATTCTGAAATGTCTTGTGATATAGATGCTATGAGTACTTATAGAACAGACACATTTTTAAGAGAAATCAATGAAATATTGATAAAACACTGAAGAGGGAAATCACCTAAAGAAACAATGACCTGAAAAGGCAATTAATTAAAGGCAATTCATTAAGATACATTCTGTACCTGGAAATACTACTTTTCATCATTTTCGCCCTCAGATGAGAAAGGTTCTCATACATCATTTGTAAGATTTACTAAGGTTAAAACAGCATGATTTATGCCATGAAGTCTCTCTCCTCTAGTCAGCATGAGGTTAGTACCACACTAGATTCTTCGCTGATTTTGTGAGGAAATTTGCCAGTGATTCTTTCCAAGGTACATGTACACTGTAACCCTGTTTTCTCCTTCACCATTAAAAACTGGGTGCCATGATATAAATAGAGCAATCAAAGATTACAAAGATCACCTCACAGCAGCGTTTTCTAAATCTTCTCAACTAACCTGACCGCAACCTATCTTCTTAACCAAAGCACTGTAAATAGACTACCTTAAGTCCAAAACAGGATCATTTTACAAAATATTCCATAAAAATTCAGCATCTGATGAGTGGGATGTGCTTAGAAACACAGACATCTATACAAAGCAGAGTTTTTTTAATGCATATGAGCAGCAAACTTGACCTTAATCAATCCCCTTAACCGGATGAAATGAAGGGAAGTACAATTGAAGCAGAAGTCCTCCTTTTATTGAGGTGAGCTAAAAATTGTTGAGTGTGGCATAAAACATGATGAAAAGTCGAAAAAAAAAAAAAAAACCCAGAGAGCCTTTGGACCATTTGTACTAGGAAAGTTATGAACATTTTTTCATAGATTTTAAAATTTCCAGTATCAACAAATCAAATTTCAAAACCAATTTGACCACTGATGATGAGGCTGAAAGTTGGTCAGGCTGATCCTAAGATGTATGTGAGTACATCATTTGAGCTGCAATGAGGCTTAGGCAATGGAATCCCTAAGGAATATCCACAATACAATGTACTTTAAAGATAAGACATACCAAATTTCAAGAACAATTGGTCAAGCAGTTGTAAAAAGAAGTTGAATACATCTGTATTTTCCAAATTTAATGGTACAAGAGAAATACTAAAAATTAGTGATGCATATGACATTAAGATAGACAAAATGACCCTTGCAAGAAGTCAAAGAGTTGAACAACTCTAAGAAAGAGACAGTATGAGGAACAATGACTGTAATAAAAAAAATCAACTCCCACGAAAATTTACAGATTTGTGTCTGAGCTGGGTGTGAAAATATGGATTATATTTAAAAGTACTGTATTAGATCTAGGGGCAACAAATGAAAACACTGGAAAATGCAGAGATTGGTTAAGGTGTCGTTGTAACAAGGTGACAAAATAATCAAAATCCCTGCGACAAAATGAACAAATGACACAGACAGACATGACAAAAGCATGCGTACAACATAATCAGCCTTTAATTGACCTCAAGATACTTGACCAAACTGAAAAAAGTCACAGTTTGGGTTTTTTAAAAATTTTACCTTAAAACCATATAAGCTGTCAAAATGTTTGTATTTAAAGATTTTTAAAATATCTGAATTTTTATACAAAAAAAGTTCATAAAAATGTATGAATGATATGTTAAACATTTCTGCAGCTATATCTCTTTTTACATGTAGTTTAGGTCTAATCATGGGATGTTTTTATCAAAATGACAGCCTTTGAGGAAGTAGATTTAAATCACCAACCCCTGAAAAACAATGGACTCCTCTGTAAATCATTGACTTGGGCCAGTCCAAATGTGTTTTCAGGGGTGAAAGAGTTAAATCATCAATGAATTTCTTGATTTTAATGTCTGATCATTGCTATTAGTATTTTGATGGTTCACTAACTTTTCAAAAAAAAAAAAAAAAAAAAAAAAAAAAAAAAAAAAAAGAAGGAAAAAAGAAAGCACAACATTATCAGTTTAAATGCAACTTTGCTATTAACAATTCCTGACACTTTCTTTTCCCATGAAATGAAATAAATGCATCAAATATGAATAAAAATAATCTGTTGATTTCTTGCACTTCTGGATAATTACGATTTTTGTATCTATGTGTAGGTCTCACTGCAAATCTGATCGAAAGAATTATTATCCCATTTTCTGGAATAGATTCTGAATTTATCTCATTTCCACATCTTGTCTTTGAAGATAAAACTTCATATTATTTAGTTAGAATGGCTGTGTTGACGAAATTTACCAACTAATCTCCTTGACAAACTGGTGCAGCTTTCTTCAAAAACGTTTTGTATCTGTTAATCTGTCATGCAATAGACAATGCAATGGCAGTTGATCAAGTCTGGAAAGTATCGAATGGTTTAAATACATGTATAATCTAGGTCATAGTTGTCTTCTTTATATAAGAGTTGTTCAGATATACAGTTTGAGTCATTCATGACAATCTATTTTCTTTTTATTGACTTAACTGTCGTGTGTAGGGTTGAAACTATATATTCGCTTAAGCTTTTGTTTCTGATCATCTACTTGAGAAGTCAAAATTTAAATCACATAAAAAACTCCAAAGCCTGTGCATAAGATGTAAAAAACTCCTGAGCATGTATGATATAAAAAACTCCAAAGCCTGTACGTAAGATGTAAAAAACTCCTGAGCATGTATGATATAAAAAACTCCAAAGCCTGTACGTAAGATGTAAAAAACTCCTGAGCATGTATGATATAAAAAACTCCAAAGCCTGTACGTAAGATGTAAAAAAACTCCTGAGCATGTATGATATAAAAAACTGAGAAGTCTATATGTTGCAAAAACCTCCAGAGCCTTGTAACTTGACATTTTTCTGCATGGGTTGTATATAGTTGATTTAAATAAAAAAACTCACAAAGTGTATTTGGTACTCTAGTCGAGCAGTTTTTAAGCACTGTGCTTTAAACCACAAAGTATCTCATGTCTAGACGGAACCTAAGCTGATTTTATGAGAATGTTTGTAAGATTACATCGCATGTACTTGCTGAGGGCTGGTGGTCTCTCTCGGGGTACATTGTAACCAGGTTCTCTACTCCACCATTAAAATCTGACCACCACCATATAAATGAAAATTGCCCAGTGTGCCAAACAAACAAATTATGGTACAGAGGGGAAAATTAATTTGTGGTGTTAATATTCACTATATTCGTGGTGTTGACAAATCCTTTAATTAAAGAAACAGTGAATAATTTTAATGAAACTTTTATATATATATATATATATATATATATACACACACACACATGTACTGTTACATAAAAGGAATTGAATTTAGTGCAAGTTATTACCGATCCGTGAATTAAAGAAATCATTCAGAAGAGAGAAAAACATGAAAATTACAACCTGTGGAATTAAACCCTGTACAGTAAACACAATATGTCCACAACAATGTAGCAACTTTCATATCTGTGCATATTAACTAAAGATGCATTTTTTGGAAAAAAATGAATGTTATTTTATCAGTTAATAGAAACACGACAGAAAAATGAATAAAGTTTTGTGAAAATAAGAGAGAGAGAGAGAGAGAGAGAGAGAGAGAGAGAGAGAGAGAGAGAGAGAGAGAGAGAGAGAGAGAGAGAGAGAGAGAGAGAGACAGACAGAGAAAGAGAGAGAGGGAGAGAGAGAGAGAGAGCAATTTTGATCGCAAACAGAACGTAACTGTTATTTTAAGCATTATGATTTACACTAACATATTTATAATTGTTTTAAAGGGGTAACCCTGTATTTTAAACTATGAGATCAAATTCTGAAACCAAAAAATCTTTTGAGATGAACCCTCATCTGACACACCAATATAAAATAAGTGACTTTTATGCACTAACTTAACAATGATTCTAAGCGAATGTTAAAGTCTGTGTAATATTATTGTCTAAGACTACTAGAAGTTTTAACACCAGCTGATTATGTAAGTGGCTGTGTTTGATCTGCAAATATTTAGATTGTAGTAGAAATCTATGTTTACAAGAAATAATCAAATTGAATCTCACATTAAAAAAACTAAAAGTACATGTACAAGAGGGGGGTATATTTGTATCTTTTCACAAACCTTTACATATGATGATATTAAAATCGGATAAATAAAGAGTAGTAACGTATATAAGTTCCAATTATAGAAAGAAAAATAATTATGTAACAAACAGTCACAAAGAAATGAATTGATTGCTGCATGATATCAGTAACTGAATAGTTAAAGGTAAAAATGAAGAAGTACCAATTGATAATCGAAACTCAAGTCCATTAGAACACAAATTAGATGTGTAAATTGTCTCAGCATCCCCTGATGGCATGCCACACCGGTCGCAAATGTTCCATGGAAACCTTTCTAGGTCGATGAAAAGGTAAAATTCGGTGAAAAGGTCAAGCTTGGTGAAAAATTCAAGTTCGGCAAAAAGCACGATTGGCGAAATGGAGTCACTGTCTGTGGTCGTGCTTCAGAATACTATTTAATATTTCCGAGAGGGGGACTTCATATTGTTTAACAAGATCCCCATATCATCATAAAACTTCTTAAATGTTGAAAGAAAATGGCTGTATATTCATGAATGTAGTAGGTATTTCATGCCACTCTCAACAATTTGTGACCGTATTGCCAAGCAAACAACTGTCTATGAATTAAAGACGTTTGTCTGTCCACTTCAACATTCAGCTTTTGTATTTACTGTAGCTCTGTCATAAGAACTTTTAGATTATGACATGAACTGACTATGACCTTCATTTCTGACCTTGATTTTGACCTTGAAACTCAAATTCCAGATATTTACAATTCAGCCATACCACCTGTGCCATTTCCTTGTTCATTTTATGCTGGTGGCCAGATTTTAGAGGTGGTAAACAAAACCTGATTACATATGTACCATGCATGAAAAAGATCAACCGCCTTCCACAAGTAAACTGGCAATGCTTCTTACAAAATTAGTCTCCTAGGTTCAAGTTGGACTCAAAAGAGGTCAAAGACTAAGTTTTCAGGTGCTGCGTTCTAACCACTCGCCCATTAAGATCCCTGAAAAAATTACTAGGCAGTACCTCTACCATCAAAATACATGTAGATCCAGGTTGTTTTATCATTAAAATGTTCATTGTTCATCTCCCAAGCAGAAAGTCCCAGATTTGAATCCTGGAACCAAAGACTTTATTGATGGTAGTGACCACAGCCAGAGAAATCCACTCGTAAAATCTTTATTTCTAAACAATCTATCTCATAAAAAAATTTTCCCATGCACTTATAGTTCATAGTAGATTCTGTATCATTTGGGAGTTAACTCAATTTTCTTGGTTTTTTTTTTATGTATAGAATTTTCTTTTCAGTTATAATTGACAAAATATATTTCTAATACAGTTTATAAATAATGACCATACATGACTCTGTATTCGTGACTTTCTAATACAATACATGATATATACTCTTGTGATTTCCAATACTAGCATATAAGAAACTTAAATATCTAGACATGAAATGTTGTATAACAGTTTCGTGATATGCTATTTCTGGAAAAAGATTCCAGCAGTTCATGTCATTTGGTGTATTATGAAATGTAAATCTGTCTATATACATGCACTGAGGTTTATATTAAGAACTATTATAAACCTATCATTGTTATTTTGTAATATTTCTGAAGTTCAAGGCAATTTGTATCAACAAAACTGCAATATACCATATAAAAAGTATTGTAGTTTCGTGCACATTTCCATCTGATAGAGACCTTAGTCAACAAAACATCCTAGAAATATAGAGATGAAACTAGGATTAAGAGTTGATATTTCACAAATTGTCACAATAAAATGGTTTCACAACTTTTACAGTTTAATACAATAGAAGAAAAACATAACATGATATTTTGATCCTTTATAATTACACAAAAGTCTGTGATAGAATACCTTAAATGACCCTATAAAAAGAAGTACACTAAAGAAACATCTTGGTATATTTTATAAAGGATACTCATAGAATCTCACCATATGATTAAGAGGGATCCACAAGGAACAATGAAAATACGGTGAAACTTATATATAACAACCTCCTTAGGGACACAAAAACACTGGTCTTTATAGGGAGGTGGTCTTTATAGGGAGGTGGTCTTTATATAGAGGTTTATTTGTAAACAAATGGTACTATTGTGACCAGGTGGTCTTTATATACAGGTGGTCGCTAAAGCAGGTTTTACTGTATAACGTCTGTATATTAAAAGATAGGCCCTTCTAGTCACATTTAGAATCGCCCAAATAAATGAACAAGTTCATATTGCAGGTAAAATTATTACAAAACTTTTATTCTAAATCGTATATCCCTGAAATCTGAGAGTGGACTTAACAATTCTTTGAAATGGACAGGTTCAAATGTGACTTCAGGGGTTGAATAGTTGTGGAAGAATTCCTAATATTACAGTTGGAACCTTTTGTATTTTGCAATAATATAGTAAATAAATTAGGTCAGCATAAGATTTTCAATTTTCTTTCATGTTTTTTTTTCAATATTTTTTCTGATACAATGAAACTTGTATATAACAACCTCCTTAAGGACACATGAAAATCAATCTTTATAAGGAGGTGGTCCTTTATACAGAGGTTTATTTGTACACAAATGATACTATTGGGGACAGCAAAAAACGGTCTTGGTCACCAGGTGGTCTTCATACAGAGGTGGTTGCAAAAGCAGGTTTTACTGTACTATTCACCACCAGTTACATACATGTACATGTAGCAGAACTATGAGTTTCTTCCCTGGACAATTTTAAAGCAGAATCATTCTTAGACTTAAATTACTTATACCAGATATTTATACATGATGATGATTAAATTAAGCACTTAAAAAAAAACTGCTATAATCACCATCCAAAAACTCCATTTAACAATTTTCATCTACTTTTTTTTTTCTTTAACTGCAGATGCCCCATTCTATTTGGCATTACACGGCAGAAAAACATTCACACAAGCATACAGTTTTTTAATACTGGATATTTGCCAAGATGTTTTGAGTAATATTATGTACATATGTAATTACATAAAGGTCAAAGAATTCTACAGCTTGGTGTAACCAGTTTTTTGGGGTTTTTTGGGGGGTGGGGGTGGAAGATTTAGAAGCAGGTGTATATCATCAGCTTTTGGTATTTCACATCAGTTCAAAAGACATCTACAAACTGAGTGGAAAAATAAATGACTTTAACTTTTTGGAATTCTTTCTAGAATTCAATTTACAGGAAAATAAATGTTAGTGCCTTTGTAGCTACAAGAAGATATCAAGGACATAAAAGAGAAGATATATATGCTTCTCATCTGAAACAAAATAATCATTACAAATGGAGATAAGCAATTCTATTTTCCAGTTAAAAATGATAGTAAGGTGAGACCAATATGTTCCCCCATTTCAGCTATATATTGTAACAGTGATATATAATATTTTCATATTTTTGTCCTGTGCTTTTAAAAAAACTGAAATTACTCAGGACAAAGGACCACAAGGTCATTGGTCACCTGAGCCCCTGCCCTTTATGTACATGTATCACTTATAAAGTCCTTTAACCTGAGGTCAAGATGTCATTATTTTTGTAATCCTTACCCTATAGATCAAAAGAATCTTACATTGGTGTGTGAAGTGGATATGGAAGTCTCCATTCCAGTGGTAGGAGGACTTTGGTTGCCCAATATGAATTGGTCTCCCTAGGACTGGACTTTGATTCTTGCCACGAGGGTGGAGATTTCCATTTCCACTCAACACACACATGTTTGATTATTTTTCTCCCATGCTTCAAGTACAAGTTTATGCATGCAAACAAATTCAGACATAACTAGTTATGCACTGCATTCTCATTAGGCCTACAGAAGGCCAAGAAGCAACAAAACCAATATCATCATTAATTGTCAACTCATGGTTTTGTTAGAAGCTGAAAATGTTTGAAAGTTTATGTATAATGATGGACACAAATGGATCACACCACCTTCAGTTACCCTGGTAACCAAATAAAATAGGTCAATGTGTTGTCATTGGTGGCTATTTTTAGAATCATTAATGAGTATGAAATTTGAAAGAGAATTTTACAGACATTACATTGTTTGTTGTTCTTTTATATAAATCTTCTATGATATCATGATCAAGATTAATTTTGGGGTTTTCTTAATTTGGTGGCTGTGCTATTACAGAATTTAAATTACGTTGTTATCTTGATACAGTGGAACCTGTCTTGAGAGACCTCTATCGTGAAAGACCACCTGTCTTGAGATAACTCTCTCGTACAAGACCACCTGTCTTGAGATACCTCTCTCGTACAAGACCACCTGTCTTGAGATACTTTTCTCATAGAAGACCACCTGTCTTGAGATACCTCTCTCGTAAAAGACCACCTGTCTTGAGATACCTCTCTTGTTAAAGACCACCTGTCTTGAGAGACCTCTATCATGAAAGACCACCTGTCTTGAGATACTTTTCTCATAGAAGACCACCTGTCTTGAGATACCTCTCTTGTAAAAGACCACCTGTCTTGAGATACCTCTCTTGTTAAAGACCACCTGTCTTGAGAGACCTCTATCATGAAAGACCACCTGTCTTGAGAGACCTCTATCATGAAAGACCACCTGTCTTGAGATACCTCTATCATGAAAGACCACCTGTCTTGAGAGACCTCTATCATGAAAGACCACCTGTCTTGAGATACCTCTCTCGTAAAAGACCACCTGTCTTGAGATACTTTTCTCATAGAAGATCACCTGTCTTGAGATACCTCTCTTGTAAAAGATCACCTGTCTTGAGATACCTCTCTTGTAAAAGACCACCTGTCTTGAGAGACCTCTATCATGAAAGACCACCTGTCTTGAGAGACCACATTCCAAAAGGCATGCAGTTGAACAATTCTTAAAATAAAACCTGTTTCGGAGACCACCTGTCTTGTAAGACCACATTTCAGTGGCAGACAGATTGGTCTGTCAAGGCAGATTCTACTGTACCACTAAAAGCATAAGTGAACATACAGCATTTACTATTTTTTTATAAGACTTGAGTTCTGTAGAAACAGGTTTTTGTCCTCTGCTTCTAACATCAATGATAAATTACATGTATCTCCCTCACATCTCATTAACAGCTCTAATTTGCTCATCAAGATTATCCTAATTACATGTCAAAGTGATCTAGCCTATAAATACATGTATATTAATCATGTTTATATATAGTGCAGAAAAAATAAAATAAAAAAAGCAAATATCAAATAAAAGCAAACTCTTCTATAATGGAAAAGAAATTTGTGTTACATAGAATGTGCGACACTAAAAGTTCTCCAGAAGCAGCAATATTTCATGCTTTGTACATACAAAATGTACAAATTCCTCCAAAACCAGGGATATTTCGTGTATGTCCAAATCTCCCCATAAGCAGAAAAAAATTTGTGTTATGTAATCAAGTTCAGTATATATGTAAAGAAATCAATATCACATACTAAAATATAGTGGCCCATCAACCCGAATAATTGAATTTGATGTTGAAGCTTACACATTCTATTGGCTAAATCAAATGAAACTGTGGCAATTCCTATATCTTAATGTCAATCTTGGAAACAATCGAAAGTTACATGACTGAAAACACAAATGGTTAACAAACATCATTCGTATTTGCATATTTACTTTTCCGTAAAAGAGGATCCAATTGCTCTGTCATCCATAGGGTTGATGTATAATAACGTAACTCTTGACTGACAATCAAATCGTAAGATCATGTTGAAGTAAGCAGTTACAAAACTCTGAA
This sequence comes from Atrina japonica, assembly GCA_030159075.1. NCBI lineage: Eukaryota > Metazoa > Mollusca > Bivalvia > Pterioida > Pinnidae > Atrina > Atrina japonica. Next base: position 273,497 of record BROG01000698.1, on the reverse strand, counting down.
AATGACATGTTATGACAAAACTGCCAGCAAAAATAACAGTTTGCTGAGGTGCTCTGCAGTAGAGCTCTGGAATTGAAATGTTATGACAAAACTGTCTGCAGACATCACAACACCTTGCTGAGGAATTGAAATGTTATGACAAAAGTGTCAGAAGACATTACAAAACCTTGCTGAAGTGCTCTGCTGTACAGCTCTGGAATTTATAAGTTTGGCAAAACTGGCAGCAAACACCACAACACCTTGCTGAGGACTTGGGGTGCTCTGCTGTATAGCACTGGAATTTACATGTTGTGACATCACAACATCTTACTAAGGTGCTCAGCTGTAGAGCACTAGAATAGATATGACAAATCTTTAAGCAGACATAACAAGTTTGTTGAGGTGCTCTGCTGTAGAGCTCTGGAATTGATGTGTTGTGAGAAAACTGTCAGCAGACATCACAGACATCACACAACTCACTGACCTGCTCATCAAAAGTGCTTTAGAATCTTGATGTTGATTTTTTGTTGGACATGCATGCACGTACAGCCACACCCCCCCCCCCCCCCCCCAAAAAAAAAAACAACACACCTACGCACAATATTTTACAGGAGAGTAAATTTTGGCCAACACAATGTAATCTTGCAGTTATCGAGAGACACCTAATTTTAATTTTTCTTAATATCTTTATATAAACAATGATAATTTTTCATATAAATCCCTGGCTCAGTCGGTAGCACGCTAGACTCTTGATTGTGAGGTCCTGAGTTCGAGTCCAGTTGGCGGTAGGTTGGTTTCCTGTCTGTCAGACAGTGAAAACCGAGGTCCTGTGTCACAGTAGGTGTCAGCACGTTAAAGAACCTTCACTGCTCAATGGCTGTAAGAGCCGAGCATAGGCCAAATTTGAAGCCCTTCACCAGCATTTGGTAACGTCTCCAAATGAGTGAAATATTCTTGAGTGGGACGTTAAACAACAATAAACAAACAAACAATCATATAAAATCCCAAAAGTTAATTTTACATTTTTACAAGAGAAAAATAAGACTTGTACAAAATAGAAGCTTCAAAATGTACATTTGTACTTTTTACACTAATTCAAATCTTATGAAATACATAATCTATATTGAATGTGAAACATTCATATGATAATTGTTAAAAGCTTACTACTGAGTAAGACTAATGTTTTGCCAACACAAACATTCTCAAAAACATCTGTTGAAGTGTTAGTAAATGTCCTGTAATGACTTCCATCAGAAGCGTGTTACAGAGGAACAATAACTTCAGACAGAAGAATTAAGTGAATTAGCACTCTGAGGGGGTGTATACTTATTAGCGCAATCTTGAATTTACGCAATTACGGCAAGAATATTTTAAATTAGTGGTACCGTAATACAGAAATAATGGTAGGCATTACAGATCATGCAATCATTCCATATGTGGAAAACACCCGTGATCAACGGCCACTTAACGGATCATCACAGAATGCCTTAAGACTTTCTACTTTAAAACCACTTCACATTGCTTAGTTTGTGTCAGAACACCATAAATACCATTAGTTTAGTCGCTAATGCAGAATGACAGGGTGGCTAAATTTTAGCACTGCACTTAAATTAGTGCAATGACTTGAGTGCGAAAGGCACTAATATTAGAATACTGCTAAAATAAGTACACATACAGTACTTGGAGGTCACAAGTGCCACAAAGTTTGACCTTTGCAACAGACTCATTCTAATGCAGTCAGGATTCTTTAACTCGTCTAGACCTGAAAACAATAGACTTTTCTGTAAATCAATTGCTCTTTTGATAACAGTAGAAATATTTTAATATGTGAGCACAGGGTATGACATGACATGGAATTTATTCCTTATCTTTTAATACAAAAAATCATTAAAAATTCATTCTCTAAAATTAAAAATCATTTTCTAATGTTAGAAATTTGTTTTCTAATACTAAAAATCATTTTCTAACATCAAAAATTACTTTTTAAGTACACATATTATGCGAAACAAATTGTATACTATTTTCATAGATCTATGTAAAATATGTTTGTACAAAATGTATGCCAAGACTGATTTGTTCAATTTCTGGTTTCATCAGAATCTAAACATAATAATATCAATGTAATCACCTGTTTATCTGCATAACAGCTAATTATATCTGTAGGACCTAATTATATGTATAGGAGTTAATTATATGTGTATATTTAGGGGATGGCTATCTGTACACAAGGGCTACATCATTATATGTAATCACATGTATTGGAGCTGATTATCTATATTGGAGTTTTACTTTATGTACAAAAGTTGATTATCTGTACAGTAGCTTACATGTACATGTATTATCTGTATGTTAGCTGATTACTGTAACTTACATGTATTATCTGTATGTGGTAACTGAATTGCAGTAAGGCAACTATTATCTGTATGGTATCTGATTATCTGTATGGTATCTGATTATCTGTATGGTAGCTGATTATCTGTATGGTAGCTGATTATCTGTATGGGAGCTGATTTTCTATATGGGATCTGATCATCTGTATGGTAGCTGATTATCTGTATGGTAGCTGACTATCTACAGTAGTTTATTATTTGTATACTGGTACTCCTCTAAGGTGCTGATTATTTGTACAAAAGTTGATTATCTGTACAGTAGCTTATATGTACATGTATTATCTGTATGTTAGCTGATTATCTGTATGGGATCTGATTTTCTGTATGTTAGCTGATTATCTGTAAAGAAGCTTACATGTACACAAACTATCTGTAGGTAAGCTGATTATTTGTATGGTAGCTAACTGTATTGTAGTTCATTATCTGTATGGTAGCTAATCTGCATTGTAGTTCATTATCTGTATGGTAGCTAATCTGTATGGTAGTTCATTATCTGTATGGTTGCTGATTATCTACATGGTAGCTGATCTGTATGGTAGTTCAATATCTGTATGGTTGCTGATTATCTATATGGTAGCTGATCTGTATGGTAGTTCATTATCTGTATGGTAGCCGATTATCTATATGGTAGCTGATCTGTATGGTAGTTCATTATCTGTATGATAGCTGATAATCTATATGGTAGCTGATCTGTATGGTAGTTCATTATCTGTATGGTAGCTAATCTGTATTGTAGTTCATTTCTGTATGGTAGCTTATCTGTAGGGTAGTTCATTATCTGTATGGTAGCTGATTATCTATATGGTAGATCATCTGTATGGTAGTTCATTATCTGTATTGTAGCTGATTATCTATATGGTAGCTGATCTGTATGGTAGTTCATTATCTGTATTCTAGCTAATTATCTATATGGTAGCTGATCTGTATGGTAGTTCATTATCTGTATGGTAGCTGATTATCTATATGGTAGCTGATCTGTATGGTAGTTCATTATCTGTATTCTAGCTAATTATCTACATGTATGGTGGTAGCTGATCTGTATGGTAGTTCATTATCTGTATTCTAGCTAATTATCTATATGGTAGCTGATCTGTATGGTAGTTCATTATCTGTATGGTTGCTGATTATCTATATGGTAGCTGATCTGTATGGTAGTTCATTATCTGTATGGTAGCTGATCTGTATGGTAGTTCATTATCTGTATTCTAGCTAATTATCTACATGTATATGGTAGCTGATCTGTATGGTAGTTCATTATCTGTATTCTAGCTAATTATCTATATGGTAGCTGATCTGTATGGTAGTTCATTATCTGTATGGTAGCTGATTATCTATATGGTAGCTGATCTGTATGGTAGTTCATTATCTGTATTCTAGCTAATTATCTACATGTATATGGTAGCTGATCTGTATGGTAGTTCATTATCTGTATGGTAGCTGATCTGTATGGTAGTTCATTATCTGCATGGTAACTTATCTGTATGGTAGCTGAATTGCTGCTTGTTTAAATCATTTGATCTTGTTTTATCAGTGTATGATCTATGTTTATTTATCATGCATGAGTGTAAACAGTGATAACTACCGGAGTGGACAGATACATATATACATGTACATTTGTACACCAGTTCTATGTATTATCTGTATGTTAGCTGATTATCTGTATGGGATCTGATTTTCTGTATGTTAGCTGATTATCTGTAAAGAAGCTTACATGTACACAAACTATCTGTAGGTAAGCTGATTATCTGAATGGGATCTAAATGTCTGTATGTTAGCTGATTATCTGTATGGTAACTGATCTGTATGGTGGTTGATGATCTGTATGGTACATTATATCTGATTATAAGTATGGTGGCTGATTATGTGTATGCCACTGTATGGTAGCTGATTATTTGTATGGAAGCTAATAATGTATGGTATATGTAACTGATTATCTAATTATCTGTATGGTAGTATGTACATGTATAGTAGCTAATCTGTATTGCAGTTCATTATCTGTATGGTATCTGATTATCTATATGGCAGCTGATCTGTATGCAGATAGATGATTAACTATATGGTAGCTGATCTGTATGGTAGTTCATTATCTGTATGGTAGCTAACTGTATTGTAGTTCATTATCTGTATGGTAGCTAATCTGTATTGTAGTTCATTATCTGTATGGTAGTTCATTATCTGTATGGTTGCTGATTATCTACATGGTAGCTGATCTGTATGGTAGTTCATTATCTGTATGGTTGCTGATTATCTATATGGTAGCTGATCTGTATGGTAGTTCATTATCTGTATGGTAGCCGATTATCTATATGGTAGCTGATCTGTATGGTAGTTCATTATCTGTATGGTAGCTAATCTGTATTGGTAGTTGATTCTGTATGGGTAGTTCATTATCTGTAGGGGTAGTTCATTATCTGTATGGTAGCTGATTATCTATATGGTAGATTATCTGTAGGGTAGTTCATTATCTGTATTGTAGCTGATTATCTATATGGTAGCTGATCTGTATGGTAGTTCATTATCTGTATTCTAGCTAATTATCTATATGGTAGCTGATCTGTATGGTAGTTCATTATCTGTATGGTAGCTTATTATCTATATGGTAGCTGATCTGTATGGTAGTTCATTATCTGTATTCTAGCTAATTATCTACATGTATATGGTAGCTGATCTGTATGGTAGTTCATTATCTGTATTCTAGCTAATTATCTATATGGTAGCTGATCTGTATGGTAGTTCATTATCTGTATGGTAGCTGATTATCTATATGGTAGCTGATCTGTATGGTAGTTCATTATCTGTATGGTAGCTGATCTGTATGGTAGTTCATTATCTGCATGGTAACTTATCTGTATGGTAGCTGAATTGCTGCTTGTTTAAATCATTTGATCTTGTTTTATCAGTGTATGATCTATGTTTATTTAGCATGCATGAGTGTAAAGAGTGATAACTACCGGAGTGGACAGATACATATATACATGTACATTTGTACACCAGTTCTAGAACTGCTAAAGTATTGATTATATACAAGTACTTGAAACACACTAATTAGTAAATGACAGATTATGTAGAGTTCTTAAGACTGACTAAATTGTAGATTACACGCATCACCATTCCACTTGACTATCTCAATACTGCTGATTATATATAATCCAGAATACCTACTATACCATACATGTATATTAGATTTTTTAATTTCATTGATTAACTTCAATTTACTAAACTTAGAAACACTAACTGTGAGGTTTTTAAAATAAAAATATGTTCTATATTTGATTTTAAAAACTGATCATTTATTTCTAGCCAAAGAATACAGTATTCTGTCATGATTGAATCTATTTTCAGTTGATAAAAACATTGATTGAAACTCAAGATTCTAAACAAGGGCTTTCAATGATTAATAAGATACATGTATATAATATGTATCTGTTGATAGATTCTGAAGCCTTGAGATATAAATAACGCTGAGAAATTAGAGAATGGTAAAACAATTACAAAGCAAACTAAAACAGGATGAAATTTGGTCAAGGGCTGGAAATTCACACTAGTACTGGTCTGTTGGCCCTTGGCCAGTAAATAAAAGAATGGGCCAGTACTACATTTCTTATCTGTACAGACCCCTTTGTCCAGTAAAAGAAATTAAGATAGAGTGTAAGTGCCCTTTCCAATACTTGTAACACATATGTAAATCTTACAAAATAATTGATCTCACTTTAATACGAAATGAAGGAGCTTCTGAGGCTGAGTGGTTAGAGCATTGCGCTTTGAACAATGAAGTCTCTCACTTCTGGTCAGCGCAGATTTAAGCCCCAATGGAACCTTAAAGCTGATTTTTGTAAAACAGTTTGCCATTTACTAGTGGAATGCAGCAGGTGGTATCTTGTACACATGTTCTCTCCTCCACCCTTAAAAAATGGTAGATTCCAACTTGCACTGACAAGACGTGAGAGACTTCATGGTTCAACATGTGATGCTCTAACCACTCAGTCATGGAGAAATCTAGATCTAACAAGATGTGTTTATGAAACACAAATGCCCTTGGTCCAAACAAATTTCTAAACTTGAATATGTAAGCGAGATGGAATTACAGACAGACAGACAAACAAATAGACGATCCAAACACTAGATCCCCACAACGGACCTTCCAGGCAGAGGGCATAAAAAGGCCTCATCAGTCGACTACATGTATTTATTTTATTTATTTGTTATAATTGTTGTTTACATTATGCTGTCATTAGCTTTAAACGGGCATTAGTCAAAAAGGAAATGTCCCCTTTTTTACTTCATAGATTTATATACATGTACAATAACAAAAAAGGGGATACACACTAGCATACATGTATATGTAAAAATTCTTAAATTCCAATAAATTTTGTGAAAATTGCTATTTGTATATGGATATCACACTGGACCTGACCTTATTTTCACATAATATATAGGAATATAAGACTTTTTATGCCTGTGTATAGCTCTTACTTATTATTGTACATTAAGTACAAGTAGTAAAAGTAGATAAAATGGATATAATTTTTTTTGGGTAAACACAGCTACAAATGCCACTTTAAATTAAATGCATTAAATTTTGACATATGCTATGGACTGATATCAATGTAGGGAAGGTTCTTTTACATACACCACACCTGTCATGACACGGGACCTTATTTAAGTTTCAGCCAAAAGACTTGTGACTTTCAGTTCTCAAACTGAATGTTTGGCAAAAGAACGGTAACTACCTTATTCTAAGTATTGAATCAAACCAGGCACTTTAAGTTTGCAGGTCTTAACTCTGACTGCCTCAAGCTTTCAACAGTCTACTGACAACACATTATACACAAAGTTCTTGACCAACTGACTGTGACCATTTTAAAATTCTTCATCTATCCTTGAGCCACCATTTTCGCGCACTGAAGAGTTGTAGCACAATAAGTTTATATGTAACCAAAACTTGCTATTATCAGCATAGTTTTATCTATTATTGATTGTTTAATATGGCTAGTTTAATAATCATCTAGAAATACATGTACTGATGTAGCAAAATAATAATGAAGAACATCAGGAACAAGAAACCGGAATGTGTGATTATTGATGTGCTTAAAAATAGATGGTCGAATGATGTATGTGTAAAGTTCAACATGGCTAATAAGACCACCTTTCTGACTGACTCAAAGTGGTCTGATTAATGAAGTGGAAGTGAAGAGGTTCTGTACTGATATAAGTAAAGATATCTATCAAGAGACTGGAAATTCATGATCAGAATTGTGAGGTGGTCTCTTAAGTCAGGTGGTCTTCAGGCAGGGTTCCACTTTATATTTTAGAGATGCTTCACACCACATACTAGTATTAAGAGTCAATTTATCACATCATGGGTTTTAGATAAGAAAATAAACAAAAGTGCATCTTATTGGTACATACATGTACTCTTCTGTAAATCAGTCATTTAATGCGTCTTTAGGGGTGAATGAGTAAATGCCAAAATAAACACTACCACAGTAAAAAGTGAAAACTGTATAGCATAGCATGCAATTATCAATAGTTACTTGTTCCACAATATCAAATTCCAGTCATTGAATTTAAAATTGGCAGGATAGCAAACTTCATGGCTGAATTTTGAGGCAGCATTACAAAACTTATAAATGTATATAAAAAGATAGTTTAGAACCAGAGTGTGTCAAAATTTTTCATAAAAAGTCAATCCTCAGTCTCTTTATTAAACCATGTAAGTAGTGTTGATATAGTTCTAACATCTTAATTTGGGAATAAAGCTACGCAAAGGAAATTTGGAAAATTAGATACCTTATACTGACAAGTGGGAAAATTATCACTGAATTTAAAAATCCCATCTAGATATATACACATATATATATATACATGTACAAGCAATCTATCTTTTTATATATATATATATATATATATATATATATAGAGAGATATATATATATATATATATATATAGAGAGAGAGAGAGAGAGAGAGAGAGAGAGAGAGAGAGAGAGAGAGAGAGAGAGAGAGAGAGAGATATGGAGGAAGAATGTATCCATATACATCTCCTTTTAAACATCTTAAATTTACAACTCACATGTAAGTATTCCTTTTATGATTTATAACTTACCACAGATAACATTGCCACTTTATTTGAGATATCTACATTTACAATACATGTACTGTAACATGGTTTCTCATGTCAATTTCATTTCATTCTCATATTAAGTAAGCCAAAAGCCTGTCTTTTTTATTCTGAAATATACATAATAATGTTTATTTTCAAAGCATAGTGGTACATAAAGCGTGGGTTTTAAAAGACTTTATCCTAGTTTTGTGATGTTTAATGCTATTAGAAATAATCTTGACTATATCTCAAGTTAATCAGATAAAGCCACACCCATTAAACCCTGTGACTATAACACTATACCATTATCAGTTTCACTAGCTGACCCATTACCATATCAAAGCCGTAAACTAACACCGTACAGTTGTTTTTAGTTCCTGCCTGTCTAATTAATACAGTGAATACTGTGTCAAATCTTTTTTTTTTTTACAATAATGCTGAAAACTTTCTGTTCCTTGTGTTGCAGTTGTTCATCATAAACATTTCCTAAATAATTATTACAAAAAGACAGATTCATGTATTTAACATTTTTGTCTGTTTTTAAAAAAAAAGATTTTTCTTTGTTGGGGAGCAGGGGGTGGTGGGAGTGTTAAACAGACTTTTTTTGGTTTGTAGAGTAAAACATGTAGAAGTTATGGTGAAAATAATCTTTTTTTAAGTACAAAACTTATATAAAACTTCAATGTATTGGTGTTATCTTTTCATAATAAATCAAAGCACAGCAAGCAGAACATTAAGGGTTCAAGTCTTTATATTGTCAAGATTCTGGATGTTACAATGTATAGACAGTGTGGTGGAACATAAAGGTGTGGCGTGTCAGAAAATCTTCACTGCAATGGCTAATTCTATAGTACTAGTACAAAGCTGATTTCAAAAAGGCAACAGTTCCAAAATTGCTAGTATTGACAAGTGATGGAGTGAGTTTGATCGATTTGCATCATGCCAATAATTTTTCATTCATCAGGAGACATTGCCAGCTATAGGTCCACAAAAACTGACCTGTGCTAGTGCAATGAGAGAACGTTTCAAAATGTGTCAGAGTAAGCAGAGCCAGAATCAAGAACATTTGACTTATAAGTGGAACAAACTTAGCACTAAACCAGTGCAAGTTATAAGTTAGATGAATATTATAATGTGTTTACAAATACTATAGTTAAACTTGCATTAAAGGCCACCTCTGTATAAAGGGCACCTGCCCATAAAGGCCAATCAAACACAACCTTTGTTAACCTTTTTATAATGAATAAACCTCTATATACTGGCCACCTATCTATAACAGCTACTTTTGTCTGTTCCTTTAAGTGACCTTTATAAACAAGTTTGACTGTACATGTGTATGTTAAAGTTTACAAAGAACAAATTTACTTTAAAAACTTTACAAAGAAGAACTTCAATTCTAACATGTTTTTGTAACAATAAAGATTCATATTCTTATGTCCTTGTCTTGGTATTTTTCTCCATAGGTCTTTCTCCTAATTTTGTAATTTTGAGTCTGTAGGTCTTTCTCCTAACTTTGGGTTAATTTCTATCACTGGATATGCACAAAACATGAGTGTGACAAATCTATATGCAGCTGATGGCAGTGACATGTAGGTAAACGATGATTAAATGACATATAAAAAATCAATAACAAAAGAATGCATGTAGCAATATGCCATCAGCAACAAAAGCAACAGCCATATTTTTAGCTAAAACATAATCCATAGTATGTATGTATGATATAAAAGTACTCAACAATAGACTATAGCTAAATTTCTGTAAAATTAATTCATATTTTGTGAAAATGCGATGATCAAGCTCAACAGGTGTTGAGGGTTTGTACTATATATTTATTTATCAACATTACATAAACAGGTGTTTGTTGTTTACATTAGCTCTGATTGGCTAGTTAATAAATATACCTGTACTAGTAATTCCAGTTATACAGGTATTCATGATCAATGCACAGGTATTTTATGACACCGTAATTAATGTTTCGAATGAGTGTAAGATATTTGCCATTTGTAGGTTCTGCATACATGCATTAACACGTCTTTGGACAATAAGGAACCCACACACCCACCCACCAGTTATTATATTTAATATATTGTTTTACTTTCCTGTTCATACTTAATTCATTTTGAACTCAGTTAATGACAAAACTTGTATTTTGTAGATTTCAGGACGAAGCTAAGAGTTCCCGATTACTATGTCATCATTTATACATTAATAAAATGCACTACTCAGAGCGCTTCAGATCCTACAAGTGTGTTTCTTTTATTTTATAAATGATTTATGTTCGATTGAGAGGATCGAATATGAACATAAAGACTTGTTTCTGACAATTTTGGGAAAATGCTGTAGGCGACACAAATGGGAATCTTAATGTGAATTTGTGTCTAATTTGGAAAAAAAATTTGCGCACGATGATACATTATTTAAATGCATTTCCCCATGCATAATTCTTTTTTTCATTAAAGCAGTAGTCTGGGAATTTTTTCATCAAATTCAGAAACAAATCACTCTTGTTTTGTGTGGAGGTCCTATCTTTGGGAACAATTGGACAGATACCTTTATTCACCCATCAAACACATGTAAGATTTTCAATCTCAATCACCTTGCACAAGACTGAGTTGAGATTAGATAAATAGCCTTCACCTTGCACAAGACAGAGTTGGAATAGATAAATAGCATTCACCTTGGACAAGACTGAGTTGGGATAGATAAATAGCCTTCACCTTGCACAAGACTGAGTTGAGATTAGATAAATAGCCTTCACCTTGTACAAGACAGAGTTGAGATTAGATAAATAGCCTTCACTTTGTACAAGACAGAGTTGAGATTAGATAAATAGCATTCACCTTGCATAAGAGAGAGTTGGGATAGATAAATAGCATTCACCTTGGACAAGATTAACTTGGTAGGGATAAATCATCCTTCATCTTGCATAAGAATATTCTCAAATACTTAGCATCATCATGAGTGATACAATGTTCATTTGTGATCATTGATATAATTTCTATTTTAGAATCACATATATCAGTAAAACAACAGGGATTCATAAAGTTACATGTAAAACCAATCAAAACATCTCTTTATCTCCTAAAATTGTTTATAATCTCTTCTCTCTCTCTTTTCTTAGCCTCTATAAAAATGCTTCTGAAGTGTTGTAATTAACCCTTCAGTTCCCAACTTCATCAAATATATCCATTGTATGATTTGAATTGTTCTGAGCTGTAAACATATCAGAAATCATTCAATTTACTCTGTGTCATATAACATAATCAGACATCTCACTCAGCTTTCAAAAGTTATGTGTTAGATAGTAACTTCCGCATAAAACATAGACTGAAAGTGGCACCTGCTAATATTTGTATGTGATCCATGACTTGCAAATACCCTAAAAGTCATATCTATAACTTTTCTCAACAATGTGTGCTATAAAAACAGTTTTATTTTCTATGGGGTTGGCAGATTTTAATATTATATACATGTACAATAAAACACAATACTTAACTTTACCATATCTAAAGAGTGTATTAGTAATCACAAACTCAAATCAAATCAGTTGCAATGGCATATCTATTTTAGATATTCGGGTACACAAAAGTAAACAAGTGTGTGTGTGTGTGTGTGAGTGTGTGTGTATGTGTGTGTGTGTGTGCAAGTGTGTGTGTGTGTGTGTGTGATGTTCATTTATTTTACATGTACCAATCACAACTTTGCCACAGAGAGTTGAAACTAAGGGTAATGTAGCCTTTCATCTTTTGATGCGAAAAAAAAAAAACAATAAAAAAATAAAATGGATAAATTTATTTTATGGCAGTTCATATGGGTCAATCTGCATCAGGATAAGTCCATCTTGAAAATTATCACCTGTAATTTAAACTTAAACATTAGATGTGTTTATCAAACAAAATTATTTTGAATTTCCCCCTACTTCTACTACTTGTACTTTATATTTCTATATATTTTGTGAAAATAATGTCAGGTCCAATGTGATATTTATACTTGTATACAAATAGTAGAGCCGGACTGGCTTAGTCGGTAGCGCCCTCGACTCTGGATCGTGAGGTCATGAGTTTGAGTCCCGCTGGCGACAGGTTGGTTTCCTGTCTTTCGGATGAGACAGTAAAACCTGGAGGTCCCGTGTCACAGTAGGTGTCTGCACGTTAAAGAACCCTCACTGCTCAATGGCCGTAAGTGCCGAGCATAGGCCAAAATTTGAAGCCCTTCACCAGCATTTGGTGACGTCTCCATATGAGTGAAATATTCCTGAGTGGGACGTTAAACAACAACAAACAAACAAACAAATAGTAAGGTTGAGTTAATCAGTTGCATGTGAAAAAGTGTCAAACATGGGTTTATCAAGCAATTTTCACAAAATATACAGAGATTTCAGAAATATGCCTCTGTACTTGTATAGGTAGTTGGATATGGAAATTTTGTCAGAGCTACTTTTCAAGATGGGATTCATGTCATCCAAAATATTTGATGATGTCATTAAAAGCAGAATGAATGTTAAATTCATGTACACACACACACACACATATATATACACATGTATATATATATTTGTATACTCATACATATAATAAGGGACATGTAATAAATACAAAACCAAACAAATTTTTCTAGCCATATCATCAGACTGGGTGCAATCGTTGTAGTGGATAGATTAAACTTGAGGTATGCTCTCATTAAATCCATCCGCTACAACAATTGTGTGCAATCTGATGGTAGGGATAGAAACAAGTGTAGGGATAGAAACGTGTAGTTTTGTCTATGTCCATGTCAATTTGTGTATTTATTTCATATTCGAGAAGAAAAGAAGTATATGGAAGTAAAAATGACAGTGTATGTATTTCTCAACATTGAATATAAAAATTTCAGATAGCAAAGTATAAATCAATAGAATGTCCAGGACATAGATACAAATCCGGTAAAAATGGACAAACACGGACCTCTGGAAACCAAGAGGTGGGATCAGGTGCCATGGAGGAGTAAGCATCCCCTGTCGATTGGTCACACCCGCCGTGAGTCCACAGTCAAGTCCAATGAAACAAGTGAGGAGTGTATCCTCGTCACAATTGGTACAGACGTCTCAACAACCGCCAACGAAAAGGCAACTCAACATTTCACTTAGTGAAACAGAGTAGTTGCAAACAAGACTATTATACCGACCGTAAAATTTGCGGAACGTTGACATTAAACGCGGGTTTTCGATATCCCTGTGTCAATAAATTTGTCAGTGAGTAGTTTACCTCTGTATATGAAATCTTCATATGTTGTGCACGCCCTGGCATATCGGATCATTTGTGAAATATAAACTCCATATGCGGGTGACTGAGGGATATTACTACTTAAATGTGGAAAATTTACGATGGGAAAGCCGAAATCGTCTTATAATTAGATCAGAAAAATAATGTATTGCAATTCAGTATTTATTTTGTGCCTGAAAAAATGTGAAAAGGGTTTAAAACAAGATAAATGTAAGTCATTTAAGTTCAAATTCAATTTTTATTGCAATGTATTAAGATAGTTAAGTTGATGCAACCATTTTGAAAAAATGTCAATGACAGCTTACATGTATATCGCTTTAAATCCTGTCTACGTGTACATGTACATGTAGATAATAAAAGCTTGGAGTTGGAGTAATTTGGGTTTACAAAGGTAGACACACAATAGATGGTACCTGAGACTGATTGGTTTGTTTGTTTGTTTGGTTTTTAACGCCACTTTCAACAATATTTCAGTTATATTGTGGCGGGGAGACTGATTGGTAATTGACTTAGTCTGCAGGCCCTGAAGTCTGCAGGCCCTGAAGTCTGCAGGCCCTGAATGTCAGCCAAGGTCTGGTTTATTGTGCATCATACTACATGTACATGTACATCATTGTAGTGACTATCAATATAATTTAAATCTATGAGTATATACTACAACATTTACATGTATGTTCTAATTATTCAATGCATCTCAAACAAACATAAAATATTTATAACCTGATTTAAATGAAAAGAAAACCCACTATTACAGGTAATAGCTCTTAGACTTGTGCATTTATTACACAATCACATAATTTTATGTTCATGATGTCCATGTGTAATATAGATGAATTATACACATGTTGATGGTGCGACCAATACAAAATTGACAGAGAAAATGTAAACATGTTAATGCAACTTGCAGCATATACTTGGGTAGGTGGGTGGGTGGAAATATTATGACTTTACAGCGCAAAGTCATCAGCTTGAAAGGGCAACTAACAAATACCGATAAAAGAATGCAAACCATGCTTCTGGAAACAATACATGTACAAGATTGATCAGTATTCATATGCCATAAACTTTGTACATACCAGGATCTTGTTTGATAAGAATCATAATTTTCAACCTGTAATAAATATATTAATCTGTTAAACCTGTAATGTTACATCACAAGCTATGACAATGACTATTTTACCAACCTATACAAATACTTGATCAACATTATTGTATCAGACACTTTTGACTTAACTGACTTATACAAATACTTAAATCCACCAAGATATTAGATACTGTACTTTCATTTTACTGACCTACACAAATACTTATATCCACCATATTAGATACTTTCATTTAACAGACCTATACAAATACTTAGATCCACCAATATATTAGATACTTTCATTTTACAGACCTATACTAATACTTAGATCCACCAAGATATTAGATACTTTCATTTTACGAACAAATACAAATAGTTAGATCCACCATATTAGATACTTTCATTTAACCGACCTAAACAAATACTTAGATCCACCAATATATTAGATACTTTCATTTTACAGACTATACAAATAGTTAGATCCACCATATTAGATACTTTTATTTTACTGACCTATACAAATACCTACCAAGATATTAGATACTTTCATTTTACTGACCTATACAAATACTCAGATCCACCATATTAGATACTTTCATTTTACTGACCTATACAAATACTCAGATCCACCATATTAGATACTTTCATTTTACTGACCTATACAAATACTTAGATCCACCAATATATTAGATACTTTCATTTTACTGACCTATACAAATACTTAAATCCACCATATTAGATACTTTCATTTTACCGACCTATACAAATACTCAGATCCACCATATTAGATACTTTCATTTTACTGACCTATACAAATACTTAGATCCACCAATATATTAGATACTTTCATTTTACTGACCTATACAAATACTTAAATCCACCATATTAGATACTTTCATTTTACCGACCTACATGTATAGAAATACTTGGATCCACTGTATAGAACACTTTATTCGATCAAATTACGATACTTAACACTCCTGTGTAAGATATTTTCATTACACTGTACTTAACACTCCTGTGTAAGATATTTTCATTACACTGTACTTAACACTACTGTGTAAGATATTTTCATTTAACCTATCAACCCAACCCCCCCCCCCTTAAAGATAATGGACTCTTCTGTAAATCAACGAGTTAGACCAGTCAAATGTCTCTTTAAGGGTGAATGAGTTGAACTGATCCAGTGCAATATATAAATCTACATTTGTACTGTATCAGACACTTTATTTGAAGGATTCACAAAGATACGTGAATCTACTATATATATGTCAGACACTTTTATTTAACTGATCTATACAAACACATATCTGACATTTAAACTGATTCAACAGTAAAACTAAGGTCTACTACATGTATATCAGCCATTTTCATTGAATTGATTTGCACAAATACTGGTAATAAACATTCTTTTATAGGCACATCTCAAGTACACAAGACCATTTAATGCATCTAAAAATGACAGTTCTAAGGAGCACAATGTGAAATTACTCCTTCTGCAGACACTATTTGTGATGTGTTCTTCCAAGAGAGATTGAGACAGTGAGAGAGAGATTTTGATATATATTCTATATATATATATATATATATATATATATATCAAAATATATATATATATACACTATATATATATATATATATATATATATATATATATATATATATATACAGTGGGGAAAATAACTTGTGGTGTTAATATTTGCTATATTTATATATATATATATACTGTACAGGGGAAATAACTTGTGATGTTAATATTTGGTATATTATATATATATTATGCTATATATATATATATGTACATATAACTTGTATATTTGCTATACATATATATATATATATATATATAGGGGATAACTGTACAGGGGAAATAACTTGTGGTGTTAATATTTGCTATATATATATATATATATATATATATATATATATATATATACTGTACAGGGGAAATAACTTGTGGTGTTAATATTTGCTATATATATATATATATATACTGTACAGGGGAAATAACTTGTGGTGTTAATATTTGCTATATATATATATATATATATATATATATATACTGTACAGGGGAAATAACTTGTGGTGTTAATATTTGCTACATTCTCGGTGTTGACATACCTGTGGATTTTAGAAACGGTCATCTCACAAATAATGGTTGCTTGTTTGTTTTACATCCCACCGAGAATTTCTCACCTAACCCCAGTACCCCATCAACAAATTTCTTCTCCTGCTAAGGGCTTATGCCAATGCAGTGACCATTAGATGACATTGTCCCATTCAAATAAGATGGGGGGGGGGAAGTAACCTTTTTATTATTATGCGGATAATTCTACTAACTTTTTGGTTATGACAAGCTGCACATGAAAAATGTTTTATTCCTTGCTGGATACTCTCTTATGTATGGTGACAAGTAGAAACAATTACTCTGGCCAATGTAATTTTAACATTCAGCTTTATCACCTAAAATTTAAACTCACACAGGTAAAAAAATGACTTACAAGACTCCATCCTGCCAGAATGGATTTACTATATACATGTACATTGTATCACAGGACCTTGGTTTTTCAATCTCACCTAAAAGCCACGTGACTTTTACTTTGTATGGCTTTATGCATAGCACATAATGATAGGCATACTAATATGTGGAGCAAAAGTGTGGTGAGCAAATGTTTAATGGTGATTAGAAACATGCAGGAACATCTTGCTAGAAGAAACAAAGTTGCCAAGTCTAAGGAGATGAAGTCATTAGTTGCAAAGGCAAAAACTGTTCAATTGCTGCTCTCCATATGATAAAATGACCTTTGCAACATTACCTGGCAACCTCTTCAAGGCACACAGTCAGAGTCACTGGAGCCACAACCTGATCCTAACACTGCTGGTGGGGAATGCCAACGCACACAGTCTGCGCTCACGGAGTCACAGCCTAATGCTAACACTGCTCGTGAAGACTTCTTAACACACACAGCCTGAGTTTGTGGAGCCACAGCCTATCCTAACACTGCTGGTGGGGAATGCCAATGCACACAGTCTGCGCTCGTGCCTAATGCTAATACTGCTCGTGAAGACTTCTTAACACACACAGCCTGAGTTTGTGGAGCCACAGCCTGATCCTAACACTGCTGGTGGGGAATGCCAATGCACACAGTCTGCGCTCACGGAGTCACAGCCTAATGCTGACACTGCTCGTGAAGACTTCTTAACACACACAGCCTGAGTTTGTGGAGCCACAGCCTGATCCTAACACTGCTGGTGGGGAATGCCAACGCACACAGTCTGCGCTCACGGAGTCACAGCCTAATGCTAACACTGCTCGTGAAGTCTTCTTAACACACACAGCCTGAGTTTGTGGAGCCACAGCCTGATCCTAACACTGCTGGTGAGAAATATCAAGGCACACAGCCCAAGCTTTGGAGCCACAGCCTAATGCTAATGTTGCTGGTGAAGAATGTCAGATGTGATAGGACACATGTGTAACTTATGAAACAGGATTTACTTATATTTCAGAGCCTCAAGCAAGATAAAATAATATGCACAACAAATTTCATCAAATATATTATGAAATGAAAATTTATCGTAAATGTAAAAAAACGATCTGTTTAAGTTTAGTCAACTAGTTTATTTTGAAGTTTATAATAAACTTTCCTAGATCATTCTGATGAATTTGAATAACTTCCATTCATAATTTGGAGGTACATTAATACTAGTACCTGTATGTCAAAACAGAAAAGATTGATTGCTATCAAGGAACCAATTACAAAGAACATTTACAAAGATGTACAGCTAGTGTTCCAATATAAATTACCACTGAATGTCAATAAATCAATTAATAAGGGCAGTACCATGTAGGCTAATGAATGGTTATATATAGTACAGTGTACCTGTATGTTGCTCTGTTTTATTAACATTATAACTCAACAAACATGAAAAATTACGCTACATGTTTGATGTATCTGAACATGAATATAATCCAGTCATGTCAATAAATAATGATCCTGCGTGAAATATGATTTTGATATCAATAATCAATTACACTTGTCTCTACTTACATGTAGGACTAAAATATTGATATCTTATATGGTATGATCGGACTTACACAAAAATTAAAAACAAATACGAAAAATATTACTGGGTAGGTGATATTGAGCTCTCAGGAATCATTTGATTAACACAACACTAAACTTTTAATTTCGCATACCTTGTATGTAGTTTCATCTGCATGGTAGTTTCATTACAAATAAAACTTTGATAAGGATACACTTCATTTTACCAATAACTATTAACCATCAATCAACTAATTTGTAATTACATGTACATGTTAACTATACTTTATTGAAGCTCAGATTCCTAAATAAATATTGATGTATTTAGCAAAATTTCATTAAAAATGAGGATGTGCACCTAGATGGTGTGCACTCCCTAAAGTTAGCAAAACCTTTAACTTTTCTATAAAAATGTGGAAAATTAATAGCAAATTGCCATGCCAAAATAAATTATTCCAGGCATGCATCTCCCTCAAACTTGAAATCCTGGGTCCACCCCTGAAAACAACAGAGATTCTGATATTCTGATATATATATATATATATATATATATATATATATATATATATATATATATATGAAAGTGAACCAGCAATACTGGTACATTTACCGGTAATGATACATATAATTAAGAGCAGAGTTTAAATTTAATCTTTACCATCTTAGAGGAAGCAACACCCAGTGGCCTCTTAGTATGTACATGATGTATGACATATGGTGAATTATCCAAGCTGAAACCAATCTATGATTATAATATGAGAATTCAAGAAAATGTTGCTAAATATGGAACTGAAGTCAGGTAAATTGATATAGTGAAGATAAAACTAGGGTTGAGTGAATAACATGATGCTATTAAAGAAAGGTGACATGATACGCAACAACAATTAAAGGGGAATTAGCTGTGGGGTTTTTTTTTTGTTTTTTTTTTTTCAAAAAATTCCTTTCCTTTTTTAATGAGAGGATTGATATACAATCATAAAAAAGAGATACATCTATACAGAGTCACAAAGATTTTTAAATCTGTATATATTTGGGAAAATTGCGTGAGAAACCCATTTTGGCACTTTTTCACTTACAATTGATTACAGTAACTCAACCTTACTATTTGTATATGAATACCACACTGGACCTGACCTTATTTTCATTAAATATATAGGAATTTAAAATTTTTTAGGCCTGTGTATAGCTCTTATTTGTTAATCTACATCAAGTATTAGTAGAAAAAGTAGAAAAAAAATCAAAATATCTTTATGGTAAAGACAGCTGGTGCCCCTTTACAGATTACATATATATCATATGTATGTAACTAAAGAAGACCAGTGTGCAACTTTGAAACAAGGCAATTAACATACACAAACTGAACAAGGCATATACAAATATGTAAATGTAGTTACTGATCAAGGTTGAATTGATATGATATGCATGGCCAGGCCTTAAACTTAACTTTTTATAATAAATTGCCCAACTAGTCAAAGACTTAAAATCTTATGCAACTGGAATTTTGGCTGCCCTCAATGAAAATTTGGTTGTCCACACAAAAAATTGATTTGAATTTATGTTTTGTTAATCTTTGGATGTTTTAATCAATACAACGTGTTTTGTTTATGTTGTCGTTGGGATTTATATAACCATTTCATCAAAATGTTGAATAAGAGGCCAAGGGGCCCTTAAGGTGCTCACCTGGGTCATTTTTATGTATGTCATAACTTTGATTTTTTTCTTGTATTTTGTTTCAATACTCAAACAACTATATACTTTTTAACTCACCACCCCCTGGGGAACAATGATCTCGTTTATAAATCATTGACTTTGGCCAGTCTAAATGTGTCTTTAGGGGTGTATGAGTTAATATACATTTTGTATGAAAGTTGCAGGCATATATATGTACATGTCCCAATTGAATCAAAGTTAAGAATTTTGTTTATAATTTATAACAAAATTTAATTTCCATAATTCAAATGCCAGTCCGGTCCAGTACGGGTTCTTATATTGCACTCATACAAGTCAACAGGAAGCCATATAATGTGTTCTTTGACAGTCAGATTTTGAGGTAAAAGTGTTCCATGTTTAATCATCACAAAAATAGTTTTAATTTGTCATGTTTTCATAGAAATGCATTAAAAATTCAATTTGAGACCATAAAATGTTGTAATAACTATTTTTAATTGTCATGCTACTAATCATCCAAGTGTATTACCAAGGTACTGCCAACATGCCTACTGAAAAAGACAGAATATGACATGCCTTCTGAACAAGACAGAATATGACATGCCTTCTGAACAAGACAGAATATGACATGCCTTCTGAACAAAACAGAATATGACATGCCTTCTGAACAAGACAGAATATGACATGCCTTCTGAACAAAACAGAATATGACATGCCTTCTGAACAAAACAGAATATGACATGCCTTCTGAACAAGACAGAACTAAAATGACATGCCTACTGAACAAAACAGAATATGACATGCCTTCTGAACAAGACAGAACTAAAATGACATGCCTACTGAACAAAACAGAATATGACATGCCTTCTGAACAAGACAGAACTAAAATGACATGCCTACTGAACAAAACAGAATATGACATGCCTTCTGAACAAGACAGAACTAAAAAGACAAGCCAACTGAACAAAACAGAATATGACATGCCTCCTGAACAAGACAAAACTAAAAAAAAAGCATGCCTTCAGAATAAGACAGAACTAATATTACATGACTACTGAACAAAACAGAATATGACATGCCTTCTGAACAAGACAGAACTAAAAAGACAAGCCAACTAAACAAAACAGAATATGACATGCCTCCTGAACAAGTCAGAACTAATATGACATGCCTACTGAACAAAATAGAATATGACATGCCCTCTGAACAAGACAGAACTAAAATGACATGCCTACTGAACAAGCAGAATATGACATGCCTTCTGAACAAAACAAAACTAAAAAGACATGCCTACTGAACAAAACAGAATATGACATGCCTTCTGAACAAGACAGAATATGACATGCCTTTTGAACAAGACAAAACTCAAAAGGCATGCCTTCTGAACAAGACAGAACTAATATGACATGCCAACCGAATAAGTCAAACTGATATTTGACTATTGAATATGTTGAAAAAGACTGAACTTTTATCATATGTGATGCCTAAATATATGAAATGCAATGTGAAACTAAGCATAATGAAATAATACAGTATGAGTCCATGGCAACTGAAAAATGAGTTAGAGACATTGAACCATTATGAAAAGTTTACACGTACTGAACATAAAACTGACAAAATGTGTTGATTTCGTGAGTGTTTATATGATAAAAATCTGACATCTTGAAATCTGATACATGTACATAATGTGTTGTTTTGTAACCAATATCTTACAGATAATGCCAAGTCTGTAAACAAAGTGACGATTTACCTAGTGTCAAGCGCTTTTTTTCATCTTTAGGTTAAATTACTTTTTTTTATTTTTTATGTTAGTAGCAATATATGACCACATTAAACTTTAAGACAGGGTTGTCAAGGAACAACGCTGCTCCTCCTCCTAACAGCATTGTATTCCAAATACTCAACTTACATGCATTATGCAATTACCACTGATTTTAAGAATTAGGTCAAATGCCACTATCTGTGTCATGAGTTCAAAGGTCATGGTGCCTACTCCACTCTTAGTATTTATAAAGATTTAGCCAAGGTTAATTCTATTCCTAGTATTTCATGTTTTTATAAAGATAAAGCTCAGGTTAAACTTTCAATAAGTATGTTAAATTCAAAGGTCAAGGTCATTAGGTCAAAAGTCTAGATACCATTGGATATTCTTCATCACAAGGAATGTAGATATGAAATATCACTGCCCTATCCTATCCACAGTAAAACCTGCTTTACTGACCAACTGCATATAAAGACCACCTGGGCCCAGCACCATAATATTTAAGAATAACTTAAGTCTAGAAATTTTACTCAATTATTGTAAATCCTGAAATCTGATTGGCTGAGCAGACCAGTTTGTGAATTTTCTCAGACTTGGTAAATTCTCACGATTTATGGTGCCGGACCCTGGTCAAAAAGACTATTTTTGCTGTCCCCAATAGTACAATTTGTGTTCAAATCAACATCTATATAAAGACCCACCTCCCTATAAAGACTGGTTTTGTTGTGTCCCAAAGGAGGTCTTTATATACAAGTTTCACTGTATATATATATATTATTCAAAAGATATAGCCCAGGTTAAGTCTTTGTCTACAACCAATGCTGACAACATTGTGGTGGTGTTGCATTAGCTCTTGCGGGGCAATTTGTTCTGGCGAACTAAAAACCAATACTATACATTTCTCATTGCTAGACAAACGAGACTATTGTTGTCCTGATTACATGACTGTTGTTGTCTTGGTTACATGACTGTTGTTGTCTTGGTTACATGACTGATGTTGTCTTGGTTGATAAACCATCAAGTACAATTATGCAACAAAGTTCCCAAAACATGACAAAGTGCAGATGGGTTCCCTGGTATTTTTTACTATGCCTGACTTAATATCAGACTTTCAAAATATTGATTGTATTTCCAAATAAAATGCACATACATTTTGTAGCAACTGAATAAAGACTTCAGTTATAAAAAGTGTGATTTTTACAAATTGTAGCATGAATGGAACATATATGCTGGCATATATGTAATAAAATTAAAATCACTCATATATTTTATATGTCCAAAAATTGGATTTGTCTTGTAAATTCCATACTTTGTACATGTTTATGTAACCAGATCGATGGCTCACATTGTTTTTCATCAGTTTCAAGATCTCTCTTTACTACTTGAAATGTTGATATACATGAAAGAATAAATGGTATGGCTATTTATAATGAATTATATATGATGATTTGTAACATGATACATAAGATTTTCATCCATCTGAAAGTACAAAGCTATAGAATAGACATTAATATTATATTATTAGACCATAATGTTGAATAATGAATTATCAGTATCACTTGAAAGTAATCCATACAATTATTCCTTTTGCCTACTGAAATTAAAATTGTTACATGTATACATACATGTATAATGGTCAAACTTGTCTATAAAAGCAAATCAAAGGAACAGATAAAAGTCGCCATTATACATGTAGACGGGTGGCCTTTATAAAGAGGTTTATTAAACATAAAACTGTCAGCAAAGGTTATGTTTGAATAGTATTTGTAGGCAGGTGCCCTTTAATGCAAGTTTGACTGTATATATATATATATATATATATATATATATATATATATATATATATATATATATATATATATATATATATATATATATACACACACACACACATACATCATTACATGTTGTATAAACAACATGTGCATTTTGTTTAACATGCACACGTACCTGTATATACATGTACATGTATCTGAGGTTAGAAGAAACTTATTGGTCAACTGTGTTTCTGTCCTACATGTATCTTAATCGAATCCTTGTCCAAAAGGTCACAAAATTCATAATGTTTGATACTCCAAAGTTCTCCTACATGTACCAAATTTGAAGAAATGTACAATGTGGAATGTTGAGTAAATGGAGAAATATTACATCGCATCACATACATGTAGAAGTCCTACATGTATGTTATAAATTCACATTGTGACATAATAGCATGTTTTAACTGTTCTATACCCTAGCTTGTGGATAGAGAAATTCTGACTTGGCAAAATGGTAGATATGTCTATCCAACGTGGTAGAATCAGAAAAATCACTTAGTGATGTTATAGAGAGTCACATTCTGTTAAATCAACAGCATCAAACTCGGGATATCGATAAATACTGTGGAACCTGTCTAGAGAAACCACATTCTAAAAACCATGCAGTTATAAAATTCTTTGTATGAAACCTCTTTTGAGAGAGCACCTGTTATTTCAGTAACAGAAGGGGTGGTCTTTGAAGACAGGTTCCACTTAATATGATAAAAAATTGAACAGACATTATCTTGACAAAAATTGAACAGACATTATCTTGACAAAAATTGAACAGACATTAACTTGACAAAAATTGAACAGACATTATCTTGACAAAAATTGAACAGACATTATCTTGACAAAAATTGAATAGACAATTATCTTGACAAAAGTTGAACAGACAGTACATGTATCTTGACAAAAACTGAAGGGGTCATCCCACTTATACAGCCTAGACATTATTCTGTTTATGTATGGTCAACAGTACATCTGTGTCGTGAATGAGTCAAGTTCAAAATAATGTCACACGACCAAATGAGTTCAGTATTGCTATATTAATATACATTTGTACAGGTTCTATATATTATGTAGGTTTATAGCAGGAAAGACTGAAGCAGGCTTGATTATTTGGCCAATATATCACAGTTTTTTAAATTCACCGGTCTTACCAGAAAAACAGGTAAATTTTTGCAAAACTCTGGTGAAGTCTATTTGATAACTGGACAAATGACCATTTCTTTTCAACTTTGTATATATACAGAACAGTAAAAAAACTTCTTTGACCAGTGAAATTCTTTTATTCACTGGTCTGGTTGACCATAAATTTTTTTTTTATTTCAAAATGTCTGATATATGTATAGCATATATTGAACATGTATACATGTGTTTAAAGGGCTTTTAGATACAATGTTATAGTCACTGAGTAGTTATAACAAAACATTAAAATAATTGGTACATTTATCATTTTATTATCTGCAATGAATGCTGCAACTGGAAATGTGCAGGAATCATTTCTGACTTCCATACATGTTAACTGTACTATAAATGATAATTTGGTATCAATTATAGTGATTTTAATTTTAGCAGTTACTGGTACTCTATAGACCCTTTCACGTTAACTGCGGTCCTGTAACTTTGAGGGAATAAATGATACAGATTCACGGAAAATAATGTCAAAAAAACAATCAGTTACTATAACAAC
Organism: Atrina japonica; assembly: GCA_030159075.1. Lineage (NCBI taxonomy): Eukaryota > Metazoa > Mollusca > Bivalvia > Pterioida > Pinnidae > Atrina > Atrina japonica. The sequence goes on along the minus strand of BROG01000698.1, from coordinate 247,715 downwards.
ATCTATATTTTTGCCAGTATCTGTATCATTTATTCCCTAAAAGTTGCAGGACCGCAATTATTGTGAAAGGGTCTATACTAATAACCAAGCAAATATGTACACAGTCCTAGCACAGTTCTGATAACACTGACAAAAACCTTCCATACTAAAATAATACATTGAAATAAAACAGGAGAATCTGTACAGTGTACATATGCATGTATAGTTTTAGTACAATGTACGCTGTTAGTGACACCATACATACCAAATGATTCCCCAGAAATAAAACGGGAGAATCCAAGAGGTCTGACAGTATTTACCAAATATGTCTTGTTTCACTGTGTTCAATACAGTAACATAAGAGTGCCCTATATCCCTTCAGCAAAGAACAAAATGTATAAAAGATTGTAAATATACTGCAGAGGTCTACACTGTCTGTCACCATGTCCACTTTACAGTGTCCCAAATTACATGTACATGTAACTCGTCTACCCCTGAAAACCAATGATCTCTTCTGTAAATCAATAACTTAGACTAGTCCAAAAGTGTCTTTTAAGGGGTAAATAGGTTGGAAGAGATTGGGTATTCCATATTACATGTAAATCATCTCTTTGTCTTATTGTTGTTTTACATGCCGCTACTTCTCACTAACATGTCTCACATTTAAATGTATGAGGCAAACTCTAGATTGCGGAAATTTAAATTTATATTATAGACTTGAAATTTTTTTAAATTTTGAATAGTGTTTTACACCACACTCAACATTTTTTCAGTTGTATGATGGCGACCAGTTTTTAATGGTGGAATAGAGAACCCAGTTACAATGTACCTGGGAAGAGACCACCGACCTTCCGCAAGTAAACTGGCAAACTTTCTCACAAAAATAAGCCTAGATTCCAGCGGGACTCGAACCTGCGCTGACTAGAAGTGAGAGACTTCATGATTCAAAGCACGATGCTCTAACCACTCGACCACGGAGACCCAAATATTACTGACTGATGCCAATGTAGCGAGGGTTCTTTATTGGGTCACGCCTATGGTACATGTACATATTGGTATCTTTATTCATATGCAGTAAAACCTGTTTTAGCAACCACCTGTGTATAAAGACCGTCTATTCACAAAGACCATTTTTTGTTGTCCCCAATATAACCATTTGTGTTCAAAACAACCTCTATATAAGGCCCACCTCCCTATAAGGGCATGTACAAGTTTCACTGTAGTATCTTTCCCAAGACCAATGACTTTTGTTCCTAGCTTCTTGGCAAAAAAAAAAAAAGAAAAAGAAAAAAAAAAGGCCCTTAGCTGTTTTGATTTGCAGTGTCTCGGTTATGAACCGGTCCTGAATTTGAACCAGACTTCCCACAATGTAAGACCAACACTCTAACCACTATGTCTTTGTCATCATTGTACATTTGGCAAGTCTATACTGACAGAATAGAAGAAATTATTTGCATGATCTACCTACTGACAGGAAAATACAAAGCATCACGCAAACAAGTGTTGAATATGTACATATGTACCTACATGTTTTATATGTTTACATAACTGTGAGTGATAACAGATACACAAAACAAATATTATATCTGAATGTTTTGTGCCCCAGGGAAATACATGTACTGTTTTTCATTCATTTAAAATAAAACCTTGAATAATTAAAACTGCAGCTTTGATAATACAATAAATTCTGTGTAGTATAAAGAATGTACATGTTTTTATCTGGTCTCCTTTACAATTACACGTACCTGAACATACATGTACATGAACAATGTACATATAAAGTGTATGTAACTCAGAAAAGCCTACAAAGATTTTAAAATTCTGCAACAATATGTACAAGTAGGTTAAAAAACAGTGTCATCCACTTAAAAGCTTCTCCAAATGTACAAGTAGTGATCTTATTTCCTAAAGTCATTCTTAAGAATATGAAATGGATTTTATCAGTTTTATTTACATGTTGCTCTGCTGATAAACTTCAAACATTAAACTTTAAGTATTATAAATAAATGCATTTTATGGTTTTAATGTAAAACATGATTCACAATAATGGAAGAAAGGGGAGATAATCTATTCTATGAGTCGGGTATATCCGACATATGTGCTTGTATCTAGATGAAGTATGTACATGTAGGTTTGTCTTTCTAGAATTATAAAGACTATATGACAGACAAATTTCACATTTATATGTAGTGTTATATCCAGAAACCAAAAGGGACAAACAAATATATACATGACATGTACACCGGTATATACATATTTTTCACAATTACCAGTAGAACACTCTTCAGCAAGATGCATTTTACTGAGGGCACATACATTTTAAGTACTTTACTATACACCTACCACATCACATTACTATCAGTTATCATACTAATCTGCAACCAGTAGGCAACTGCATCTTCAATGCATATAATTCTCTTCTCTAGATCGGATTTAATTCAAAAACGGGGACAACACAGGTCAATGAATTATGATGAAAACTGGGAATGGTGCTGAAAGAAATAGCATGGCGCTGACGAAAACTGCATGGCAATGACAAAAATAGAATGGTCCCATAGAAAAGGGCATGATATCACACCATACTAGTTTGCTTTTAGATTTATCATTACAGTAAAACTTCCTTTAGCGACCACCTCAGTAAAGACCACATGGTCACAAAAATGGTTTTTTTTTTTGCTGTCCTCAATAGTACCATTTTATAGAAATCAACCTCTATATAAAGACCATCTCCCTATAAAGACTGGTTCTGATGTGTCCCAAAGAGGGTATTTATATACAAGGTTCACTGTATGTAAGTTTTATAACACCATAATTCTATAAAGAGAGTTCCTTGTGATCCATAATATTTCAATGTGTGTCTGAGGTTGTAAGAGTGGTAAGCCTTGACAAGTAAAATATTTTAAGGGCTTAAGTTATGGAGCTTCAGTTGTTCAGTTGCAGCTTTATATGAGGATATTTTATAAATAAACATCAATCAATACAAATCCTGGTCTTAAACAAACATGTAGAACCTTTTCCAAGTAACATATTACTGTGTAATGATACAAAGAGAAAGTCACCATCAATGAGGAAGCCAGACTTCTTGTTCACTGTCACGATCAGCATGTCAAATTAGCGGAAACTGTACTTTTTGTAGCCCAATTGGCAGAGTGCCAGATCTCCAACACTGACGGTCAATGGTTCGATCCCCGGGAGTGCCAGATTTTCAGAGATGAGATTTCATCTCCTGTCCGCACAGTTCTATGGAGGGTAAATGGTCTACTAAGGATGTGTAATTGGATACCTACATTTTTGTACATTTGTGTCAAATTTCATAAGTTTAGTGCTTCTTTATATGGAGAAGTCACCAGCTTTAGGTGAAGTGCCACAAATTTTGACCTGTGCTATTGACTGACACCAATACAATGAGCGCTCTCTTACATGCCATGCCTATCATGACACAGGACCTCGGTTTTAACAGGAAGAAGGATACCCTGGGGTAAACTGATAATAAAATTTTTCATAACTTTTGCATACTTGAATTTATTATGAATGTATGAATTAACAGAATGAATAATCTGGCACATTTGTGGGTATACATGTATAGTCTAGATTGCTCAGGTGACCCCTGTATACATAGACTCTAGATTGCTCAAGGTGACCCCTGTATTTTCCTAATGTACATCGACTGGTCTGTATTAAGTGACTCCCTGTCTTATGTGACTGTCTTATCTAAGGTATCCTAACAGTATTTCCTATACATGTACATCGACTGGTCTGTATTAAGTGACTATACTTGTACAACAGTATTTCGACTGGTCTGTATTAAGTGACTCCCTGTCTTATCTAAGGTATCCTAACCATAACATCTGCAAGTCCCTATGTGACAGTCTTATCTGGTATCCTACAGTATCTATACATGTATGACTGGTCAGTGACATTGTCTTATGTGACTGTCTTACTAGGTCTAACTATTTCTGTATGGCGAGTCTGTATTGTAGACATGTCTCTACTGTATTTCCTATACAGTCATTGTAGTGACAGTCTCTTACTGTATGGCAGTCATTGTATAGACAGACTGGTCTGTATTAAGTGATGTCTTATGTGACAGTCATTGGTAGACAGTCTTTCTATACTGTATGGCAGTATTGTAGACAGTCTGTGACTGTATGGCAACAGTTTCATTGTACATCGACTGGTCTGTACTGTATGGTCTTATGTGACTGTCATTAAGGTAGAACAGTCCTCTACTGTGGTCTGTATGGCAGTCATTGTAGACAGTCTCTACTGTATGGCAGTCATTGTAGACAGTCTCTACTGTATGGCAGTCATTGTAGACAGTCTCTTTCCTACTGTACATGGCTGTATTAAGTCATTGTAGACAGTCTCTATCTAAGTATGGCAGTCATTGTAGACAGTACATCTCTACTGTATTAAGGCAGTCATTGTAGACAGTATCCTAACTACTATATGGCAGTCACTTGTAGACAGTCTTATGTGACTACTGTATGGCAGTACATTGTAGACAGTCTTATGTGACTACTCTGCCTATATGGCAGTCATTGTAGACAGTCTCTACTGTATGGCAGTCATTGTAGACAGTCTCTACTGTATGGCAGTCATTGTAGACAGTCTCTACTGTATGGCAGTCATTGTAGACAGTCTCTACTGTATGGCAGTCATTGTAGACAGTCTCTACTGTATGGCAGTCATTGCAGACAGTCTCTACTGTATATGAGATATCAATTTACATATGCAAGAGTTATGCCCATTTCCTGAAATTAGATTTTTTTTTCATCAACTGTCATTTATTTTCAAAAGTCATTCTATTCTAAATAACTTGGTAAAAGTTGATCTAAAGCCTTAGCATCCATATGTTTTAAGCTTTTATCAGAGTTTGTGGATAAAAAAGACGAAAGATTGAAAGCTGTGATCCCATAAATACCAAATTTTTATCACATTTAAATCTTAATTTTGGTCACTGTTAAAAAATTTTGTCATCAATTTTTTTCTTTCTGTAAATGATCAATTCAGAATGGTTAATAATTATTTAGATTCAATAAACCAATTGCAATGGCCGTAAGTGCCGAGCATAGGCAAAAATTTGAAGCCCTATAACGCCATTTGATGACACCTCCATATGAGTGAAAGATTCTTGAGTGGGACAATAAACAAACAAAAACAAACCATCGCAAGTGGTCAAGAGAGATAGACAGATGGGGAATGAACAAAATAATCAGAATTGAATGAAAGAAGAAAGATATATGAAAGCAATATACATGTACATGGGTAAAAAGTAAAAAATAAAACAAAATTCCTTCTATTCTACCTATTAAACATTTTGTTTAGATCAAATTACTTCAGATCTACATTTACAATGTATTCCCCAAATTAGTACATTCCAATCACAGCAGTAAAAATCACATGTATTTTCCAAAACTATTTTCGAATCTCCGTATATAATGTAAAATAGATTTCATTACACAAGACCTTGGAAATGTTTGAATATCATTAACACATGTAGTGTAACATTTAAAAGAAGAACAGTGTGATGATATCTCTTACAAATCTTCTATACACTGTTAACACTGAAATCTATTGTAGAGCTTAGAAATGTAAATAAAAATGATTTCAGTTTATCCTCCCAGAACATGTGGTAACTGAATTTTCTCCAGCAGTTGAATTATGTAAACAAAAGTAGGGATTCATGGGTTACTCCTGTATATCCTAATATTTAAAGAATAAACAAAGTGAGGTATTTAAAGGTACAAAAGTCTTCATAATAAAGATTTTACACACATTACTGTACAACAACAGGTCTTACATGTACATTTGTACATACAATTGAAGCTCAAATATACTGTAGGTGTATTCAAATTAGTGCCTTCATATTTTAGCGCTGTAAGGGGGTATATGCTTATTAGTGCAATCTTGAATTCGCACAATTAATTTCAATAGCTTTGTGGTGTATACAGAATGACAGGATGGAGAAATTTTAGTGCTATGCTTGAATTAGCGAAGTGACATGAGCGCGAAAGGCGCTAATATTACAATACCGCTAAAATAAGTACACGTACAGTACACATGTCATCCAAGAGACTATAACGTATGATTTTGGACAAAATCAAGGTGGGTAAATATGCTTTCAGTATTGTTGTAAATAAATAATAAATAGATAAATAAAAAATCCATGCGAATTGATACTGGCTCCATACATGTACATTATATATACATGTACTGTATTAGACCCAATACATGTGAGTGCCCATCTCCCTGTAAGTGCTCCTCCCCCTTTCTTCACACATGATCAAGTATCTTTTCTAGCCAGTTGACAAGGGGATGTGGACCAGAAAACATAAATAACAGTTTATCTCTATCCTCATGCAACATGAGCATGTCTATAGGTGTTCATTGTAACTTAACTACAGCAACTTTACCACCATGTCTTATAAAAAATTAACTGCTTTACATCAATTTGACTATTAATTAGTCTTAATAAGTGCCCAACCCTTCTTCCTAGCCCTGGGAGCTTATTGGCTGGAATTGGCTACATATACACACGCTCACACACAAATTAATTCCAAAAGATTCAACCAGCAATGTTTATCAAATTAATAATTTTGACAAGTGCATGTTGTCCTGTAATTTGGATAACAGATTAGTTTTAATCCAAAACCACTCAATCATACATGTAAAAATATACATGCGCAGATATCTTTTTTAGATGTCTCTAAGTACCAATGCAATGGGGCTCTTGTATGTGTGAAAGCTTAGCTTGGATCTAGAATTTATAAAATGACATATTTTGTTTTCCACACATGAATTTATATAAGCTTGTGGGCATTTATCTACCTTTAAACAAAAAAATATTGTTTTCCCCACTTTCTGAAATGATTGACAAGTTGCTGACTGTTATATAGTACAAAATGCATCTTCATGTACATTTATACTGTACATGTATTTCAATTGCAGGAGGTCTCCCAAACAATCAGTATCCCCTTCAGGGGAATCCTCCCTCAAATGCTCTTTAATTTGATGCCCATAGTGACAGAAGATTAAAACACTAGTCTGTGAGAGACAGACACAATTCCATCTCTAATTGAAACCATACTGGTAGTCACCATTTGGAGAACTTCAGGAGAATATGAAATCATAGAAACACAGCTACACCTAGACACCAAGTCAAATGTACGTCCTATTCACATAAGATAGAGGGGCAGAGTAACCTATTGATTATCATATGGATGATTCTACTCACATTTTGGCTATGACAAGCCGCACAGGAAAAATGCTTCATTCCTAACTACATGTAATCTATTTCAGGTACATGTAATAAGGCATAACCTGGCAGGGTAGAGTCTTGTGAACCCTTCTTGACCTGTACAAGTTTAAATTTCAGGTAATAAGGCATAACATTAAAATTACTTTGACAAAAGTAATCGTTCCTACTTGTCACCATACACTGTCCATCGGATAAGATAGTAAACACCACGGGGTCCTGTGTCACAGTAGGTGTCAGCACGTTAAAGAACCCTCAATGCTCAATGGCCGTAAGTGCCTAAAATTTGTACCCCTTCACCAGCATTTGGTGACATCTCCATATGAGAGAAATATTCTTGAGTGGGACATTAAACAACAATAAACAAACAAACAACCTTGTCAGCATACATATGAGTATCCCAGGGGAGCAGATATGACTACATTTGTATATGCAATATTGTCTATGCATTAAATATTCTTGTAATGCAACCCCGATGCATTCATTATTCTCATATACGCCCCCTGTCGGAACTTCTCTATTTATATTGCGATCAATGAAAAGGAAAAATATTTGGCATGTCATTTGTTTCGGGTACGGTACATTTCATCGTCTGCTTGTCCTGTGTCATCCACAATCATGAAACTGAAACTATATATATATATATGACATGTGTCATGTAAGTGTGTGTGTGTGTGTGTGTGTGTGTGCATAGATTCATGAATACACATGTGTCATGTAAGTGTGTGTGTGTGATGTAACATACTTAACACAGAATTTAATGATAAATACATGTATATGTACATTGTCTCTACAAAAAATCTGCAAAAATCAATATAATATACACTTTGTATAAAACAGCTAAAGGTTAATTCACATGTTAACAATATAAGATCTCTGCTAGCAAGAATGATGGCTATATTTGTATGTTTTCCATAAACAACAGTAATTACTATAACTGTCTATTTTGTCATTAGTAGTATGTACATACATCCATAATAATCTGCAACATATCACCTTAACATAAGCCACAAAACTGACAGCAATAGGCTTGTACATGTACGTGAAAATGGTGTCAAGAACACCAGGCCCAAATTAAACAAAGATCTGTTTGATGTGACCAGACAGACCCACCTAAAAAGTCTCAACCCAAAAATTGTTTATGAAGTTCTCTCATTTTTTATCAGAAAAAATTGGCCTACATGTACATGGTACTCTCAGGGTAAATAACCATGAAATGTCCACTTGTCCTGCAGGCCAATGCAAGTAGTATTAAAATTTACTTAGTCCAAATGCAAATACATGTACATCTATGACTTGTCCAAAAATCAAGTGTAACATTTAAAGATACTATATATTGTATTTAAACAATTAATTTTGTCTACCACAATTTCTCTTGTCCTGTAAGAGTATCGACAAGACTTCCTTTTGCACCCTCCATTCAAATATTTCCCAAAACATAAAACACATACTTTGACATCCAGTAGTTAATTTCTTGATATATTCTATTGATGTTATTCAAGAAATTTTCCTGCAAATTGATAATTTTCAATCCTCTCCACATTTTTAAAATGTTTTGGGTAATATTTCAGTAGGGGTGCAAAAGGAAGTCTTTCCAGAATAACATTAACAATACCAAAATTATACATGTAGTTATCAAATAGAGGTAAAAACAAATGGTCAAGAGTGAACATGATCCTTTCTGTCAATAAAATTTTATCAGCTGAACTAGAATTTGATATAATAATAAATTAATAAATATTTCTGATAGAAAAAGTGATATCATACAAGGCCAAATAATAAGCATGTACTTGTCCGACCGCAAAATGGACTAAATGTCGCAGACAACTGGACAAACATGATTGTTCAGCCCTGATGTATTTCTTAAACTACTCTAGTAGTTGGGGCACATTTAACAAATAATTTTGTAATGTTGACCTAAGGTAGAAATAATTACTCATTTCTCTGGCTAAGGACCGTACCAGACATTAAAAAAAAACACAATATGATACTGGTCATTCTCCTGCCATGCAGATCTATAAATTCTGGAGTATTTGGTCCTATTAACACACATACATATACTTCAATACATTACACTCCTGTAACATTGACCTTGCTATAAGTGTTCTACTATCAACTTCAAGGAGCAGTAGGGATAATACAATTCTGATTCACACATTATAAACAACTGGGATAAGCCCATGTTTTAGAGTTACCTCCCTTGAAAACACACCCTTCACAATGTACATTTTTTATACATGTATAATGCAGAACATGTATAATTTATATGAAATGTACATGCAATATAATTGTACATGTATATACATTGTATATACATGTAAATACATTGTGTATACATGTATATACATGTAAATATACAAATATATGCATGTACATGTAATTGATTTGTATTGTCAGTAAAATACATATAAAATGATACACTGTAATTATTGTACACTGTAATTATTGTACAATGTATTACAATGCACTATGTGTATACTTGGTTAATCCTGCATGCACATATATTGTACATGTAAACTCCTGATTCAGAATTCACTTCAAGAAAATGGAAGATGCTCATTTGCTTACACATGTACGGTACAATAAATTTTAGTCTCTAATGTTCATGTGTGGATCACAGACAAAATGTCATATAGGCATGTACATGTACTGTACATAATTTTAGTCTGTACATTGTTGTCTAAAATATGCATATATACATTATGATCAGAAGATGGCAAAACATTACACTGGTATTATGTACAAACACCGCTAGGAACATAAGGGGAATCACTCTTTCTACTACGAATTACTCATAAAATTTCTTTCCATTAGGATTATCATTAATTAATCATTGATATCAAGAGTTCTTCTCAAATATACGACACATAATTTCTATGAATTTCTTTAAACATGTACATTCTACAAGCTACTGCAAAGGATTTTAAGACTGCAAACAATTCCACATTAGAACTGTTTTGAAAATTCTCTATAAAAAGTCTATTAATTCTCTCTGTGTATCATCAAACAATGTGGAGAAAATTTACATTCCTCAAAATCAACAGATACTCAAAATGAATAATTTACATGAACAGCGGTCCGCGCTATTAAGACCACTTTCCTCACTGACCGAAAGTGGTCTGATTAGTGAGGTGGTGTCATATGAGAGGGACAGGGTCTGAATTAATTCTACTCAGATTGGCACTGGGTGAAATCAGCACCTACTTTTTTTTCCGCAACTAGATTGTACATCTAGGCACCTAGTTATTTTGACACTTATTTGTATTTTTGATGATTGCTTGCATTTTCTGATACATGTAGCCACTATTTAAATCCTTTGCTCCTTCGAACCACTGCTCATCCAAAACAATGTTTTGATAGCAAATAACATGTTTACATAAAACTTAATATCTACAGTCTTAAATACGAGATGGTCTCCTAGGCAATGGTCTTTAGACAAAGTACCAATGTATTGGTTATTTTAGTTTTTCCCGTTAATTCAATTGTTTTTCACAAATATGCAAATATTCGGAATTACAGGTGACATGCCTACCAAGTGAAATAATCTAGTTACACCTCTGTATGGTGTAAATTAAAAAGCACAAGTAATATGAGTGTGAAAAAATAAACACCTTTCAGTGAAGATGCCACTGAAATTTTTACATTCGTATTACTCCCAAACTAAGGCAACATACCTTGGTGTGAATTTAATGGAATATTTCAATTTTATACAAGAATGATGTAGAGAACAAAGGTCTGATCAGTTAAAACAAAATTGACAAACACTCTAACTGAAACTGAGAGTAAACGGGCAGCCTGCAGGGCTTTAAATATCTATTTAAGAAACTTCATTAAGTTGGTAGTACCTAAGCCTTCACACGGTGCATACTAGGCCAAAATTCTGTCCCAATTTTAAGTCATTTTTAATTTTTTGGTAAAATAAGATTTTATCCAAAAAAAAAAAAAAAAAAAAAGAAAGAAAAAGAAAAAAACAGTGACTCAAATCATGCAGAATTTTGGCCTAAGTGCTGCAGCACTGGATATATCTGAATTAATCAGATCTACATCACATGGGTTTGCATGATATAGATTACATCCAAGTGTATGTCTCCGATTGCATATACAAGTATACAACAAATGTATACAGAAAATTTACATGTTTCTAATCACAACAAAAAACACATTTCCCATCTAAAAATGTAACAGTCAAATTTTTCGAAGAATTTGTATTTAAGTCAGTGTCACCTAGCCTATATTTATAACTAGGCCTATAGAAGAGGACTTAAAGTTTACACAGGAGGGGGTGAATAAATGACGCAGTAAGGGAGAAATTGTTTGTTTCAAGTTATGTGTAATCAGCACTAGCTGACAGTCACGGGTTATTTATAGTAAAAATGTCTCGTAATAGTAGCATCTCGAAATTTTTCAGGGATGCAGAGTCAAAATTTTACTGACCTTGTTCCTTGTTTTTGTTTAAGATCATCTGAGTCATCTGAGGGTCCGTTTTGTCCGGAGCTAGCCATTTTGAAACGGTCACGTTAGTTTTTGATCACGAATTATGATATATATTCCAGTCACTTTTTAATATATTTGCCTTTTTACTGATGCTCGCATCAGCAACTCTCGGTACTTTAGTTGCGTATCATCAGAGTACCTCTTTTGTTGCCTCCAACACGTTTCGTGGCACCTGCATGTGGCTCCTTGTTCGTTCGTGTTTGATGTCTTGATCTACAATAAACACCGCCAATGTTTCGTATCAACTTAATCAAAATGTCAGTGAAGTACAACTTGGCCACAACAACAAGTAATTCTCGCTCGGGCAAGTGAAGTAAAAATCATGGCGGATGATCAATATATTAAGCTACGTACGGTAGGCTCATACAGACAGTATGCACACTTGAATTGCCAGGAGTTAAGTTCAAAGCCGTTAATTAAGTTAGTTTTTATGTCAAGCTGTATAATATGTTATTTCAGAAAATGTTCCTTTACAATTTACAAATACAGCAATCACATATCTCCACTTCAAAGCCGCATTTTGGAGAAAAATCTGTCATTGATAGCTAAGTCACGTGACTACATAACTACTATTAATTTTCCCGACGTGACGTAAACAGAGGATTTCCCCACGGACACTTGTTAGTAGGGGTTTTCCTGTTTCAGAAAGAATAGACAATATCTGTCAGCTCTGAGTAACATGGGAATACACGTCTATTGTTCAGATATAACAGAAAATAAAAAGCAGGACAGTGATACAGATAATAAAAACAAAATAAACAATCTATAAATATCTTCGGGTTGTGACCTAAGGAATCGCCAGCGGTATATATGAAGCCTGACATGTTAAAGACGGCAATAAAAATAAAAAGTTCCACACACACACACACACATATATACATATATATATATATATATATATATATATATATATATATATATATATATATATATATATATATATATATATATATCTAATAGGCGAAAGAACCAAGTGGTGATACTTTCTCACAAACAATCAAATTCTTATTTTCTTATATTATCAACCCGTCAGCAAATTGCTTAAAAAGTAAAGTTATATAATATACAATGTATGTATGTATATGTATATATATATATATATATATATATATATATATATATATATATATATATATATATATATATATATATATATATATATATATATATATATATATATGTTTATATAATATATATAGTCGTTATCACGAGATAAAAGTTATTACGTGAAAAAAGTGGTTATAACGAGATAAAAAGTCGTTATAACGAGATTTCAAAAATGTCGTTATTACGAGATTGTAAAAAGTCGTATTTACGAGGTTAATAGGTCATTATTACGAGATAAAAAGTCGTTATGACGAGACAAAAAGTCGTTATTACGAGATAAAAATTCGTTGTAACGAGATAAAAAGTCGTTATTACGAAATAAAGTGGTTATTACGAGATAAAAAGTCGTTATTACGAGATAAAAAGTGGTTATTACGACTTTTAAAAGTCGTGATTTAGAGATAATAAGTTGCAATTACGAGTTTTAAAAGTCGTTATTACGAGATCAAATGTAGAAATGACGAGTTTCTTGCCATTATATCAATAAAAGACAGGACCCAAGATCATTTATGAATAACTACGAGTGTTAAAGTGGAGGAGTTAATCAAACATTTTTAATTATCAAAATAATATTGCTCAATGGAGAGAGAGAGAGAGAGAGAGAAAGAGTTAGAGAGAGAGAGAGAGAAAGAGAGAGAGAGAGCATCACAGGTAAAACTAGTTTCTTTATCATCAAACTGATATATCATTTTTCTCTAAAAATTATCATGACCCCAACATTATAATTTGATATTTACAATTTATCTACAACAATTTTTTGAATATAAACAATATAACAATTTTTGATGGACTCTTGTGTACCCATTGGATGTTTCTTTTTTACGGAAGCGAATTGATGCTACGTGTAACAAAAATTATTATCTCAAAATTCCGAGTTATCTCGAGATTTCAAGATAATAATTCGAAATTTCGAATCCTTATTATTTCAAAAATTCAAAATATTATCTCTAAATTTCAAGGCACTATCTTGAAATTTTGCGATGATTATCTCGAAATTTTGCGTTATTATCTCGAAATGTCAAGATAAATTTGTAATATTTTATCAATATTTTAATATTTTGTAACAAGTTGCAACAATATGCTTCCGCATTCTTTCAATGCTCAGAGTTATTTATGTTATATTAAAAATAGTTAATTTGACAATTAAAATGTTGTTATAATTATAGTGTTGGAATCATGATAATTATCTCGTTATAACGACTTTTTATCTCGTAATAACGACTTTTTATCTTGTAATTACGACTTTTTAAAATCTCGTACGAGTGACTTTTTTGAAGTCTCATTATAACGACTTTTTATCTCGTAATAACGACTTTTCTTTAAATCTTAATTGACCTCAATAGGCTTTCGTATATTGGTAACTGAATTGGACATAACATTTTTTTTCTGTCCGGGAAATGGCATCGCCGAGATCGAAACACACTGTCATTTGGCCACGTTTTTAGGTACTAAACATCGTTGGCATTTTACATCTTACATGTGCAGATACTCCCAGCATATGCATCTAGATTATCGGATAAAATTTAAAGGTTTTTTTAAATTTCGTTTAGTAAATATTGTTAATACAAATTTAACTTAATACTTGCAAGCAAAACTTGCGCAATAAAATGGGTTTTGCATGCAAAAACGTCTTTCACGTTAAAAAACACTATTTGCATGCAAAAAGTATGTTTAATCACGTTAAAATTGTACTGTGTTAGTGGGAATTGCTCAAAGATGACAAGCTTGCGATGATCTAGTTGTAGATTATTTGATTTGAAAGCGGAAGCGGATGGTACAGGGTAATAACAAAGATTTTAAAAACGGTAGTGACTCTTCCTTCGCAAAAAAGCTCGACATACGAAGTGGAAGTCACGGGTCTTTTGGATGAGCCTTCAAACTGAGGTTACGTGTCACGACAGGCGTGGCACGTAAAAGAACCCTTACTGCATTGGCGCCAGTCCATAGCACAGAAAAAATTTCTGGCACTTAACCAAAAGCTGGTGACATTTCAATATAGTGAACAATGCTTTACGGGGTGTAAAACAACAAACAAAATCAAATGATATACACTGTTTTCTAAAATGTCACAGTTAATAAATCAATTGAATATTATTGTACGCTGGTATATTTAGGACCAGCATTTTTTTCAGAAAAAAAATTCTTGATAAAGGGATTTATTAGTTCGTTTTCTCGAGATAGTTTTTTCGACCATGTTAAAAAAAATCGAGTCCAAAATATTCCACCGTATTATTGATATTTGAACTTATATTGTATTTTCATCATACCACGAACCTGTAATATCAATTTCGCGGAACTTCCCGTCGGAGACTTCACCCCAATTCAATAACTCCTTACAACATGCTATTTCAAGTAACTGATATTTTTTACCATTTTATCACTTGTGCAGTTCTACCATATATGTCTATTATATTTTTGAAAAAAAATGAAACCAGAATGACCGAGTTTTATAGCGTTCTAAATATTTTATCATAAAATGCTTCTGTTGACAGTATTTCCATGAAAAAATTAATTTCATAGATCGAGGTGACGGAACTTCGTTACAACTTGAATAGGTGTCGCAAAATTTACTCATCTTGGTGAAATGTCTCCTTTAAAGGGTACATTAGCTGTGTTTTTTTCTCAAAAAATTGCCTTTCCTTTCTTACAAGTTGTTTCATCAACTCAGCAATGTTGTCGTAAGACTGTGGATTTCAAGGACCAAGTCAAAGCACATTTTGCAGTATGGGGTTAATAACACATTATATTGACGGGAAATTACAAAGATATGTGCTTTTCAGATACATTAACTCAACCTACAAATCACACTTTTATTCGATAATATTTGCCTTTTGACTTGGCGAAATCAACTTGCAATATCTTTGAAACAAATGTAGCCTAAACAATGTGTATTTTTCAGTATTGGGTGTATTATATCAACCATGGACATAGTTATTATACATACATCTCTGATTATACCTCCTTAAAACTTAACATTTACCAGCAACTCGTATCAGTACTTTCAATACTTTGATAACTTCTTAGATTGATAAACAATAACAATAACAACAACAACAAAATGATGTACATAGGCATAAAATTCTTAGATTCCTATATATGTTGTGAAAATTGCTTGATAAATCCATGTTTGGCACTTTCTCCACTTGCAATTGATTAACTTAACTTTACTATTTATATATGAATACCACACTGGACCTGACCTTATTTTGAAAAAATATAAAGGGATTTAAGATATTTTTTTGTCTCTACATAGTTCTTATTTGTTATTGTACATTACGTACAAGCAGTAAAAGTAGAAAAAAAAAACCATAATATTTTTTTAAATCATAGCTAATATATAATGAAAAGACAGAATGTGATAAAGATATGTCACAAGCGCCTACGTTAGATAAAGAAAGGATCATCTAGAGTGTTATAACTTTGATTGATCGTATGTTCATGATATTAAAAATACGGCCCAACCACTATAGGTAAAACATTTAATCCACATGCTGATGATTTTGCAAGCCCTGGACCGAGATGCACAATACGTTGTTACATTTAACCTATGGTAAGCATATTGGTTTAACTGTCCTTCGGATGAGACAGAAAAACCGAGGTCCCGCGTCACAGTAGGTGTCGGCACGTTTAAGAATCCTCACTGCTCAATGGCCGTAAAGTGCCGAGCGTAGGCCAAAATTTGAAGTCCTTCACCGGCATTTGGTGACGTCTCCATATGAGTGAAAGATTCTTGAGTGGGACGTTAAATAACATTAAACAAACAAACAAATAGCGTATTGTTTTAATATTGATTAACTTTGGGTTAAATTTAACTACGTATTGTGCGACTGGGTTCAGGTAGGTCATTTTAAAGCATCCAGACACTAAATTATGACCTGTTTATCCTCCAAAAGACTCGATATCTACAGATTGATTAATCTTGTAGAAATCCAACAGGTATCATGGTTTGGAAGTATGCTCGGAAATCTCCCAGGAAAGTACAAAAGGTAGGGGATGGTGTATGCTCACCAGAAAGGTTTTATTCTATGAGAATAATGAATAGCTAATAGAATAACTCTATGAGTTAGTCTTGAGAGACGATTTTGTAGCCTGTTAGTAGCCTCCAAAATGGAGTGAAGTTCGTCGGCGGACAGAGACCAAATTTCAGAGCGTTTCAGAGTATGCTTCAATTCCCAGTGCATTTTGATTTCCAAATTGTAAGCCAGAATCATTTCACCACTAATAAATTCCTAAAGCCATGAGAGGCCGTTTTTCTTTTGATAAAAATGACCAAATACAAAGGGGTGCAACCTGCTCCTGTTGATCCACCACTGCCTATCATCTAACTTGTGGATAAAAGTCAGAACAGGGGTACATCCAGTCAACCATTAACACCATACGAATAAACTACACGATACAGAAAATGGTAAATGACGTCATTCGAAAAAAGTTCCCACTATGACGTCATCATCATTCGTCAAAGAAACGTTTTCTTGGTCAGAGTCATCTGTTGACCGTATCAAAGGTTGTGCTGAACATTGGTCAGGAACGTATTATTTACAAAGACATTTCATTGATTTCATCTTCTCCCATAACTTTATCACTTTATTCATTTGATTTTACATTCTATAGTGCCTATCTTGTCTCAACCAATTCTTCTAAATCTTCATCATTTCATTTGCCCATAATATTATTTATTTATTAAGCCATGATGCTTTCCCTCTTTCATGCCGTTATACAATGTGCATTTGGTATTGTAAACCAAATTGCATCATTCCTAAACTCAACTCTGACTGGCTGATTCCCATAAAAGGTCGTCCACGTTTCAAGAAAATAGTATCGGATTCTAATATAATATATGACACCATAAAATTCGCCATACACATTGAGGTCAAAGAAACTGATAGTGTCAAGAGGCCTTTAATCGCAACTCCTTATTCGATTCGCGCTAAATAACCCGACCTATAATCAAGGGGCTTATTTTACAAAATATCTCAAGGCATAGCGCCTGTTGACACTACCAAACTTTTCTTTGACAAAAAAAAACCAAAAAACAAAAACAAAAACAAAAAAACAAAAAAAAAAAACAACAAAAAAAACAAAACAATAAAAAAACAACAACAAAAAACCTGGTCAGGGTGTTTGAATGTTTTTTATAGTGTCAATAGTCAATAAAAACATTACTTAAAAAGAATCTCATCCTTTTTCTTGGAACTTGGATAAATTTTGTTGGAATTAGCCGATCAGAGTTGAGATTACAAATTATGCAAGTTTGTTTGCAGCAGCACATGCACGTCATGGTAACATAACGGGAAAATAAGGTAGGAAGATGGCTTCAAACAAAGGAAATAAACGTCAACGAATATGGACAAATGAAATGATAGAAGATTTTATAAAACTGGTTATTAGAGAGGGAATACGAGATGTAAAATCAAAGAATAGTGATACAGATATCCGATGGGAGAAAATATTCCAATAAAGAAAATGTGTGATACACAGAAGATTATAGGGAAAAAGCAATCCAGTGAGACGGGGTACATTTTTCTCTATGTAAACAATGTGTTCCTACATTTTCTTCGGCAAATGTTCAGCAAAAACTTTGATAATGTTGTCATATTGTTAATTCTTAATTTCTCTGTAAATACAGAATCAGATAAAATCAGATAAAATCAGGTAAAATCAGAACGTTTTGGCTCAGAATACGTCATTGAAGTTTTCTTCAATCAAAGAGTTTGATGGAAAACTGGACATTGTCAAACTGTAACCAGACTTCGTCTTACGACTTCCAGTACGATTGCATCTGTTCTACAATGAAAAGAAGGAGGGCTAAATCGCTCATTCATTGTAAACAGGCGCAAGTAGGACGGGTCTACGACAATTTTTGGATTCCGATAAATTTACAAATTTTAAATCTAAGTCAATTTCAGTAGTTACATCAAATAATCACCGATATGTAAGTTATCGCTAAAAGCAAGCTGTGCATGTGGACATTGTGAAGAAAAATAGTATTTCTCCTGCCTTCATCACATTTCTTTCCGGGATATTAATTACACATTGTGGAATTGCATCTGTATGTTCTTTTGATCATTGGCTTGACACTTTAATGTAATTCATACTTACTGAGATTGATCTTGGAATGATCCCATGGCGATATTATAGATATTTTAAAATTTGCCAGTCATCAACACGAAATCCTTTTGGCACGGAGTCCGCGCTTACGATTTATTAATTCTAAATTATATACTTGTATATGCTTTTCAGTAAATCAGCTTAATTCCAAGTTTTGAAATCCTGTATTATACGAAATATGACCGATTGTATGTAAAATGCATCTTTATTTGTATGTTTGCTTTGATACAAAGCCCATTAAACAAATTAATGCTATATCCCAACTCGAACGTGTTTATACGCGCTAAGTTTAATCTCCAGATTCAATTCCCAGTATAGTGAGATAGATAAATAGATAAAAATACAAATGAACAATTCTACAATGAACAACATATGATCAATGATATTCAAATTGTCGTGTTTTAAAATGTGTTCATGTATAGTTAATCACATTTCGCCGAGCAAATGCAAACTTACAACCAGGACAGAAACATTTCCTGAAATTAACACATTTGAGTAATAAGTTTCGCTTTTTTGTCCTTGCCCAAAATAAAATTATTTCCTTACTTAATCTTACAATAATATCATGGCCTATATCTAATATCAAGGTTACAAACTGTTTGGAGGTATGTGGAAATAGTACCAGTATTATAATAGTGACCATATACAACAGGAAATGACCATGAACCATTCAATGCATTGGAATGTGTTCTTAACATTGGTATATTAATTGGCGATATATAATGAGTTAAACATTTTACATGGCATGTTCAAATAAAAGAAAACAATATATCTTCTTCCTCGTTGTGGAATTATTTTCCAAGTGTGCACATTTTAGCATTTGACAAAAATGACACCATCAGGAAAGAAATATTGCATTGTCACCATCACGTGGGTAAACATCCCTCTTCCGGTTGTATAACACATATGTATATTTTCTTCACATTTCACTAGCTATGTACTTGAATTTCACAATTATTATTTGTCTCTTTTTAGTACGTTTAAGTGGTCGACCTCAGTTTACTCAATGGGAATCAAGGGTATTGCTTCCTGCTGTAGTACAGATATATAGAAGTGAGAATAGAGTCCTCAATGGAGAGCTACAGTTACACGAAATTCAAACGCTTGTCGGACAAGTGTACATAGTTGACTTCTAAACCTATAAAGTGACTTGTTTTGCATTTTATCTTATTCCGTTTAAACGTATAACATATAAAATGTATACTATATATGGGGAGGGCCAAAATATTCAAAAACAGTTTCAAATGTTTTTTCTATCATGTTAATATTTCATTGCTTTAATAAACTATATTATTATATTGTATGTTAAATATGATTTAGGATTTGCCTTTGAGAGAGCGCAATTAGAAATAAATATGTTTCATT
The DNA here is from genome assembly GCA_030159075.1 of Atrina japonica. Classification (NCBI taxonomy): domain Eukaryota; kingdom Metazoa; phylum Mollusca; class Bivalvia; order Pterioida; family Pinnidae; genus Atrina; species Atrina japonica. The sequence goes on along the minus strand of BROG01000698.1, from coordinate 227,404 downwards.
GTTTATTATTAGATCAAGTTAACGTAAGATGGCATATTTATTACAGTGAGCGGATATGTCACGAACATGGGGAAGATCAATATATTTTCTTTTCAAAGATTTATTTATCCTCAATTGCTTGCGATAACCATATTTGTAATAAAGGAGTGGTTGCCTAAAATAACAAATGCGCATATTCTTGAGGTCGTTGAACGTGATTGGTCCAATACAATTTTTAGTGGGAGTGACGCGCTTTATCAACACTTTGCCCTCAAGACCTCTGGAGGATTCTGGCCGTAAGAGGACGCTGTAATTATTGGAGTTAAAACGAGATTTATGAGATAGAAATTGCTTGTGATATGGCAAGTTATACAAAATTTGGTAGAAGTGAAAAAAATGTTTTCTCCTAAGCATCCAAATAGACATAAAGCGAATAAGTCTGGTGAATTTTGGACAAACACGGACCTATCTAAATCCAGAGGTGGGATCCTGTGCCATGGAGGAGTAAGCTTCCTTTGTTGACTGGTCGCATCTGCCGTGAATCACAGTTAAATTCAAATGAAATATGTAAGGAGAAAATCCTCGTCACAACCGCAAGGACGCCAAGGTTAATATGGCTTGAAATGTTTTTCAGGCAATTGAGTTTCAGAAAGGTTGAGTCTATACTCAATAATTATTCCTCGTATGTTATTGAGAAACAACCGCCTTATTGACCGGTGACTTCAAATATTTTTCCATTCAGGATGAAAAAGTTTTTTTTTTTAGTAAAAACACCAAATTTGATAAAGTAAGATTATGAAACGATCGTGTTGAGCATTTCTTTAATTATATGTGTGAACATTGTGTGTGTGTTTGTGTGTAATGTTACAATATCTATCAAATATGTACAATTTAAATGTAATTGCTTATTTATGACATCACTGTTCAGTAGAATTAAAACCCTTTTTCTGAAAAAAAAATCCAAAGGTTTTTCGAAATTTTGAAATTTGTTTGTTTTAATTTTGTCGTAGTGGAGTTTCCAGACTTGTAAGTCGTGTTTTATAGCATTTACATAATCAACTTTCAGAAAAATACGAATTTCCCTTCAATTTTCTTGCCATTTTCTTTAAAACAAACTGTTTTTTACGGTCAACTTAAAAGATGGATTCTTTGTACTATAGAAATAGGGTCATCTAATGTCTTTTTAAGTATTTTTGGCATTTTGTTTTTAATCATTACATTGATCTGTTGTACGTAACTGCGTTTTATATACAGTCATGTTCTTTATAAAAGAAAATCACAGTCTGTCTTAGACGGTATAACAATACGACACCCCTGTCCACTTATGTGTGATGGATTTTAAAAGAGTGCAATTTATAAATACTTTTCCTGTAAATGATGAAAAAAAAACCATTAACCCCTGTAGTTACATTTAGACTCAAACCAATAAATAGTATGGTCTACAATGATACTTCAGGGGTGTACAAGTTAATATTGGATGTTAAATTATTATCAAGTTTGGATTCTGAATAATACACTCCTGAACTCTGACAGGGGGGCTCTACTATTCCTTGAATTGGGTGAGTTACAGTGTGTTGGGCTACTGGGGTCGATTAATTATATCGCGAACATTGTTTTACTTTTTATAATGTTACACTCTTATCAAATATGTACAAGCCATCATGTACTTGCTTATTTATGACATCACTGTTCAGTAGGTTGTCTTCCCTTTTTCTGAAAAAAAATCCTAGATTTATCGAAATTTTGAAATTTGTCAGTTTTAATTTTGTCGTAGTGGAGTTTGAACTTGTAAGTCGTGTTCTATAGATATACATAATCAACGTCAGAAAAATACGAATTTCCCTTCAATTTTCTTGAATTTTCTTTAAAACAAACCGTGAATACTCAACATAAAAGATGGATTCTTTGTACTATAGAAATAATGCATCTAATATCTTATTTAGTATTTTTGGCATTTTGTTTTTAATCATTACATTGATCTGTTGTACGTAACTGCGTTTTATATACAGTCATGTTCTTCATAAAAGAAAATCACAGTCTGTCTTAGACGGTAAAACAATACGACACCCCTGTCCACTTATGTGTGATGGATTTTAAAAGAGTGCAATTTATAAATACTTTTCCTGTAAATGATGAAAAAAACACCATTAACCCCTGTAGTTACATTTAGACTCAAACCAATAAATAGTATGGTCTACAATGATACTTCAGGGGTGTACAAGTTAACATTGGATGTTAAATTATTATCAAGTTTGGATTCTGAATAATACACTCCTGAACTCTGACAGGGGGCTCTACTATTCCTTGAATTGGGTGAGTTACAGTGTGTTGGGCTACTGGGGTCGATTAATTATATCGCGAACATTGTTTTAATTTTTAGAATGTTACACTCTCATCAAATATGTACAAGCCATCATGTACTTGCATATTTATGACATCACTGTTCAGTAGGTTGTCTTCCCTTTTTCTGAAAAAAAAATCCTAGATTTATCGAAATTTTGAAATTTGTCAGTTTTAATTTTGTCGTAGTGGAGTTTAAACTTGTAAATCGTGTTCTATAGATGTACATAATCAACGTCAGAAAAATACGAATTTCCCTTCAATTTTCTTGAATTTTCTTTAAAACAAACCGTGAATACTCAACATAAAAGATGGATTCTTTGTACTATAGAAATAATGCATCTAATATCTTATTTATTTTAGTAAACAAGGTCCTTACTATACGCCCCAGTGACGGCCATTTTAACACAAATTTATACTGCTTGGTGTTTGTTGTTGATCTCAGACAATCGATATCAAAAGTACAAATGCCAAAGTATCTTTTCCGTGCAGTGGTTTAGATCAAATGTCATTTTGCTTACGTAATTGATATAATTTCTTCAACTCTGACGAATAATTGATGAGGGAATCATTATTAATTGAATGATAGTTAGTACCAAAGGCGTAATAACATTTTCCTTTTCTAGAACTCTGATCATGGGATGATGTACTCCATAGGAGCGCATGAGTAGGTACCTGTGGCGGAAAATATGTAGTTCCCAAGAGCACATAACCGGATCTCTAATCGACGTATCACTGTGATTGCCATTATAAAACTTAAACATTGAATTATCAATTTAAATCTAAGAAACTTTACTCAACTCTGAGAATATTCTTAACTTTGCCTGCTTATCCAATCAGATTTCAGACTTGGACCTCAAACAAAATGCCTATAGGTTCGACTCCCGTTGACCCTTAAACAACTAATGTTTTCCTATCCGATGGTCCATGTTAAGCTGTAGATAAAATAAACGAGGTTGTCAATCATATTTCATAGATGTTATTAAAGTTTTGTGGCATATTATGACTGACCTTGACTTTCCGGGTCATTAAAGGTGAACATATCTACCCTTCCGTTTTCCTAAATACAGTTTAATGGGAATGCCGTCAAGTGGTCAAGTCAGCCGACGTAGAAAACAACAAAAAACAAACATACAAATAAAATGAAAAAACCCTAAATCATAGATTCAACAATTTATAAAGCCTAAAGCCTCAGTCACAAACGGCCGTACTTTTACTCTATGGGATATGTACGGCAAAAAAAAAAAAGCAAAGGAACGCACAGCCATCTTGTGGAATTTCGAGCACGCAGACTGCCCGTAAGCACGTACGATGGATGTTGAGTATGTCCAACAAACTCTCCTATTTCCTAATAACAAAAGGCTTTACGAATAACAATGATATGATGTATAATAATGTTTACATCAAAACCTATTGTTTGCGTGAGGAGAGGTTTAACCAGAGAAAGAGGAAGGAATCTAGCTGTTATGTCATACACTTGAATACGGCAATTATAATTGAAATGTCCCAAACGTACGTGCAATAACAATTATTATCACATGCATGTATTTATGGCTATATTTGCTACTAAAAATAATCCAGCAAAATTGACACGCAACACTCTAGTATGACATAAATAATCATGTTTCTTATTCAAGTATTTATATCCGTTGTCTAAGACAGGGAAGTTTAATGGCTGTTGACGAGGAACAGATCACTCTAAAACATCATTCACGGTTTAAATTGTAATAGTACAAAGAGTACGAATGACATTCGGTGTAATTAAACCAAACATTTTGTGACACTCTTTATCACTCTATTTGTCCATGAAAACTGTATACCTAGACAATTTCGAACCTGGGTTATTTTTCGCCCTTTTCAGCAGAAACATATTGACCCTGTCTTGAATTCGTCCTAAATAACCATAGTTTTATAGATTGGATATATGTCGGTGCTTTAATTGATTAACTTAAAAAATTCATTTTCAATTTAAATCCGCCTTACCATCTTTGGACGAAAATTACCAGGCATACAGTATGTGTAATTGTATGGTCTATCTTATTTCAACTTTTTGAATTTCCATGATGGTGTGTGATTACAAAATATTTTGCTTTGTATTAAGCTAAGTTCAAATAAATCAAATGAATATCAAATATGACAGTTACTTTTTAATTCAGTCATTTTGGATTTAGGCGACAGCTATAGCCATTGAAAGCGCGTGGCAATTAGATTTGATTGCGTAAACAAGTAGGTGTTGGTCTGATCTTTATGTATATTTGAGGAGAAAGATGCTATGAAGCACAAACATATTCGCGGATGTCTCCAGTTTCCTTGGCGACAATAAAATTTTTTTTTAAGTACTTGTGTTTCTGGAATATAATGGTTCATAAGTGTTGTTTTTCACTTGAAATATATATATATATATATATATATATATATATATATATATATATATATATATATATATATATATATATATATATATATATATATATATATGTATGTGTGTGTGTGTGTGTGTGTTGTGTGTGTGTGTGTATATGTACCAACATACATGCATAACATACGCTGAAATTATTGATGGAAATGTTTTATATTCGTTGGAGTTGGAACAAATAATAGCATAGTATTAACGTAAGACAGTTCCTTACATGTAATGTCAAACCAGGCATTGAATGAAGAATTGATTGAGGTAAGTTGTTAACTTCTATGGTTTTGACCCGGAGCCAACAGCTATAGTGCCAACATACAATATACTGTAACTTCAAGAAAACCACACCCTTCAAATTAACTCTTTGAAATAATTGTGGTTATCAGTGACCTATAAATATTTTCCTCAGATGTTTGCATAAATTGTAGTGTTTTACTCCAAAACACCATTTGCTACACAATGATTGTATGATGTACCAAAACTTACATGTGTTGCTATAAAGAATTTAAATGAAGGATTCATTGAGGTCCTCCAATTCCAGCGATATTTGTTGATCTTTTGTTATAGTTTTTACGCCACAACACCACTTTTTAATACACGACATGTATCTACCATATGGATATTAGTTTAATTGCAGTAAAAAGTCTTAAAATAGGATTTAATAACGATTTCCAATTTCCCGCGATTTTGTTATCTTTTCGGTAAAATTACCCCCAAAACTCCTAACATCCAGGACCCGGTTGCACAACACATTGTTTAATTTAATCTACAGTTAGCTCATTGGTTTAACATTGGTTAACTTCACGTTACATTTAACAACCTATTGTGCAACTGGGTCCAGGGTGCTAACATGGATCATCTTGATGCATTTAGATAAAAGTTTCAAAAATGTCTTAGTACTTTTTTGTTCTAAAGTATAATGACGTTTCTCACGGATTTCTGTTTTAAAAGTTAGTTTTAACCCCTCTCCAATAAAAACACATTTGAAACACTGCAAAAATAGACCATGAATTTTGTTTATTGATTTTATTATTTTTGCTCCCATATTCCTGAACAACCCTACGACAAGAGTGCTATTTCTCTCTTTTTATAGCATAGCGTTTTATATGCTTTCAGAAATGCATATGAATATCATTCCAAACTCGCCTTGTGCAATGGTAATTATGGCTAAATGACATTGTTCCTCTCCTAGTTGGGGTTGGACATGTTTTCACTTCCGTGGTTAAATAAATTTGAAAGAATTGGGGGAATATGTTTCAACAGTCATATGTATATTAACAAGGAAGAAATAAGAGTAGCTCATCGTCTTATGGCTAATTAATGATATTGTTTTTCAAGTTTGTGTGATTGTATATGGTTACGTGTATATGTTAATATATCACTTTATGTTTCGAAGAGCGTGTACGTGTGCCATTACCATAATGAATCACTTAAACTATAACGTGTTTGGATTGTTAAATATATATTAATCAAACTATTTGAAGGTTTTGTATCCGATATAGTCACTGGATACCGACATTTCCCATCAAGTTGAAAAAGTTGAGGTCTTGTAAAGATCTTTAGAAGAATAAAACACATTGGCAATTATATAATTGTACCCATGGCTATTCAAATTATTAGAATATGACAAATTTCGGGATATACCGATAATAAATAGTTCCAGTTAATTATATTTCAAATTTCAGCACTTTCATTGCTTGTGATACTGGGATGACATTGGTTATGATATAACACCTTTCAAGACTGGATCGAAAATAATTCTATGAGCAATGTCTTGTTATGTAAAAGTCGTGGTACTATAGGACTTGAAATCCTAAACATTTTTACACATTTAATTATGACGTCACGTTGTAATTCTATTATGTGTAAAGCTTTGAACAACTAGTGAAATCGCAGATATCACGCAACATTGCGCTAAATCATAGGTTTAATAATGTTTTAGTAATGTAAAGTACTAATGTATTTTGAGATTGTGTTTGTAATCATGTGTTGAAATAGGAAATGTGACATTTGGATCAAATTAATTACATTTAGAAAGTCAGTACTACATAACACCAAATGTTGTACGTCGTTATATTAAATGGAAATTTTGAAAGATTAGAACAATACTTAATTTTTGGTATCAATTGATTTCTTTACAGATGGTATCAATGCCCTTTTGTCATCAAAATCACATCTATTTCTAGTTGTTTCACATCCGTCAGCTGTATTAGAATTGAAAAAAAAATTGAAATGTGCACTAGGATTTGTGCAGATGCAATTAATGTTGTTTAATATGCAACACCAAACGTGACACGTGACCTTTGTTTTAGGTTCCATCTTAAAAGAAACTTTTGATTATTACTTTTTCTATCAAAAGAATGGCGAAGGAACAATTAACACGATAAAGTTTTAAGAATGAGTGGCACATGGGATCGAATCTGAGATCTCTAGCTTGCGATTACACTGCTCTACCAATAACCCAACAAGATCTCACTCACATAAACACACACACACACACATCAATATCGGATCACTAAGTCTGACAATTTTAATAAATGTACTTCTAGAATATCATCTCTTGCATCAGGGGCAAGCTTGTAAATTGTTATTATTCATATATATATATATATATATTGCAAACCAGTTAGTGGTGTCAAGCCGAAGTTGATAACATGTTGTTCATGTACAGTCTCGGTAATATCTGGTTTCCGATAGGTGTCAAAATTGCCATAATCATAGCAATATGAATATATAGCATTCACACCTTTTTCTATATTAGATTAATACACTAACCAACAAAAATGCACATTGTACTGTAAATTGTATCTGAAACAACGCAAAACCACAAAAACAGCAACTCTTAAACTTAGATAAAAATACAAAAATACGCTTTCAGAATAATTTATTTAATCACTTCTTATTAAACGGAATTATTAACGACTAAAGTACTCTTTTGGGAGCCTATGATGCAAAATTGAAAATACAAAACATTGCTCAGAGAAAAAAAATTGCTTCAACTACTGTTGTTTATCATGCTCACTTGACAAAGATTAAAACAAGGGGAGTAACTCTGCTATGACACGGCACTCCACCTGTGTAAATCATAAACAGTAGTACAAAACTACATGATGTACAAATGCCATGTATAGCATACGAACTCAAAGTGTCTAATCAATTGAAAAAAAAATGTATATAAAGTATGTGTAAACTTAGTATTGTAAAGTTATAGTTTTGCAAAAATGGTCAAAGTATAACGAGGAAGTACAAACGGATAGCCTATTCCAAATTCCAAGTCCTACGACAAATGAGATATTAAAACGGTCTCAACAAGAAGAACAATTGTGAGACCCAAAAGAGATGGGACCAGGTGTTCGGAAGGAGTCAGCGTCCCCTGACTGTATGACACACCCAAAACAATTGGAAGTAAAGAAGCAAGAATAACAAAAATGATATTAGTAAGAATAACAATGATAATCTTAAATAAGGATAATTGCAATCATCATCATCATCATCATCATCATCAATTAATTGATAGCATGGTAAAAAGCATAGTAGAAACCAATGGCACATAATTAAAAAAAACTTTAATATTCAGTTTTCACAATGTCTATGACACATTTTATAATTTTGTCGCAATATTGATACATCAAATTATAGAAAAGATAAAACAAATAAAAGAAAACCATAGTGTCCATACTCACTTGCATTGTATTTAATTTTGTAAAAAGAAGAGTACATGGAATTCGCCATCTATCGAAACATATGACTTCTCGACTCTTTCTCCTGAATATGAATGTGTATACTGGAATGTGTATAAAATATGCTGGAATTTCTGACGGACAATATACTAGTATGAGTAAGTTTTGGATACCAGGTTTTTCAGTTAACCGTTGGTATTCCCATGGGAATCAATTGTGTCCCTATTATGCTTTATTCATATGAAGCAGAGTTAATTAAGAAGCTTCTGGACCAGAAGATAAAAAAGTTAGTTGTGGCCTTTGTGAATTTGATATATCCACGACATTTTATCTATCAACAATGACAATTATGTACTATTTAAATGTAATGTATCCCAGGGAAATAGAAGTTAAAGATGTCAACACAATCCAGGACACGTGATTCTTACTTTGACTTTACGTCAGACACAGTCAGGAATTAAAAGGGCATAAGCTCTGTTTACAAACAAATATTTTGATTTTTTTCTACTTCTACTACTTGTTCTTGGTGTACAATAACAACTAAGAGCTATACACAGGCATGAAATATCTTATATTCCTATTTATTTGGTGAAAATAATGTCAAGTCCAGTGTAGTATTCATATACAAACAGTATGGTTGAAAAAGTGCCAGATATGGGTTTCTCAAGCAATTTTGACAAAATGTATAGGAATTTAAGAATTTTTATACCTGTGTATATCTCTTTTCTTTGTTATTGTATAGCATTCTAAGTAGTAAAAAATAGAGGATTTAAAAAAAACACAGCTTATGCCCCCTTTAAACAACAAAATTATACGATAAGGCCATTCCAAGTTTTTTCTATGTTAAGCGTTCACCCTGAATTCAAAACCTAACTACCTATTCGAAAACACACACACACACACACACACACACACACACACACACACACACACACACACACACACACACACTGAACAAAAACACAAGACAATTATAATTGTGATCATCTAATAGAAATAAATGACATCAGGTTATTGAGTCAAATTGAGTAAACGTATCCTACTAATCAGAGTACACTACAGTACCCAAAGTGCACAAGAGTACTTTTAAAAACGTTTTATAGTAGATCTATATTAGCTTTATTTTATCTGAACTCTATGTCTGCATCAAACCAACTTCAAAAGTAAAACACTTTCATTCCATGTTTTGTAAGGACACAATATGCTTTCCCGGATTACCAACTGTGTGTGTGTTTTTTGCACATACGATGCCCTAAACCAAAGCGCATGTGGAATGGCCTAAATTGAATATTGAAGATTTATTCTTTACACCTTTTTATATACATTGACGGTGGACTCGCGGCGGGTGTGATCGGTCAATCGGAGATGCTCACTCCTCCGTGACACCTGATCTCACCTCTGGATCTTCCAAATTGTATACTGTCTGTTGGTCCAAATTACAGTTAAAGGTTACTGATTTGATATATGATCCTTTGTATTGGTAGAAATGATAAAAAATCCATGTCCATCATAAATGAGCAAAGTAAAATCCAATCCAACATTTTAAATAGCACAACCTCAAAGGAAGATTTACAAGTTCGTAATTTACGTTTTATCAAATTGTATTCACTATGATTAGAGAATAGAGAAATGAAATAAACTTCTTGAAAAGAAAGGTCTTGAGGGTTTAAGTTTAATATGCCAAAACGAAATTTATGTCGAACTAACTGAAAGTATTTTGTTGTCATGATATGTCAAATCTGTAAGATTGATGTTGAATGTGAAAAGGTCATACACGATACGATGTATATATAATATATATGTGTGTGTGGGTGTGTGTGGGTGTGTGTGGGTGTGTGGGTGTAAAACAGATAACGATCTTCTTGCGTATCATGTATGAAATGCAAAATTTGACATATATATATATATATATATATATATATATATATATATATATATATATATATATATATGAGGTGTAAATCTATGCATATCCAGTGATGTATAAAACTTTCTGAAACGTTGATATAACGAATAAGCTATTATTTAAAAGGATTATCGATAGTAAATATACTTCCTTCAAAATGTAACAAAAGCGGAGTAACTCGTGTTTCTTTCTAGATCAGATGTTGTGCAGTTTCACACTGTGTACATACTGTGACTGTGGACATTTTGCGCTTGGAGGTAATTTACACTAAATACTCCATGAACACGGTTTTTCGCGTAAATTGCCCTACGCGCACCTGTCCAATAGTTGTGCTAAGAATTATCGTTTAACACAGAAATGACCACAGTAAGCTGTAACCTCGCGTAAAAAAAACCACACGTATGATTTGTATAAAAAAAAATCGGGTTATTAACAACACGTGGAAAGTAGTAACAATGTCGGATCGGCGTATGGTGAGTTTAGGGTTACCTTGTTATTTCTGTATTTGTCCTTGATATGTAATTTATTTCCATATCTCAGGAATCCTTGCTTCATTGCAAATGTTTATGTTGTAGTTGAAATTTGTGATATATAAATCGAAGGAACCATCACTATCACTTCGAGATATCCGGAATTCCAGACAACCGATATTTTAATTAACATATTTATATGTCAATAAAAAGCAAGACAACCCGTTCCACATTGACATAACCGGACTTTTGATTCATCCAATTTCCACAGAACAAGATCGAGATTCCTCTGTATGTGTGTGTGTGTGTGTGTGTATGTGTGTCTAAAACCAGCAACACTTTAAATCCACGAGTGTTGGAACTAAACAAATAGATAGATATTAGACATGTATATAATATTTGAAGCATGACATTATCACAAAATTTCGAATCTTAAATCGACTCCTACTTTTAAAATGCTAACGTGTCAGTCTGAAAGTCCGTATTGATTTCTTTTTAACCACTTCTTTACGTTTATAAGTACAAACAAAACGCATACCCGTCAAACGTAACGACCTGTGTCCACACCATTGAATGATTTAATTGAAATTTCAATTCAATCAAACTGTATTCGGAGTTTTAATTCACAGGTTGATAACAATGTTTAAAAGTTTACTTGGATTTTAATAGTGCAGTGTTTACTTTTCAATATTCACAAGCATTATGATAACAATTTCAGTCTGTGGTGATTATTAAATATGCGCTTTGTAATCGCATTGGAAAGTCTCGGTATAATCATATGTAGGACTACATTTGGTAGACATGGCACAGTGCATTGTTACAAAACGTAACGGGCTCTGTTTTTTGATGAAGCACGGAAAAATGAATTTTCGTTGAAGCTGGATACGTATGCCGGATGTTTCTTGGCGGCCAGTAAAGTATCTAAAAGATAATGTAAATACAGAGTTACAAACCACAATTACAATGTGAGAATTTGAAAATTTTGAAAAAGGGGAAATTGTGCTTCTTGAACTTTTGGAATATCAACAATTTCTCAATGTCAATAAACAGGAATTCTTCGATACAAGCAACTGGTAGCAGTTTAGCCTACAGTTTTTGGATTGTTCCATGACCGACAACTGTTATGCAAACCTGTATGATATTGTACTCGTACTTCGTCTGCCATTATAGTTAGATAATCGATATCGGAGCAATAAATACATTTCTTATTTCAGTATTTGGTCCCAAGTCCAAATATGAGTCTTCTAAATCGTTTATTTACCCTGTTAGTATTTCTGTATATTATATTTGTTTTTATTCTGTATCAAAACCTTCAATTTTCAAACGAACGCCTTCCGATTTGGAAACCAGTCGTAAATACGGAGACAGGAATGTCTTACGTTGATAGAATTCAGTTTGAGGATCCGAAATACAGATTCAGGAATGTTAACGTAAAACGTTTGAACTTCAATGGGATTCTTGGGTCCAGGTTAAAATATTTGCTTTTTAATGAAGAGATGTCAGTAAGAATGGATAGTAAATCGAAAAACAAATGTCTCGGGAGCCAAGAAGATTTGAGTCAAATTATGAAAACCGCATACTTTGTTGTGGATTATGCTACGTTCATTTATTCAGCTTTCCTAGACAACAGAACAGGTATACCGACAATTCGAATGATGTCAATGCTTCGAAGAATGGAGATAGATCCCCATGAGGATTTGTGGTGTCATTTCCGTCTTTCCGGTGATAGTCAGGGTGTTTATTTGTCATCGAAAGTAGAGAATTACGAAATGTGTGAAAACCATAGGATGTTGTATGGTGGTTGGATTTTATCGTGTGTTTTACCAGACGTCTTTCAAACTTCGCCATGCCATGTCGTGGTCTCGAAAAAAGAGACACATTTTGAGTATTTGAATGCAGTTAGGATCCCACTGATGCCCTTACATTACAAAAAGGAAGTAGTACCAAAGAAACCTTTTGGGGTCTGCGTACCACCGTTGCATGGTGACATAAGCGCTAATCGTCTGATAGAATTCATCGAGCTTAACTCCATCATGGGTGCCGAGCATTTCATCTTTTATCTTTTTCATGTCTCGGATGATTTGATACCAATTTTGAAGTACTATATTCAACGTGGGGTGGTGTCCGTCGTAGGGTGGCAATTGCCATTTACACTTCACCAACACATTTGGTATTATGGTCAGTCCGTTGCCATTAACGACTGTTTATACCGCAATATGCCAGTATTTCAGTATCTGGCTATAATTGACTTGGATGAATTTATAGTCCCCAAAGGGAAACTGACATCATGGAATGACATTGTGGAGACAGTGGGATATTCAACTTCCGGATTTAGTTTTGAAAGTGCAATATTTCATGATAAAACATCTCATGAAAAGGGATCAAAGTATGGCCTTGTTTCAAACGCCACACTTCATACGCTGACGGAAATGTCTCGAACATTATACTTTAGCCAGGTCCGAAACAAGGTTATGGTCAAGCCATCCACTGTGTTTGAACTTGGGATTCATCATGTTAGCAGATGGTGGACAGACAAGGCAGATAACTTTGTTACAGAAGTTAGTCCAGATATAGCCTTTATCCATCATTATAAAAAATGCCAGCCACTTCCGGATTTAGATTGTGATTCTTTTGTGAAAGATACATCGATACCGGACAAATATTCTGATAGACTTCTGCGGCAATATGGTAAAACCAGTGAGAATCTGAAATCATGAATTACGTTAAAGAACATTGTATACGTGTAAATATGAGACGCCGTTTTAGTATTTATTCACTATTTTCTGAAATCAAAAATTCATTTTTGATATAAATATTCGAATGTCTGATATCAGGAAATATTTTTTGATATCAAATAATCGAATGTCTAATATCAGAAAATATTTTTTGATATCAAATATTCATTTTTTTGTATCAGAAAACATTTTTTATATCAAAAATTCATTTTCTGATATTAAATAAATCGAATTTCTGATATAAAAAATCGAATTTCTGATATCAAAACGAATTTTTGATATCAAAATCTCGATTTTTGATATAAAAATGAATTTTTGATATCAGAAATTCGATTTTTTGATATCAGAATATCATTTTCTGATATAAAAAATATGTATTATTTTTTGATTTCGCAAATTCGAATTTTTGATATCAGAAAATGAATTTCTGATATCAAGAAATCATTTTGAATTTATGATATCAGAAAATCGATTTTTTGATGTCAGAAATTCGATTTTTTTATATCAGAAATTGCCTTATTTTCTATCAGAATTGTATCCTACAACAATTACTGCTCCTTTAGATTTCCAGCCTGATACTAGACCCTATTTAATGCGGACCATTGATTGTGTTCAATGTCTTGCTGGTCATCCCTCGCTTCCGTCCGCCATTTTAGGTGCCCGTTTGGCTGACAACTTTTGGTTAGGCTTAAGCCTACTGCTCAAAATTTAACTTTCAGGATAGGCTTAGCTTACATAATTATTTCTCTAAAATTGAAAACAATCAATATATAACTTTGTTTTTTTGAAAACACATAAAACTAATATGAGAATTTACCCCGGTCCTAACAGGGATCATTTATTTAGGTTGTTAAAAGGGTATTTTCTGATATAAAAAAATATCATTTTCTGTCATCAGAAATTCGTATTTTGTGATATCAAAAATCGAATTCTTGCAATCAGAAAATAGAGATTATTTTTTGATATAAAAAATCATTTTTGATATCAGAAGTTCGATATTTTGATATCAAATTATACATATTTTTTATATCAGAAAATTATTTTCTTATATCAAAAACTAATTTTCTGATATAAAAAAATCGTATTTCTGATATCAAAATATTTCGTTTATTTTTTATATTAAAAAATCGAATTTCTGATATAAAAAATAACCTCTATGTTTTGTGAGTTGTCTCTGGTCAATTCTAATAAATTCCCACGAATTCCAATCTGTTTTAATTTGAAAGGAAGTCCCTTATGCCAAACTCTATCGAAGGCCTTGCTTATGTCAAAGAAAACAACTCGGATATCCCTGCTATTATCTAAAGCCTGTGCAAATTCATTTGATAAGTAGTGTAATTGGTTTATTGTGGAATCCCCCTCATGAACTCTGACTGGTGTACAGTTATTATTTTATGATCAGTGATAAAATTATGTAAATATTTGAATATACATCTTTCAAAAAATTTGCTAATAATACTTAAAAAAGAAATAGGTCTGTAATTTTCAACTTTTTCGGATAGTTTTTCTTATAAATTGGTATGATGTTTGCAACTTTCCAGGCATTTGGAGAAATTTAAGAAAATAAGGAAAAATTAAATAATTTTTGCAAGGGGTATGATAATTCATTTGTTTAAGAAGTTGAGGGTTTATTTTGTCGGCTCCTGAAGCTTTTGTTGTGTTTAAGTTCCCCAAAATATCTTTGACATCTTCACAGGTAATTCAGGTTGAACTTTCGGTTCAGGTGAGCTAAAAAGTTACGACTCGTCTCATAGTTTTTTTTAGACATTATCCTCGGGTCTTTAATGAATCAATAACCCAAATTCCAACAATTGTTCTGTTACAAATGTTAACTTTAACAGATTTCTGGACATAAACTTCCACATGAAGTCATTTCTTCACAACGGGCTTCCACCTATGGAATTTGGTTTTATAGCAAATAATCCCCTTATTAATCCAGCTCTCCTCATGAAAACATTTGCTATAGGCCTACATCTTGTTTCCCCTTAATCATTATGACAAAATAGTTTTCCCGGGAAGTTTTATTATTCGGATGATAGTTCAGAAAAGTCTTCCAGGGAGGGGACTGCTATTCAAAGCAAACGGTCTGTGGGGAAGCTACATGTACGCTAAATATCACTCCAGGAACCTACCATAAATAAAAGGTGCTTGTTCACTTAAACCACTTAACTAGGCGTATAAAATAATTTATTAAAATAAAAGTACGTGGTATTTGATAACCATGAGTTCTGAGATTTTATATCATATCAACATTCGGAGTTAGAGGTGAGTGGGGGAGTTCTCTCTCTCTCTGACTGTGCAGTAATAAAGAAAAGAGAGAAGAAACTCGTACCGTTTCCATTGTACTTTAAAAGCGATAAAATTTTATTACATCAAATATCAATAGCGAATATAGTTTGGGATCCTGGCTCACTGATGCACCCAGGCTATATCGAATAGTGCTTTCAACAGTAAATATGAGGATAACAGGTTTTGAATGGGTTTCAACACATTTTGTTATCGGTATTTCCCCTCGGAACTGAAAGGTCAAATGCTTGTGTATGACGAAAATTAATAATAAAGGACTGTATTTACATATATTTACATCATTGGTTGAGTTACGATAATAAAATGACACTGCATATATGACAGTGAAAAGGCTTACGATGTGTCCATTGTAGAGTTGAAATTAATCTACACCTAACAAAGTAAAACTACAAAGCACGATGGAATTCATATATTCTACAAATAACACAACTATGTAAAGTGTCTATAATCTATCACATAAACAAAACTGACAACTCGTTCTTATAAATTTCCCCTTATGTACCCTACGGTGTTAACTTTCCTTTACTGATCTGCAGTATAAGCAGAAACACCGGAGAATACTTTAATGGGAATTCCCCTCATGTGTTTACGTCAAGCAAGTACATGTATGGTCGCCATTTTCTGTCAGTAAAAAAATGACACAAATATGGGGTGATAGTCTTAAAACAGCGAAAGGGTTTTCTACATTATTCAAGGAGACGAAAATCCACTAGTTTGCCAAGCTGAATATACTTAACGAAATCTTCGTAAGCCCTCGCCTTCTTTTTGATTTTTTTTTCATTCCGTGTATGCAACGAACCATTGTGAATACTTCATTTGCGGTCAGACTAATTAGAGTACGCTAGAGTACTCTACAGATTTTCAGTGTATTATCGAGTTGTAAGACTATATTTAGTTAATAAACTGGTAATACATAGCACAAACATTCATATCCGATGTATTATTTATTAATTAAGTGAAACAAATTAACAATGTACCAGAAATGATTTCAATCTTGAGTTAAGATCTACGGCACGGAACCAATATCAGCGATATATAAAGCTTTATATATCGCTTCTTAGTATGCATTTGTCCCGCATAAATTTGTTTCATTTTTATCTATATTTATATGATTTGGTTTATGGATTTGATAAAAATGATAAAAATAAATACAATAAATAAATAGAAAACTAAATAAATAAATAAAGAATCCCGTCATAAAACCACGACCATGTCGTAGGATCCAGAAACATTCATACAAACGAATGGCTGAAATTTTTAAGTCCCCCAAAATTAGTTATCTAATTTTAGATCATAAATCATTCTAAAATCACTAAAAAGGATTTGAAATAGTATAAAAATACAATAAAATGTTAAATTGTTTACTTAATAATGTATATATTTCCTCAAATTTGTAGAGTACTCTAGCGAACTTGTCTCTAAATAGTCCAGTCCAATATAAAGCCTTTATATATCGCTGTTGTATGCTATTGTTTAGTTTGAAAAAAAACCCCAAGGTTTAGACGGTAAATCAACCACAAAGTTCATAATCTAATAACCGCTTCAAATTTTAATGTCTTCCTGACGTATATTCCTTTCTTGTTAATATGTTCAGCATATTTGTTTTTGTTTTCACTTCTCTAAAATCCATCAGTGAACCTGTAGATTTATACATTGTATATGCTATGGACTCATGTCAATAGTCGTGTTTCTTTAAGCCTGTCACCCATAAGTATTTGGATGGTATAATCTTTCTATTGTTTTGGACCACTCTGCTATGATCACAAGGTTTGATAGGTTGTACCTGAATTTTAAGTCTTATCTGGCACACCAGAGACGCAATTCGTATGCTGGCGCCAAACAAAGTGATGGTAACATCCTACCTCAGAAGGCAGCCAAATCTGAAACTTTCTCCCTTTGTAGAATCAAGACACTTAGCACTGAACAATTACCCTACACTTGAAAGTTATAACTCACTAATGAGAGTGAAAATGGATTTGTTTTTTTATGTTATATAATTAGTAGGGTCTTTCCATGTATTAACTATTTATCTCTCCCATTCTCATCATTATTTTAGAAAAAAATTAAAACATTGGAGTAAAGCAGCCAAACTCACAACTACTGGCAATAATTTATCATGATCAGAATAACACAATAATTTCGTTTCAATTTTTTATTAAAAAAAACATACATTATTAAGTTATAAACATTAACAATATAATTATCTTAAATATGAATTATATATATGTATAAAACAATTTCTTCAGCCTCTATGCATTAGATCAAATATATTGTACAAAAGAAACTTAATTGAACACTAAATCCCTAGCTTCTTTCATTCCCTCTCACATGTTCTAAAAATCTATGGCAAGTTTGCAAGGATGACATTGAAAATTTGGAATAAGTGTACAAAATGAGCTTTCTATTTTGTTGTGACTTTTCAGCAATAGCACTCCAGCTATTAAACCGCAAGTGATCTATGGAAGAGGTAACACACGAAAATGAATTTGAGCTACATGTAGTACAAGATTAATTTCTTGTGGTCAAAATATGAAGTTACAATCAATTTCAGCCGTGACCACAGTAATAAATAATATCATACTTTCTACAACAATGCTGTTTGGTTTTCATATACATGAAAAATTGAACTTATGAGTACACAAAAAATGACACCTTCTATACAAATTGATATTAACTCATCAACCCTTGAAAAACAATAGACTTTTCTTTAAATCAATGACTTAAGACAAGTCCAAAGGTGTGTTTAGGGGTGAATGAGTAGTTTTCTTATGACTTGGATTTGATAATTAAATAATGAAATATCACGATAAACTCTTTGAAAAAAAAATCCAAAAAATGTTGCACATGTAGAAATGAAAATGTATTACAGTTATATATATACCAGTAATATGTACCAGTATGTGATCAATAAACCTCCAAATACAGTCTTGCTGGGAACAACAACAACAAAAAAAATACATAGAACGAGGTGGGATGCTAGAACATAATTGTATATATGTGATGAGGATGATACAATTCTTGGACAAAATCTGTTATCAATTTATATATAATGTATTACTTTATAACAGGGTATGTACATTTATTATATTAATTATATTGGAATGCAAACTGTTTTAACCCTTTTACCCTTGAGTATCTGAGTGGTATGCTCTTTCTATTGTTTATAACCAGTCTATTGTGGTCTGTAGGGTTGAAAGGGTTAAGATACTGTTCCTTCTGCCACTAACATGGTGATCTCTATATTGCTTTCATTGCAAGAATGATTTAACCAGTGTTTTTTTCAAATTAAAGTCTCAAAAGATGTGTTTTCTTTTTACACTCTCAAAAGTGGTTAATCAAGTTGCCACTGTACAGTAGTATTTACCTACAACATAACATGTAATTAATAAGAACCTTTGTACATATGTACAATTTCTGGCACCTTGACGTTAACCTAAAATATTTCACAATTGTATAAATATATTATTACATAGCATGTAATTAGCCACGGTATTAACATACTGCAGATGTTATTTATTGTAATATTAAGACATACTTTAGCCATTATATTGTATTACATATACCTGTATGTATATAACATATATACACTGATCTGTCCTTACATGTAATATTATATTTGTACATGGACTGTAATATCAATCCTTATCAACACACACGCCCACATACAATTATTCTTTTAAAAATGTGTTAATGATACAAAGTAATACATGATTTTTAAAAAATCAAATCAGGGAATTAAAACCTACTGCTCGGAAATGTCTCCTGGGTAATGTCACTTGAAATATCTCCAAGGTTATATCATTAAGATTGTCATATGGGTGAAGTCACCCATAAATTCTCCCAGGATGCAATTATTTGTAGCATCCTGTAAGAGTTGTTCTGTTCAACCTGCGAACTTTGACCTCAGTTGGCCATTCTCTCTTACACTTTACTCTTACACTTTCTTGATCAAGGACTTCCATCTTTTTGTGCGAGGTGACACATCTTCCATGATGTTTTAAAATAGTGACATAGTATTTGAGAGAATTCAACATTGCAACAACCGGAAGCAGTTTTGCAAAACCATGTCTTTGCTGACATAAATTTTTCTTCTTGCTAGAGAAAGTGTGGTGTTCTAAATTCATTTACAATCATTTGAAGTAATGGTAAGTTTTGAAAAATTCTTATCCTGGTGAACGATTCTTTTGTCATCAGCAGTTATTACAACTTTCACCGACTGGTTCTGGTTCAGGTGAATGATTTCTATGATTTCCGCGTCAAGTATCAATTTTGGCGTCAGTGTCCTTTTTGTACATTGTGGTTGTTTGTCCACGTGAGAAATGATCAAGCACATTTGTACAATAAACACCTCGTTATTGTCTTCATTGGAAAGCCATGAAAATGAGTCGAAATGCATGACGACACTCACTCTGTACCTTCCAGATTCAGTTACCATCAAACTACGTTTCTCTTTTGAGTAAATGAAGATGCTCTGTTCACTATTGGTAGCGGAACCCCATGGTACAATATACTGGTGATCCCGTTTTACTGGATCTAAAATAAACAGGAAGTTTAAGTTAAAGGTGAATTGCTGTGTTCAAATATATTTTTGTTTCACTTACTACTTTCATGTTATTCAATTGGACATACAAAACTATATGTAAAGGTAAAACACAGTCGAAACTCCAGGCCGGGAGTCATACAAAACTTTTGAAAGTAAAATCATTGGGTTGTTGAAGACTTTCTCAGAGAGTTTTTGATAACTGTTCAAGGTTTAATTAACTCACCCTTAAAGACACTTTTAGATTGGTCTAAGTCATTGACTTACAGAAGAGTCCATTGTTTTTCAGGGGTTGATGAGTTAATTACAGTGAAGCCTGTATATAGGGGCCACCCAAGGGACCAGAAAATATTTACCTTTAGGTGCAGGTGACCCTTATACACAGATTCAATTTAGTTGAAGTATGCAATCAAGGGACTTGAAATTGTATTGTAGTGGTGTAATAATATATCGATACGAAATATTATGATATTATTTCTGCTGATACAATATATTGATATGAAAAAAATATCAACATTTTTGGGAAAAATAAAATACAGAATTATGTTGGTGTCACCTATGTAGGGCCAGTAATTTTCCGCGATCACATCGGCAATCTGAAACGGAATTTGCGTTTTTGAAAAATCTTTAAAAATTCCAAAATGAGATAGAATTTATTAAATTGTGAATATTGACATCTGCAGATCTGGTGTCTTCTAAAACAAAAATAGCTTTAATTTGATATCTTGAATTAGGTTTTCATAATGTTTATTTCAATTTCTGAATGTACATGTATATACACCAATTTTTATGATTTATAGTAAAATTTCACAATGTACAATCAATCCTAACTTTTTACGACATACCGATCGATTGACAGCCGGTTTTTGTTACCAGCACAAACACGTGTTCACATCTTGATGTTTTTGACAGCAAGCTACGATGGCTGAAGACACATGTATGTAAAATGAGGAGACTTCCTCCCATTTAAAAAATAAATACATCAGCACGGGTTGATAGTTTCCATGGAATCTTTATGAGGATGGTGACATTTAATTTTCCAAAGTTTGTCAGCATAGTATAGTATAGTGTTGATACAATAAATAAAAGACTAAAAATTAAACACATGTACATGTTGATCTTCTTAGTTTATTTAAAGTAAAAAACACCAAATAAAACATCATAGACTTGTTCTAAGTTAGGTGATAAATTCGAGCAAAAATAAGTAATTTGACTTTTACCTACATGTATATGAGTATAGGCCTACAGACTTTCAAATTATTTATCAAATATTTTAAAATCATAAAAACATAAAGTGTTGCATATACATGTATATATTTTATTTAATTCACAATTTAAATCTTTCATTAAACTGGTGTGGCAGAATATTGAATGATTATGAGTCAGTATTGTCAAATATTTTTCATCTAAAGTATGTTTTTAATTCTTTTTCTTATGAAAACGAAAAAAAAAAAGAAGGAATTTCACCTTAACTGAAAACAGAATTGAAGCAAATCTGAAATGGAAAATCACTGGCCCTACCTAAGCCCTATATCAACAAATTATCTCTTTTGTCAAAAAAATAAGTTACCAATGTACAAGATGTAATGAGAAATTAGTAGTCCTACATCCTGTCTTTCACAATATTATTTCAAATGTTACACTGAATACAGTCAAACCTGTATATAGGGGCCACCCAAGGGACCAGAAAATATTGGCCTTTATGTGCAGGTGGCCCTTATACACAGGTTCATTTTAGTTGAAGTATGCAGTCAAGGGACTTTTCAAAACTGGCCTTTATAGACAGGTAATCCTTATATAGAGGTGGCCACTATAGCAGGTTTTACTGTATTCCTAACAATATGATATATCCTGATACATGGTGATACTTTTGAGTCACAATACACAGCCCTAATATATTAGTTTCTTCAGTTAAACCTTGGTCAATTCTATCAGGGGGTTGAATAAATATTCTTGAAGTCTGAAGTCCAGGACCTATACATTTTACTTCCACACCCTGTTATTTTCTGGTCATGCAAGTCGAAAGGATCGACAATTCTGAGTCTCTTTCTTTGCTTTCTTAATTTACTGATATTCTATTGTATTTGTAATTTCTACTTCCTCCAGATTAATTTCTTATCACCAATTCCCATAAAAAATGTCAAAAAATCAAAATTTTAAAAGGTGCTAGAAATTAATTACCATATTTGATTTCAAGATTCAATTCACTTTAGGAATTTAAAGATACAATTTCAGTAACCATTATCAAATCTTTTTTATTTCGCAATACACTTTCATATATACAAAGACAGGGCATGTAAATACAAGTATGTTATGAAGCATTTGAATTTCGCAATACATACATTTTATAATTATAGTAACATATTTTGTACAAGTATACAGACTTGATTATTTGTAGATTTTAAACAAATAATACCCAGTGACTACCTTTCCAGATCAAGAGTTAAAAACCATTTTGTTTGGTATTTGCCTATCAGTCCCTGCATGTATTGGTAGAAGAAAAACCAAATTAATTTATTCAACTCTCCCAAATTCAGCATTAATCTATCAAAAGCTATGAAAAAGTGAAAATCGCCAATGACATTTCAAGGTTATTATATTAATATAAATTTCCCTCAGGCAAAACATACATGTAAAAATGAAATGTTTGATATGCCCAAAGACCAGACTGACCATGGATCTATTTAGTCCTAATAGAAAATTTTAAGCAATAAGAATTGGGCCAATGAATTTGTTCTCTTAAAAGATCTAGCATTTTGTGAAATTTAAAAGAAAATTGTTCAAAACTAAATGCATATACATTTATATATAAATTTATGTAATCATAGATATTTATACAATCAACCTAGTACAAGCCTGGCTTTACACACATGGCACATCAAACAAATAAAACTTGATAATGGCCTCACCTTTCTCAAACTGTGTATAATCTATAGGCATGGAAAGTGACTTGCAGTTCATTATTGAAATGCTGGATACAGTGGTGGTATTACCTACAAGACAAAAGTACAATGTACATGTATATCATAATAATTATCAATATGGTTGGAAAGTGGAAACATAAATACATGTGTATATTTGTCAAATTAAAAAAATGTCAAAAAGTGCGTGTAGTTTTTCAAGATTATTGTGAAGTCTTGTGACTTAATGGAACATAATATATATATATATATATATATATATATATATATATATATATATATATATATTTATATATATATATATACCACACATATATATATATATATATATATATATATGAACTTTGATCTAATGCTACTATTTTTCCACTTTCAAAAGTGACAGAATAAAATTACAAATGAGAAGAATTTTTTTCAATCATTCAGATGTGAATGAAAAAAAAATACCAGTGCTTAAGGTGTCATACATATATATTTTTATCAAATGATGTGACTGTGAACATTAGGTTACAGTAATTAACTTTGTGTGTTAGTGTGTATAAATTTGTGTATTAGACTGTATGTCTTTTTGTTATAGTGTATGACAAAGTATAACAATGTATAACTTTTGTATTACACTGCCTTTTTGTTATAGTGTATGACAACATGCAAGTGTAACAGTGTATTACACTGTGACTTTTTGTTGTACATGTAATGTATGACTTTGCTAAAGGGTACTGGTACAGCCATGTGTTACATGTGCAATGACATTTTAGTTATCTCTGTACATGAACATGTATATACATTGTATACAGTATTACTATTTAGTGACAAAAGTGGGTACCAGTATCATTTTTAGTTTTCTACATAAATTTCATATAAATCTGCAAATTTTTAAAACATTCTCGTGAAGTTATTTCTAAATCAATTTTGGAAACCATAAAACTAAAAATATTTAACAGTATCACTGTATATCAGCTCATAATGTTCAATTTTTGTTTGTTTTCAAGATTCAAGAATTTTAACAGGAAATTACATTCTATATGTCATAATTCCCTATTTACACATATTGAAAAGAGACATTCAAATTTTGTATCCTGCAAAACTCACATCTAAACAAACACTGAAACGTCAAAAGATTGATAGCTAATATTGAATGAACAAGAATTGACTGTGTAGTAGGTTTTTCAAAAATGTGGTTTTATATGAAATGTACCCACACACAAAAGTACATACTTATGAAAAAAAGATAATGAAAATGTTAGTCATCTTAGATTAATAGCAAACTATATCTGCTGATGTTCAAACTGAACAGATAATGGAAATATACATGTACATGTAGGCTACATATTAATTTTATTGTTTTTATTATAAAAAAGTAAAAATAAATCCTGTTACTTACCTGAAACCTCTCCCTTTGTATCTTGAAATGCTGATGGTGTGGATGGCTGAAATGATAAAAAAAACATACTTTTGAAATCATAAGTAAAATTTATTTTTACAGTAAAACCTGCTATAGCGGCCACCTCTATATAAGGATTACCTATTTATAAAGGCCGTTTTTTTCAAGTCCCTTGACTGCATACTTCAACTAAATTGAACCTGTGTATAAGGGTCACCTGCACATACAGGTCAATATTTTCTGGTCCCTTGGGTGGCCCCTATATACAGGTTTCACTGTTTATTCCTTTATTTACATGTATCAGCTCAAAAGATTTTTGCATATTAATAAGAGCCGACCTGGCTCAATCAGTAGCGCGCTCGACTTTGGATCGTGAGGTTGTGAGTTTGAGTCCCGCCAACGGCAGGTAGGTTTCCTGTCTTTCGGATGAGGCAGTAAAAAATGAAGGTCCTGTGTCACAGTGGGTGTCAGCACGTTAAACAACCCTCACTGCTCAATGGCCGTAAGTGCAGAGCATAGGCCAAAATTTGAAGCCCTTCACCGGCATTTGGTGACGTCTCCATATGAGTGAAAGTGTCCTGAGTGGGACGCTAAACAACAATAAACAAACAAACATATTAATAAAGATCACATACATATATCATTTACTAATATCTAGGTACATGTATGATATTTCAGCACTAGAATGACTGCTTCCCTACACATGTATACTGACCCCTTTCGGATTATAAACTATATATTATGTACCTTGTGGACCTACATGTATACTGAAAGGGTTAATATTATGTGTGACAAGGGCCTACTAACTTGTATCACATCAGAAGGATACAACTTTTACTAAAATGTAAGTTTTATGCATATAATAGTCACAAGTTTTCCAGACAATGGAATAACCATAATAAATTTTTATTACCACTGTTATTAAATTATCTGAAATCTAATCCAAATTGGAACCTTAGTAATTCCTTCTGCTGAAGTGTATATGTATAAAGTATATATGACAATAAGTAAACTGAAGTGCAAACAATTTTTACCACACATACTAGACAGAACTTTCTGCCCCGATTTTAATCGATTTCATTTTTGGTGTGGTAAAATCAGATTTACCACAAAAAACTCTTAAAATTGGTGCAGAAAATTCGGCCTACACCATATACATGTAATCACTGTACAGTAATGCTATTTAACTTATCATACATGTAGATCTAAGAGGTGTACACATTAACGCAGACAAAATGAAATGGTCGAATTCAACATACTGTCGAAAACATATAATGACGGCGCGAGATATAAACAAGTGCAATATTTCTACCGTTTCACATAGGTTATTTCTACAAAGGCAATCACTTCTTTATAAGAAATACCCAGGTGTGAAACACGTCCATGTTAACAATACATACAATGTTACACGTACATTATACAGTACATGTCATGAAATGCGAAGATCTACGTGAAAGCTTCACAAAGCTTACCTTAGTGTTATCGCTGCCAGTTGATTTAATTTTAACGATAATAACACACACAGCGATGAACAAAACGGCCAAACAAACGCCGACAACAGCACATTTCCACTTCAAACATTTACATTTTCGTCTTCGTCGAGGACTTTTTGTTTCTATATCTTTGTCAACTAACGGGGATGCACATTCATCAAATTGTTTTGTTGGTCCACGTTCCTGTCCTGGGCACATTTCCTTTTCATCGTTTTCGTCTTCATTTGCAAAATTGACAGTTTTCTGAAAAGATGAGTCAGTTTCATCAGTCTCATAGTAAGTAACGGTTTTCTGGAAACCATCATCGCCTTGTTTATGATTCCGTTTTAATCGTACAGCCGTTTCTGTAGCATTTCTAGCACACTCATTACATTGACTTTGTTGCAAATATTTAAAATCTGGATCGACCGATTTGCTTCTATGATAGTTTTTAAGTTTACTATGTTGTCCACAAAAACAAGCACACTCTTTTGGTACTCTTACATCAGAAAAAGTTACACTATCGCCATGTTTCTCTTGTCGGTCTTGATCGCCTTCAGCTGCGCTGTCACTTTCCAAAATAGGTTTACAACACGTGGCGTCGGTGGCCCTGGTATATTGTGGCCTCATTGCAAACAACTCTGATGTGGTCATCATCGTACCCGGGATAGGTGTCGCTGGCATATTTAAGACAGATTAATTAGATTTAGTTATTCCTATGTATACCGAAGAGATCCACACACACCACGGAACTTAACATAACTGTTTTGCTCAATCTAACTCTGAAACCTCGTTTCAGCTAGAGGAAAATACCGGATGTTATTGACGTCATTTAGGTTATGGAAATCCCCAAGTCAAGAGGCTCCTTGAGGAAACCCGCTCAAACGACATGCTATTGAAATCTATTCGCAAACCCACTTTTATTCAGTCTTCGTTTACATGTTTCACCTCTGACCCGATTGGCCGAAATTTTAATGTTACAATAGCAATGACCACTATTCATTGTTATACACGATAACTGTATTTCGACATAGTTCGTTTGATCAGCGATATTTATATATCGCTGGTTTGATATATAATGTGAGGTATGTAGGCCTGTACAATTAAGTACGGTAGGTCCTATATAATCCAAAAAAGTTTAGGCCTACTATTTCAAAGGCGATATCATGATGTTCTTGTCTGCTATATTACGCCCATAATCTGCCAAGATGAAATTCTTTTTCTTTAACTATTGAAAAGTATAAAGTTTAACAAGAATTCCAGCTTATTCAATTAACAAATTCACTCGCGCCTAAAAAATAAGTTTATAATTATGTACATCACTTTTTGATTTTCTACCCGATTAAATATATAATAGTGTTTCAGAACTATCTCTGATATCATTTAGGTTGGCCCCAAATATTTTGAGTAATTACACATCCGATTTTCCTCTCTGGTTGTATGCTTATTACAACTGCCCTCTTCCAAGTCATAGACCTGTGGTCACGCTGTTCCAGTTATGTATATTTTTCATGCCAGACATACACGATTTATTTATATCAACCGTGACAATAAATCAATTGATCGATCGTCTCAGATTAGAAAGGAAGATCAATAGCATGCCATTGACGTAAAGATTGATAGAAAAAGATTCAAGCGCATCATCCTCCATCCATAGTCTGCAGGGGGCGAGCACGTGAAACAAATTCTATCACGGTTGCACGCTTAACACGAGGAGCAACTCCGGAGCTAAAGTGGTAGCTCAGACATGTGGCAAGAACTTTGGGTAAGATAAGATGAACTTTATTTAAAGTCGGTATATGGTACAAACATAACATAGACAGCATAGCTCTGTCTGTAGACTACATATTATTATACCAGCGATATATAAAGCTAATATTAATATTATAATATTAGCTTTATATATCGCTGATCATACAATACATATAAGATAATACATAAGTTAAATGAAAACATGTGCATACTCAATATGAATATTAAAACATAAAAACAAAAACCATGCACAACATGGGTAGTCACCCCGCACGCTAAATCGCCTCTTATCATATCATTCCTCCACCCGAACTGGAATTAAGAGTACAATAACAACCAACCTTCCACCAGGCCGATATTTCTTGGGCAAAGCAATTTGTTCACTGTATCCACATACATGTAGTTTTAATTTTGAATTTCCTTGTACAATTCAATTCTGTATTCACCAAAACTTTACAGTTATAGGTAATACATACAATTTATTAGATCTACATTCTTCCATTGACAAGTGGGAAAGTTTGCCAGTTTTCTTGCGGAAGGTCGGTGGTCTTTACCTGGGGTAACCGGGGTTTCTCCTCCACCAATAAAAACTGGACGCCATCATATGACTTAAAGATTGTTGAGTATGGCGTAAAACAAAAAAATCAAATCAAATCAAATCCATTGACACAAAAGGACACGTAGATAAATAATTACATAGAAGGAATAATCATACTAGAATAGTTTAGGTATAAACAGAAAGTACATGTTTGTGCTATTGCAGGAGAAAGAGTGATTTTCTTCTTTACATACCAGAAAGTTCTGTTCTTATTTTCATCGCTCTGTAAATGGTTTTACGAAAATTGTCTAGTTCTTGAACATTATTTTTACTAAGCAGATTAACAAGCAACAAGTACAAAAATTAAATCAATATTTTACTTGGTATTTTCATGTCACTTTAGACAATTATTTTTTTAGGAAAGTTGCATCCGAACCCTCTGTTCATGCGTAAACTATAGTGAAACGTGTATATATAATGACCTATGACCTCCTTAGGCCTTAGGGAAACAAGAAAACTGGTCTTTATAGGGAAGGGGTCTTTATAAAGAGGTTGATTTATACATAAATTATACTTTTGGGGGAAGCAAAAAAAAAAAAAACAAACAAAAAACAACAACAACAAAAACAAAAACAAAAGAACAACAACAAAAAAACAAACAAAAAACGGTCTTTGTGACCAAGTGGTCTTTATACACAGGTGGTCACTACAGCAGGTTTTACTGTATCAATTTCTAACATGATAGATATTTATATAATCTCAATCTTCGAGCATACATGAATAGAAATTGATTTCATGAACAATGATACATTTAATCAGGGACATAATATAAAGCCTTTATCGATAGTTCAATTAAATAAATGCATTACATGATATAACACCCATCCGGGCAATTTTTGTAACTGAAAGTTCAACGATATATTATATATAATCCCCGAAAGTTGTGTAGATTATTTCATTGAATATTTCTGACAGATTTGTCAGTATATCAGACCATGTATACATTTGTAGTAACATGTCTGTGGGGTGGCAGACCGTATCTCGGGATACTCAGCCGATTGCAGATCGGGTATCCTAGAGATAGTACATCCGGGTATCAATGACACAGTAGTAGTCTCAGATATCTATCCAGTGAGATATTCAGAGTTATATCTGCCTAATTTTAAATTTAACCAAGTATTATCTGTATCAGATTACAATTTACGACACACAAAGAAAAGCTTGTTGATACAATGGAAAAAAAATAAACCGACACGAAGTTAAATACAATGTTTCTGTTTTGATAATGTTATCCGCGATACATTAAACTTTGGAATTAAAACACAATTTGAGTACACGCATATAATACACGTGTATGTATGATTATATACTTGAAAATGAATGCAGGCGTATGTGTGTAAATCGTATGTTTTACACATATATACATTATACATGCAATTATGTTTTGAAACATGTTGAGCCGACCTGGCATAGTCGGTAGCGCGCTCGACTCTTGATCGTAAGGTCACGAGTTCAAGTCCAGCCGGCGCCAGGCTGGTTTCCGGTCCTTCGGACTGATACAGTAAAAACCGAGGTCCCTTGTCACAGTTGGTGTCGAATCTTCACTGCTCAATCACCGTAGGTCCCGAGCATAAGCCAAAATTTGAAGTTCGTAGAAACTCGACGGGTTTATGTGAATAATTAGTCTGTCAATTTAATGCATTATTTGGAATAAGAACGAGTTGCAGATGTGAAAATTTACTCTCTGTGCATCTCTGGGGAAATGCCCAGGACCATGGGGCAAACGTAGTCCTATAACATAAGACATCTATTTTCTTTTTCATTTACTTTGTTATATACTATTTTTATTCAATATATTTACCATCAAACTGCTGCATTTCAAGAAAAATTAATAATGTAAATATCAGCATAAAAACATGAAATAACGGAAATACAATGTGAAGGACGTGGGGAAAACGGTTTTGTGTCTGGAAGCTAGAAAATACCTCATCGGGCTTCCAATTGACTAGATTATTCAAAATTTTATCTCGGGAGCTTACTCCCGAACCCTCTAGTCATCACCAATTCCACTTCAATTTCAGGTTAAATTAATCTATCAATGAATTTTTTTTAAAGGATGAAGAGGTCATAATTCAGTGTTTGGAGGCTATTACTAATTATGCCGAAATTCTGTCCCAACCTTAGGTTAATTTTCTGCTGAATAAACCTTCTTTTGAGAATAATAATCAGTGAGATTTATTAGCGGAATCCAGGCCTATTTTCCGCCTGGAAGCAGAAAAATGCATTTACGGACTAACAAATTTCAAATGTTTTCTGAAAGGTGTTTAAAACCCGACCCCATTACGATCCAACACTTAGTATTATGTGTAGTGACCAGGGAAGTGCAGCGAAAAAAATAGATGTAAAATATTTGATTTTTAAGTAAAATCCGAAAATTAATAACAAATTAACAATAAATGACTTCATCTATTCAATTTTGCAAAAACAAAATTAAATAATCCACCAATATTTCTATTTTTGTAGGTAGATGAATATTATTAAAATATTTTCAATGTACGTGTTCACAAATATTTAATTATTTGTGAATTTCTCCGACCTTATTTCTATACATGTGAGGACTATTCCAATGAGGTTTATTTGTAGCGTGTATATAGAACAATAGCTTTTTATATACGAAAATTGTCTTCACATCCTTGGTATGGTCCAGTTTTTGCAGTACCATTCATGAAATTTAGAATTAATAAAACGAAAGCTAGTACTATTTCCCTTTTTAGCATAATAATGATTCTGATGAAAATCCCCGAATTCAGAAATCCCTGGGTCTAATTAAATTGCATCCTTATTCCCGAAACGTAACGCTATGATCAAGATACGACTGGTTATAGCTGTAGTAAGTTACGCCAAGGTTCATAGGCGTCGGAACCGGGGGGGGGGCTTAGCCCCCCTCCCCACTTTTTTTGCAAAGATAGACATAGGTGTTGAAAATTGGGGCTTAGCCCCCAGACGTTTCTGGCGTGTGTGTGTTTTAAGTTGGTTTAGCCCCCCCCACTTTCAATTTGCTTCCAACGCCTATTGGGTTTATATTTTCTTTACGATCATCGTGACTTACGACGGGTTTGTGAAACGGCTGCAAAACCAAAGACTTATCTACGATGGACATACGACGGCACGTATACTTAAGAAGGCTTTGTGAAACGATGTCCAGATTTGAGCAGTAGTCTTAAGGTAAAGGCATGACACTTGTGAACTTTGCAAAAATGAACATTTAGTTTAACCCCCACTCAAATGATCTGAAACAAGATATCATTGAGTGTCGTCAATGTAAACATTACGAAACAAGAAATTACCTAGGTAACATTTCTTTTGAAAAAAGTATAATCTGTTGTTTTTAAAAACGGGATTTGCAATTAATGTCATCTTGACCCACATACATGTGCGTGTTCTAATTAGGTAACCACTGCACTGGTCATTTTCATATCTATGTGTATTTGATAAATTTCATGTTGATTAATACTGAAAGCTGTGTGGTATCTAAAGTTATGTGATGTGAATTGGGAAGTAAAGCAAGTGATTGACGCATACACGTACACGTTTCCCCCTGTTTGTAAGATCTTGCTACATATTACTACGACATATTACATCATCAATACTGTACCGTTCGTCACCTCGTATAAGTACTTTCAGCACTATGATTTTGGTTCAGAAAAGAAACTTAACCTTTGAGACGTCTCGCCCCTTTTTGGCGGCTCCATTTAATAGGGCTAGCCTAGTCAGTAGTCATGTGAAAATATAATTCACCGATGAACAAATAAAAATAGACACTTCAAATGATACTTAAAGCAATATGAGCTGTCAGCGACGGCATTTTCAAAAAATAGTCCAATACAGTGAAACTTGTATATAAAGACATCCTTAGGGACACAACATAATCAGTTTATACTGAGAGGTGGCCTTTATATGGAGGTTGATTTATACAGAAATGATACTATTGGGGACAGCAAATAACGGTCTTTGTGACCGAGTGGTTTAAACACAGGTGGTCGCTAAAGTAGGTTTCACTGTAAACACTAAACCACTTTGATACAATTCAAAATATCTCCACACACGAAATTATCTACATCTATTGTGATTTAAATTTTCAGAGTGATGTTATCGTTCTATATCGCAAATGAACTCTGGGTCAAACATTCAGAGGACCTTTATTGCGCATACATGTACCGCCAATAGAAATATCGAGCGGTCCATAACAAACTCGTCCCACGCGGTCTTAAAGACATAGTATCTACGATTTCCTCAAATATTTCAATCTCAATTGTTTGGGTCAAATATGTTAATATTTGGAGATAAAAAACGAAAAATTGTTGAATTAAAACACATAGAAGTATAGTTTTATTGTATTTCACAACTTTCCACGGTTTTTTTTATTTTTTGTCGGTACGACAAAAATTCGTTTGCAAGCCCGCCCATATTCATATAACCTTAGCGTGACCTGTATTTGCGCATGCGCATTTCCATTGTTGATAGTGAAAAGCATGGCGTCCAAAGCAAAAACAAATCGTGGCCGACCTGTTAAATTGACAGATTCAGCTAGAAATTGTTTCTGTGCATAATTAATGAGTTTGATTCTTACAGACGACGACAACAAATCAGCATTTATCCGTTAATTACGCTAATTATACAAAAAAGTGTCGACGTGGAAGATCATTATTCAGTCATATCTTCGATATTTCCGCAAAATTGCCGACTAAAAAAATAACCATTTTCGTAGATACTATGTCTTTAAGCATATCATTCTCGGCAATATATCGTAATGGCAATATTACTAATTATGTCCAATAACAATCCCGTGTTATATTTTTTTAAAGTAAATATAAAGTCAGAGACATGTCTCTGATACAACACATAAAAGTAAAGGCTGATTTTAACAATGAAAGAGTATGTTATGGGCCGAATGTGTGAGAGTGAACGTAGCCGAAATTTCCCTGAACCCGCAAGCTCAAAAGAAGCAATGTCGGGCACACGTGGTCGGAAATTTGGCACGGAAACGACACAGGCAAATATCGAGTATCAAACTTAATACAAAAGAAGAAATGTAATTGAATTCAAGTACGACCATTTGATTGCATTACGTGAATATTCAATAAAACGATTCATGTCTATTTAGCCAGGACGCTTTCTGTCAGGTTTGTTGCACTTACAGCTCATCTGCTTTTACACCGTAGAGTTGTGTAGAATATATGCCTAGTTTATGTCAACTCGAAAAATAAGAACAATCATCATACCTTAAGTAAAATTATGTGGGGTGTTTTAATATTCTTTCGATACTGAGAATCTTGACAAATTATGTTACATGGAATGATGGATGCACATGGTAAGTGCCACGTTGCCACGTGCTTCCTTGACAATCGGTAATCTTCGTAAAACGGTTCCGAAAGATGATTAGCAATGGCCAGAATAAGAACGGATATAACTAGCTACGTTTGATGATACGCATCCAGTTGTTATTTTAACCACCAGGTGATCTCTTTTGGATGTCTATGAGATAAAATATTGCATAGAATCTGCATGTGAAATTTTGCGTCCACGACAGCTCATATTAATAAAAAACTCTTGGCGGTTTTGGTCATATCGGGCCTAATACTTTATAAATTGTTTTCATTGGCGGTTGTGGTCAGATTGGCCTAATACTTTATAAATTGTTTTCATTGACGGTTGTGGTCAGATTGGCCTAATACTTTATGAATTGTTTTCATTGGCGGTTTTGGTCATATCGGGCCTAATACTTTATAAATTGACATTACTTACGTATCATGTACTCACATTTTGATTTACAGTGGGTTTACCAAAATAAGAAAACATGATAATTGTAGAACCCCTGGTAAATCAAAATGTGACAATATGATATACGTATTTATGTCTGTTGTAACTGTATACCCCGGATATTATGTTGGTATTGACAACAACAACTCATCAAACACAAACCATAATAAAATATCCATTATTAGTCATAGCGAAATGTGTTCTACATTCTTCCATTGACAAGTGGGAAAGTTTGCCAGTTTTCTTGCGGAAGGTCGGTGGTCTTTACCTGGGGTAACCGGGGTTTCTCCTCCACCAATAAAAACTGGACGCCATCATATGACTTAAAGATTGTTGAGTATGGCGTAAAACAAAAAAATCAAATCAAATCAAATCCATTGACACAAAAGGACACGTAGATAAATAATTACATAGAATAGTTTAGGTATAAACAGAAAGTACATGTTTGTGCTATTGCAGGAGAAAGAGTGATTTTCTTCTTTACATACCAGAAAGTTCTGTTCTTATTTTCATCGCTCTGTAAATGGTTTTACGAAAATTGTCTAGTTCTTGAACATTATTTTTACTAAGCAGATTAACAAGCAACAAGTACAAAAATTAAATCAATATTTTACTTGGTATTTTCATGTCACTTTAGACAATTATTTTTTTAGGAAAGTTGCATCCGAACCCTCTGTTCATGCGTAAACTATAGTGAAACGTGTATATATAATGACCTATGACCTCCTTAGGCCTTAGGGAAACAAGAAAACTGGTCTTTATAGGGAAGGGGTCTTTATAAAGAGGTTGATTTATACATAAATTATACTTTTGGGGGAAGCAAAAAAAAAACAAACAAAAAACAACAACAACAAAAACAAAAACAAAAGAACAACAAAAAAAAAACAAAGAAAAAACGGTCTTTGTGACCAAGTGGTCTTTATACACAGGTGGTCACTACAGCAGGTTTTACTGTATCAATTTCTAACATGATAGATATTTATATAATCTCAATCTTCGAGCATACATGAATAGAAATTGATTTCATGAACAATGATACATTTAATCAGGGACATAATATAAAGCCTTTATCGATAGTTCAATTAAATAAATGCATTACATGATATAACACCCATCCGGGCAATTTTTGTAACTGAAAGTTCAACGATATATTATATATAATCCCCCGAAAGTTGTGTAGATTATTTCATTGAATATTTCTGACAGATTTGTCAAGTATATCAGACCATGTATACATTTGTAGTAACATGTCTGTGGGGTGGCAGACCGTATCTCGGGATACTCAGCCGATTGCAGATCGGGTATCCTAGAGATAGTACATCCGGGTATCAATGACACAGTAGTAGTCTCAGATATCTATCCAGTGAGATATTCAGAGTTATATCTGCCTAATTTTAAATTTAACCAAGTATTATCTGTATCAGATTACAATTTACGACACACAAAGAAAAGCTTGTTGATACAATGGAAAAAAAATAAACCGACACGAAGTTAAATACAATGATTCTGTTTTGATAATGTTATCCGCGATACATTAAACTTTGGAATTAAAACACAATTTGAGTACACGCATATAATACACGTGTATGTATGATTATATACTTGAAAATGAATGCAGGCGTATGTGTGTAAATCGTATGTTTTACACATATATACATTATACATGCAATTATGTTTTGAAACATGTTGAGCCGACCTGGCATAGTCGGTAGCGCGCTCGACTCTTGATCGTAAGGTCACGAGTTCAAGTCCAGCCGGCGCCAGGCTGGTTTCCGGTCCTTCGGACTGATACAGTAAAAACCGAGGTCCCTTGTCACAGTTGGTGTCGAATCTTCACTGCTCAATCACCGTAGGTCCCGAGCATAAGCCAAAATTTGAAGTCCTTCACCGGCATTTAGTGACGTCTCCACATGTGTGAAAGATTCTTGGATGGGACGGTAAGCAAAATAAACAAACAAGCAAATCAAGGCATGCTTTGTTAAACATATATCGTTAAAATCATGTTTAGGAGAGGCGGATCTAAGTTGACAAAACTTGCCGCCGATCCTTAAGTTTTGCTAAATTTGAATAATATAATATGTTTAATCTAAAAATTAAAAGCTCTCCTTGTTTTGTCTTTTGATTGAGTATAAGATAAAACGTTAGCTGTTCATCTTATACTAAAGTAATATTTGGCACTGTTAACATCATTTAAATTCAAAGTTTTTTCTAAAGCTAAGATAGTCATTTTTTTTACAGTGGTTACTCTTAGACGGATTTCGGCTATACTTTTAGAGATATTATTTGGCCTTGTATAATACCACTTTCTCTTTAGAAAATAACTTTTAAATTGGAGCTCAACTGATGAAGTCTAATTGACAGAAACGATATCGTCTTGAGCATTATGGCTTTGGTAGTATGTTTATAATATTTATATAACAGTATGGTTATTTTATATTCTCGTGCTGATATGGAATCAGACGCAGAGCATGGAGTGGTATGGAGAACGAAATCACCAACTGAATTCACTCAGTATTCAAGGTCAACTATTATATTTTCATCACTTTAACTCATCCATCCCTAAAGACACATTTGGACTGGTCTCAGTCAATGACCAACAGAAGAATCCATTGTTTCGGAGGTTGACAAGTTAAAGTCAAGACACCGTGACACCAGTTTTTCTGCAACTATACATTGATGGCACACAATTGTAAATAACAGTGAAAAACATTGCTAATTTGAAGAAAATTTCAGAAATATTTTAAAATTGCTCCAGTACTGACATACTCAAATTGTGAGTACCGTACTCAAGATATTTCATTCTATTTACAGAAAAATCATAAGTGTGATTCACACCCATAAATAATTGTTTATATGAATGATGTAAAATAATACTGTTCCCTATTTAGTCGGATCCCGGCGTTTTACAAACACCTATATAGTTATAATAATAAAGTACAATTTGAGCTTGAGTATAGAGTAAATTTGGTGACTTTGGACCGGGATGTGGTATGAAAAATGAATCGTCAAATCGTGATAGTATAACACGCACACGCACGCACATTAATTCGCACATCTTACACAAATTAATTAGTACCCGAGATAACAAAGGGATGCATTATTTTCAGGACGAGAGGTCTCCCATTAATGACATTTATTACAGATTTTGGTAGTGAAGTATAAGTATTTATCAATGATATGAATGAAAATTGTTTCTTTTCGTGTTGATGAAGAACAAGTACGAACGTCGTCCTTAAAATTTGTCCGTGTCATTCGTCATTTTAGTGCTTTATACAATTCGTTTCTTGTCCAGTGTCTAACAAATCCGTTAGGGAATACCGCAGTAAATATACTTTTGATTTAACCTAGATAGCATCTGGACATGCCAAACGTGATTTTCCAGCGGAACATCATCCTTCAGGAGATGGGAATAATTCAAAATTATTTCCGTTGAATGAGTAGGCCTCCTACGTAGCCAAAGTACCGTGTATATCACCACAATGCATAGTATCTTCTTCCCTGTGTGTTAATATATCTTGTTTTATTTTTAGTGTTTTTCAAGGGCATTTAGACTACATTCAAATTCCACAGTTGGAGGGTGACGGGCAAAGGATGAAACCCTGTTACAATGTACGTAACCCAGAAAATAGACTTACGCTCTGGTACAGTACATATAAATAATGTACATGTATTTAAATTTCTATAGACGTAAACTACAGAAGATAACTAAGTTCAATACAATTGACCTACATTTGTTTTATTACCACTTAAGTTATTGATAGGATTTCCTATCGCCAAACTGGGTTTCTCAAGTAATTTTCACAAAATATACCGACATAGGAATTCTTTTGTCATTGTGTATTTATATTGGTAAAAATAAACCTAAATTTGTTTGTAAAAGATAAAACAAGAAAAAAAAAAGAAAAAAAACCCCCAAAACCCCCAAAATAATAATAAAAAAAAACAGCTAGTCGCCGATATTTACTAAAGCCTCAGTCAAAACTGGTATTGCGCGTTTGGTGATCGTGCGCGTGCTACGGATTTTGCCTGTCCTAGCTCAATCTCTTACACAGAGTTGTCGGTCCTAGTTGCTGTGATTGATCGTATGCCAATGCAAGTCGTAGGTAGTTCTGGAGACAGGGTGTCACGTGCAACGGTGATACCTGTAGGAACACAAACACACTTTTTGCCGTAATTTCTTTTATCACACAGCCATAATTTTTTTTAATGAATACTAGTACTTGATTTTTTCAAAGCAGTAGTGATTCTTCTTGAATAATTGATTTTCCGGAATCCGTACTTATTGTTGCCAAAATTTTCGCGCCTCACTTCGCTCGCCCAAAACAATTACATTATATATACTCTCCTTTCCCTGTTGCCCATCAATTCGGTAAAGACATTTTCGTTTTCTTTTCCTCAGCTTGTATGAATATGAAAATTAATTTGTAAACTTGGCAAATTTTGCATTGTATCAAAATGTAAGTTATATATGACCAATTATCTACACATTACATGTATGTAGGTGTAGGTAACGGGGCGGACAGGGGTAACCCCTCCCCACACTTTCTCACATTCCAATATTTTATACATTATCAACACGCCTGGAATCCAGAAAAAGGTTTCCCTGAACTTTTATTAATAAAAAATGTTCTGGACTTCCTCATCTTTCTCATGCATTTGTGTTTGCTGATACTCAATTTATTTTTGATAAATGATACGCATGTCAATTTAATGCAATATTTGGCCGGGATAAAAACAACTCTCTGGGCTTTAATAATTGAACATAAATGGAAACCATACCCTGGACCACGGAGAAATGGCAATTTTGTGTCTGGAAGCTAGCGGATAGCTCATCCGGCTTCCGAATTTATCCACCAACCATATTTTTAACGATAAAGAGGTAATAATTCAATGTGTGGAGGATACTAGGCCAAAATTCTGTCCCGATTTTAGTAACCTTTTCCCCTTCTTTTGAGAAGGAAATCAATGTGGTTTATTAGCGGATTGCTATGCGTATTTTCTCGTATGGATGCAGAAAAAAGGATTCAAAATAAAAAAAAAAGTATCTGTAAGATGCGTAAAACCCTACCGCTAATGAAATACTGCCTCTTAATTAATCCAACACTTAGAAATATGTGCAGTGACGAGGGAGACAGTTCAGTCTACAGTTGATAAAAAAGCTGTAAAACCTTTAATTCTTCTATAAAAAGTCGAAAAATTAAAGGCAAATTTCAGTTTTTTTTAAAGTGTAAACAAGTTTAATTAATGTCACCAGCCTCAAACCTAACCCCTTAAAAACCACCTTTTCATTTGCTTCCTACACCACTGCATAAAGTATGTACCATTTTCACGCGCATGGCGTCTTGTCACCCCCCCCTAAAGTTACGTCTCCTGTTTGAAAATTCCTGGATCCGCCCCTGTAATCCATTCTCGGTATTTTGAACGGGTTTGACCCCCCTTTTCTGGACCCAGCTATCTTTCGAATCTGATACCATAGTATATTAGAGAAATGATCTTTAATCAAGATTTGAGAATGTTCTTAACTCTATAAAAGTCTGTAGTAATTTCTCAAACAGGTTTATGACATTAACATTTCAGCAAATTAACAAATGATAGAATTTTCAGTGAATATAATTATATATTTGGAAACACTTTGTTAAAAGGTGCATTAGCTGTGTTTACCAAAATAAATTATTTCGATTTTTTCTACTTTTACTAATTGTACTGGATGTACTATAACAAATATGAGCTATACAAGCTATACACAGGCATACAAAATCTTAAATTCCTATATATTTTGTGAAAATAATGTCAGGCCCAGTGTTGTATCCATATATAAATAGTAAGGAAAAGTAAGGTTGAGTTAATCAATTGCAAGTGAAAAAGTGCTAAACCTAGAATTCTCGAATAATTTTCACAAAATATATATAGGAATTTAAGATTTTTTTTTTTACTTATGTACAATGTATATCTCTTTTTTGCTATTGTATGTTAACCTAAGTAGTAAAAGGGAAAGAAAATGTTTTGAAAAAAAAAATCCAAAAAAAACACAGCTAATGACCCTTTACTCTAAAACACCTACAAAATAGTTTTGACAAAACTTTCAAATAAACAGAAATCAAACGCTTTAATTTTTCATACTTAGTTATTAAAATAGTGACGCCACCTATAATTTCATTTCATTTATTTTGAATTTTTAGAGTCCAGAGAAATAATTCTGCGTTACTTCGAATTGGATATGATTATGAAATAAAAATCTATTTTTTTTTTGTCATTAGAGATGATAAAATATAATTTTCCGCCAATATTGAGTGTGTTTACATAAGAGAATGATCATGCTCATTTGATAATTTCATCAAGATCTTAATTCTGTGCCCAGTTCTCCTGCTAAGCCCTGCAACAGTTTCCTCTTTGGAAAGCTTTGTTGCAGAAACAATCATTCTGTGCGAAAAAAAAAAATTCTACCGTCTTCTCCTCAGATTCCGCAGAAAATGTATATGCCTGTATCTGAGCGTTCGTGACAGTCGAAGTGCTCGGAGAATCTTTTACCTGTTCTCCATCATCTTCAGTCTCTAATTCTGTTCCTGTTCTTCATTTCTTTATCTTGTTCTCTTTTCCTCCCACTTTTTACTAGCGGACTTCCTTGTAGCTTTTCCTTTCGATAGCATATCGTTGACTTTTAATGCTCTTTACCTAGTGGGCACTGGTGGATTCCCCTCCCCCTAAAATTGCTTTTTTCTTTTTTGAATAGAAAATAGTAAATAAAGTTTTAGTGTCTGGAAGCCAGAAAAAGATATCCCAGATCTTTTGAAAATAACAAAAAAAAAATCTGGATCCCACTTGTATTGCTCTTGTA
The DNA here is from genome assembly GCA_030159075.1 of Atrina japonica. Taxonomy (NCBI): domain Eukaryota; kingdom Metazoa; phylum Mollusca; class Bivalvia; order Pterioida; family Pinnidae; genus Atrina; species Atrina japonica. The sequence goes on along the minus strand of BROG01000698.1, from coordinate 186,318 downwards.
ACATTTGTGTTCGTAGAAACTCGACGGGTTTATGTGAATAATTAGTCTGCCAATTTAATGCATTATTTGGAATAAGAACGAGTTGCAGATGTGAAAATTTACTCTCTGTGCATTTCTGAGGAATGCCCTGTACCATGGGGCAAACGTAGCCCTATAACATAAGACATCTATTTTCTTTTTCATTTACTTTGTTATATACTATTTTTATTCAATATATTTACCATCAAACTGCTGCATTTCAAGAAAAATTAATAATGTAAATATCAGCATAAAAACATGAAATAACGGAAATACAATGTGAAGGACGTGGGGAAAACGGTTTTGTGTCTGGAAGCTAGAAAATACCTCATCGGGCTTCCAATTGACTAGATTATTCAAAATTTTATCTCAGGAACTTACTCCCGAACCCTCTAGTCATCACCAATTCCACTTCAATTTCAGGTTAAATTAATCTATCAATGATTTTTTTTAAAGGATGAAGAGGTCATAATTCAGTGTTTGGAGGCTATTACTAATTAAGCCGAAATTCTGTCCCAACTTTAGGTTAATTTTCTGCTGAATAAACCTTCTTTTGAGAATAATAATCAGTGAGATTTATTAGCGGAATCCAGGCCTATTTTCCGCCTGGAAGCAGAAAAATGCATTTACGGACTAACAAATTTCAAATGTTTTCTGAAAGGTGTTTAAAACCCGACCCCATTACGATCCAACACTTCGTATTATGTGTAGTGACCAGGAAAGGATTCAGACAGAAGTGCAGCGAAAAAAATAGATGTAAAATATTTGATTTTTAAGTAAAATCCGAAAATTAATAACAAATTAACAATAAATGACTTCATCTATTCAATTTTGCAAAAACAAAATTAAATAATCCACCAAATATTTCTATTTTTGTAGGTAGATGAATATTATTAAAATTTTTCAATGTACGTGTTCACAATATTTAATTATTTGTGAATTTCTCCGCTTTTTCTATACATGTGAGGACTTATTTGTAGCGTGTATATAGAAAAATAGCTTTTATATACGAACGTTGTCTTCACATCCTTGGTATGGTCCAGCTTGTACAGTACCATTCATGAAATTTAAAATTAATAAAACGAAAGCTAGTACTATTTCCCTTTTTAGCATAATAATGATTCTGATGAAAATCCCCGAATTCAGAAATCCCTGGGTCTAATTAAATTGCATCCTTATTCCCGAAACGTAACGCTATGATCAAGATACGACTGGTTATAGCTGTAGTAAGTTACGCCAAGGTTCATAGGCGTCGGAACCGGGGGGGGGGGGGGGGGGGGGGGGGGGCTAAAGGCCCCCCCCCCCCCCCACTTTTTTTGCAAAGATAGACATAGGTGTTGAAAATTGGGGCTTAGCCCCCAGACGTTTCTGGCGTGTGTGTGTGTTTTAAGTTGGTTTAGCCCCCCACTTTCAATTTGCTTCCAACGCCTATTGGGTTTATATTTTCTTTACGATCATCGTGACTTACGACGGGTTTGTGAAACGGCTGCAAAACCAAAGACTTATCTACGATGGACATACGACGGCACGTATACTTAAGAAGGCTTTGTGAAACGATGTCCAGATTTGAGCAGTAGTCTTAAGGTAAAGGCAAAAAAAACCCCACTCAAATGATCTGAAACAAGATATCATTGAGTGTCGTCAATGTAAACATTACGAAACAAGAAATTACCTAGGTAACATTTCTTTTGAAAAAAGTCTAATCTGTTGTTTTTAAAAACGGGATTTGCAATTAATGTCATCTTGACCCACATACATGTGCGTGTTCTAATTAGGTAACCACTGCACTGGTCATTTTCATATCTATGTGTGGTTGATAAATTTCATGTTGATTAATACTGAAAGCTGTGTGGTATCTAAAGTTATGTGAAATGTTTATAGTGTTGTGAATTGGGAAGTAAAGCAAGTGATACACGTTTCCCCCTGTTTGTAAGAACTTGCTACATATTACTACGACATATTACATCATCAATACTGTACCGTTCGTCACCTCGTATACTATGATTTTGGTTCAGAAAAGAAACTTAACCTTTGAGACGTCTCGCCCCTTTTTGGCGGCTCCATTTAATAGGGCTAGCCTAGTCAGTAGTCATGTGAAAATATAATTCACCGATGAACAAATAAAAATAGACGCTTCAAATGATACTTAAAGCAATATGAGCTGTCAGCGACGGCATTTTCAAAAAATAGTCCAATACAGTGAAACTTGTATATAAAGACACCCTTAGGGACACAACATAATCAGTTTATACTGAGAGGTGGCCTTTATATGGATGTTGATTTATACAGAAATGGTACTATTGGGGACAGCAAATAACGGTCTTTGTGACCGAGTGGTTTAAACACAGGTGGTCGCTAAAGTAGGTTTCACTGTAAACACTAAACCACTTTGATACAATTCAAAATATCTCCACACACGAAATTATCTACATCTATTGTGATTTAAATTTTCAGAGTGATGTTATCGTTCTATATCGCAAATGAACTCTGGGTCAAACATTCAGAGGACCTTTATCGCGCATACATGTACCGCCAATAGAAATATCGAGCGGTCCATAACAAACTCGTCACACGCGGTCTTAAGCATATCATTCTCGGCAATATATCGTAATGGCAATATTACTAATTATGTCCAATAACAATCCCGTGTTATATTTTTTTAAAGTAAATATAAAGTCAGAGACATGTCTCTGATACAACACATAAAAGTAAAGGCTGATTTTAACAATGAAAGAGTATGTTATGGGCCGAATGTGTGAGAGTGAACGTAGCCGAAATTTCCCTGAACCCGCAAGCTCAAAATATTTGTTGATACTGAAGCAATGTCGGGCACACGTGGTCGGAAATTTGGCACGGAAACGACACAGGCAATTATCGAGTATCAAACTTAATATAAAAGAAAAAAAAATGTAATTGAATTAAAGTGCGACCATTTGATTGCATTACGTGAAAAATTAAATGTGAATATTCAATAAAACGATTCATGTCTATTTAGCCAGGACACTTTCTGTCAGGTTTGTTTGCACTTACAGCTCATCTGCTTTTACACCGTAGAGTTGTGTAGAATATATGCCTAGTTTATGTCAACTCGAAAAATAAGAACAATCATCATACCTTAAGTAAAATTATGTGGGGTGTTTTAATATTCTTTCGATACTGAGAATTTTGACAAATTATGTTACATGGAATGATGGATGCACATGGCAAGTGCCACGTTGCCACGTGCTTCCTTGACAATCGGTAATCTTCGTAAAACGGTTCCGAAAGATGATTAGCAATGGCCAGAATAATGATGGATCTAAAAGAACGGATATAACTAGCTACGTTTGATGATACGCATCCAGTTGTTATTTTAACCACCAGGTGATCTCTTTTGGATGTCTATGAGATAAAATATTGCATAGAATCTGCATGTGAAATTTTGCGTCCACGACAGCTCATATTAATAAAAAACTCTTGGCGGTTTTGGTCATATCGGGCCTAATACTTTATAAATTGTTTTCATTGGCGGTTGTGGTCAGATTGGCCTAATACTTTATAAATTGTTTTCATTGGCGGTTGTGGTCAGATTGGCCTAATACTTTATAAATTGTTTTCATTGGCGGTTGTGGTCAGATTGGCCTAATACTTTATAAATTGTTTTCATTGGCGGTTTTGGTCATATCGGGCCTAATACTTTATAAATTGACATTACTTACGTATCATGTACTCACATTTTGATTTACAGTGGGTTTACCAAAATAAGAAAACATGATAATTGTAAAACCCCTGGTAAATCAAAATGTGACAATATGATATACGTATTTATGTCTGTTGTAACTGTATACCCCGGATATTATGTTGGTATTGACAACAACAACTCATCAAACACAAACCATAATAAAATATCCATTATTAGTCATAGCGAAATGTGTTCTACATTCTTACATTCATGATTTGTCCCGAATTGTTAAACTGGAAATCCCCTATAGTACCCACTCCCAGTTCTATTAATATTTAGCAGAGTAGTTAACGCTGTATGATATACTATGGAACGCCATTATTGTCATACTTTTAATATTATGAATATTTTATACTTGCGGATTAAAGAAACTAGTATAAAATATAAAATAATAGTTTTAATGATATATGGATTATGCAACATGTTGCTAATGAAATTCTTTTTCTCAATCTTAGTTGGTTATTGGTTGGAACCACCGCTCTTCCTCGGTAAAAAGACAAGCAAGTGTTTTAGGGTATAATAATCCCTATACTTGTCTATAGAATCAGTAGATTCCTGAATAAGATAATTAAGATATATAAACTGAATACTTCTGATCTATGTATTTATATAAATATTAAGTTCAAATAGTGTTGTGTAGTTATATTTAGATGAAACTAATATATTTCACTAGATGTTAAAATACTTTTTAAATGTATATATATAGAAATGTAAACACTATAGTTATAATTTAAAGGGAAATGACGGACAAACGGAACTCAAGTTCTGAATTGACCAAGACAAAACTAAACATTAAAAAGTCAACAACAGATCGATTAGATAAGGGGGGGTGGAGGTAACAACGTCCCTGAAGGTATGAGTCTCTGAAAATACCTTGGTGGAAATCGTCAACAGATCGATTAGTTTATTTCGAGCTTAGTAGATCTCCTTTGCTAATAAATAGAAAATTAAGAATAACAAAATACTTGCTGGCAATCCTAAAAACGGACAATTGTTGATACAGACATGATGTAGAGGACGAATTCCACTTTATGTTAGTACTTCATGTCGTTTTGCGAAAAGATAATTGATAATTAAATTTTCAGATCTTTAGCTGATAATAACACAAGGGAAATGAGTATACATTTTGATACAATGGAAATTTTGTTTACAAATAAATTTATATTCATACATGCTGAGAAAACGCAAACGAAAATATCTTTACCGATATGCAGGGCAAACCAAATCCATCAAATTCAAAATATACAGACATAGCCAGGGTAGATGGATGGATGGATTCCGTTGTTTGGCCAGTTTTCCCTGGCATATCTAAAAATTATAATGTTTCGAAGAAAGGAATACAGAATGAAGACTAAAAAAACCAAATAAGTAACTGTAAAGTCTAATGTCATAATCCAGGGGTGAACAAAGTCAAATCATTTTGAAATTTGGATTAAAAAATACACACTCCCGAATTCTGACATTGAACTTTACCATTCTTTGAAATGAATGAGTCTAAATGTGACTATGGGGGTCAAAGAGTGTGAAGACTATAAAATTGTACAAATCCGTTTCTTGCAAAACAAGGGAATAGGTTTACACAAAATAATTTTGAATACAAAAATGGTCCACAAGATGTTTGTGAGTAACAGAAACTTTAGCAAATAATGATTCCATACAATGATATACAATTCTTGCTTCATTAATGGTAAATACACATTAATAGTTATATGTTGTTGATTCGACAAAAATCTCGATGTCAAGCGAGATAACTTCTTGTTTAATGTGGTACAGCCTGATTTTCACACACGTTAAACATAGTGCATATATGGAGGAACCGGTGGGGGTAGGAAGGGATGGCCATACACTTTTTCACATACAAGCACAATTTATATATTATCAACACGTAATCAAATTGTTCCAAATCCACACCCCCCCACACCCCCCCCACCCCCCCCCCAACCCCCCCCCCCCAAACCCCCCCCACACCCCACCCTAACCACACACACACACACACACACACTCGCACACACACACACACACACACACATATATATATATATATATATATATATATATATATATATATATATATATATATATATATAAAATTTTGACCCCCACTTTTGATTAATTTTGCATCGTACGCCACTATAGTGAAAAGTTTTTCACAACGAGAATGGAGAGGAGTGATTTGAACATTTTGTGCCATCGAGAAACTCTATTGTACTTTTCCAATGTTCATTTTTGTTAAGTAACTTTGTTTAGTTAGCGTCCACCTCAAAATGGCTAATCGACTAATAACTAAAAATTATATTGTAGATCTACCAATTTTCCTGAATATAGCGAATCTTACAAACCATCATTAGACCATGAACGACAACTTCAATAGACGGAGATCTGATATGAAATTTGTCCATGTTAGACATGCCATTTCACCGAAATCGAGCGGTTTCCATGTAACAATGCTGACTCCTTCCAGACACCTGGTCTTATCCCGCTTCGCATGTTGGATTTTCATGTTGAGACTATTTTGTATATCCAGTTTGTCGTATTCTACTGAACTTGGAGTTTCGATTATCCATTGGAACTTCTTCATTTTTACCTAGAAATATGAGTTCTTCTGTCCTCATTAAACTGTAGGTGGATCTAATGTCACTTTATTTCATGTACATAATATATGACATTTTTACCTTCTCCAGCTTACCATCTTCATTTTGGACCTCTTACTTTAACTTAGTATTGAATGTACAGTCAGACTTGTATATAAAGACCGCTCAGGTGAATTACAAAAACTTTATATAAAGGGTCACGCGAGATATTATGTAATCCAAAGGATCGGAGATGACTTTCAGTATTTCCAACTACATATTTATTCCCTGGTTAGATATTCTATTTAGTAAATGTACATTGTAATATTAAAGGGATTTTCCTACCTCCGAAATTCTGGGTCTAGGATCTGGAGAATTGGGAAAATGTACATTGTTGTGAAATTCCAAATTGGGAATTTTTGCGTATTTTTTGGAAAATATAAGCCATTTTTTAATTGGGAAGGATCCTGTAATCGGACCCAAAATAGGCAAAGGAAAAATCACTGTACTAATACATATTATATTATGTTTATTTGTACTTCTCGTACCGTTTACATGTAAATGGTCTGACGGAATAAATTGAATCAAAATTGGAGATGTGTCAGTAATCTTTAATGTTGATGATGAGAGCCGTCGTGGTTCCACGATAGAATGCTCGATTCGCAACCGGAGGGTCGCGGGTTCGAGTTTCGTCGGTTCAAACTTCGGCGGAGGCGACTGGCTTTTCCTGTCCTTAGGATGAGACGGTGAAAACCGCGGTTCCTTGCCACAATGTAGGTGTCGGCTCGTTTAAGAACCCTTCCTGCTCAATTTCTGTAAGTGCCGAGCATAGGTAAAATATTTGAAGCCCTTCGCCGGCATTTGTTAACGTCTCCATATAAGTGAAAGATTCTAGAGTGGGACTTTAACAACAATACAACAACATCTATTGATTATGATAGCGTCGTACTTTTTGAAAATATCACAGGAAAAGGTGGGACACTCGTAAAATTAAATCTGGCTTTTAATTTGGACTCTTCATCAACCAATAGAAATCTTTAATACCATAATATATGGACATTTGATTACAAAGAACATACATATTTATTCTGGGAAGTCTCCATAGCATCTGATCGGTTTTCGCACAAAGGATTGATCATAAAGTTAAAACCATATGATTTTTTTTCTTGCGTTAATGATTGAAAATCGTTTGAATTCGGATATATTATGAGAGTTAAAAATGGAGAATAAAGTGGTTGGTAATTATAAAAGAGTTTGTACCTAATAGAACTGGGGTACTTGTTATTTTTAATTCAAGAAAACGTCTGAAATATGACTCTGAAATCAGTGCACAATTATCTGCAGCACATGCAAGATTTGCCACGCACTCATCCAAGGGTGGAGCATTATTTCCCAGCCCGGACATCATGTCTTACGAGGAGTTGTCGGTATTGGTCGGGTCTCTCACCTGACCTGGTCATTGAACAGGTATTATTAATGCGTTCACTAAAAACAGCAGGTGGTTTGACACAAGGTCGTGGTATGACTGAGACACAAAGCTGAATGGCTGCTATCGATGCCGCAATGTTCGCTAATCAATTTTGCTATGCAGCGTTTAAGATCAGTTCATTTTACCACAAGTGAGAAGCACACATAACTTGGACGTAATAGAGTCGATAAGGATGGTACCGATACTTTGACTTGCTTGACTTGATTTTTAAAAGGAAGAGGTCCCTTTCTCTGTGATTAAGATCTCCGTCATATAGAAACTGGAGTGTGTGGAGACACCTCAGTAACAAGCGATCGCGCATTAGAGGTTGGTAAAAACAAAATCGATGATATGACAAGGCCTTCAAGCGTAATAGACAAGTTACCTCACCATCATCAAACAATGAAGTTAGATGGAGAGGATCAGCAACACCTTTTTTTCAAAGATTTAAAACTGCTGCAAATGACAAAGTTCCTAATTTTGTGAATTTCTTTCAATATGAACTTCCCACACAAATCGTCCCTGGATAATTTTCTTTGGAATTTTGGGGACTGTGGTTTCGCTAATGAGGGGAAGCTGAATTCTGGATACATCCTCAATGGGGGTTCACTTTGATGCAACACATTTCTCTAAACATGTACAAATTATGTTAAATATGATTTGATGAAATACACCGACGATCCTTTTGTTGTATTTGATTTGTACGGATGACGCACACACACACACACACACACACACACACACACAGCGAGAGAGAGAGAGAGAGAGAAAGAGAGAGATGCAAAGGGGGTGCTCTGTGCCGATCTACTACAGAATCTTTCTCATCTAACAGAGACAACAAGCAACAGTTTATTCATCTTCTTCAACAAGAGTTCAGCAATACATAAATTAAATCACTATAAAGCAGCCACGATATTGAAGTATTGATTGTTAAAACATCCCTTCCCTTGAAGTGTCACAACAGCGCCCTTCTACTGTAATCGGCGGAGATACCGATCAACTCGTTCTACTGGTTTTCCATTCTGTCCAGACTTCAGACAGATCTGTGTTCTAATAAAACCAAACCCAGATCATGGAGTATTACTAAAGTTAAAGCTTTCCATGTTCTTTAGCAAACTGATTTCTGGCACTTTTCTTGCACGATTTGTAACTAAAATAGATATTTGAGATGTATGTTTCGAAACGGTTATCTTTACACAAAATGAAATTTATCAGTTTTTCGAATTTTTGACAATTTTTCATCAAAAACGTACATTTTATTAATAATTAATATTTATCGTTCACCTTCATATTTCATTGACAGATCTTTTCGGAGATATGTTTGAGATGTTATGACACAAACGTATTATGCATAATTGATTTATCTACATATATATAAAGAATAACATCTCCCTGCCCAATTTTTCAACGCCATTTCTCATCACAAAACGCACATTTTCCATACTCGACGCTCTAACCACTCGGCCATCTATGCATTCGCAAAATGTCTTTTTCGTTAGCGGTGTCTAGAGTTCTGAACATGAGAACTCGGTCCTAGAGATAGAGATGAAAGGTGTTTATCCTAATGACAATGGATCTAAATTTGTGATTTAGGTATGATAGTGAATGTTCTTTACTTTTGCACTTTATTTTTTTTGTTTTCAAGGTACCGTTTCTGCCTGATAAATGAAAGATTTGTGTCCAATTTGTGACTGGAAATTGAAATGTTTTCCTGTGTAGTGATATTCCAAAAATGTATTTTTTTAAATATATTTTTGAATAAAAAAGATTATATTTAAGCTAAAATGTTGAAGTACCAATGGGTAATCGAAACGCCGTGTCTATTAGAATACGAGAAATTACATAAAAATGGTTTCAACATGAAGAACAATTGCGAAGCCTGTCAGCATGCTACACCCGTCGCAAATGTTCCATGGAAACCTCTCGAGTTTGGTGAAAAGGTCAAGTTCGGTGAAAAAGGTATATAAAAGAACTGTCTTAACACGAAGAACAATTGCGAATCCCACGCGGTATGGGACCAGGCGTCCAGACGAAGCTAGCGCCCCTTGCCAGGACGCTATACCCGCCGCAAATGTCCGACGAAAACCTCGAAATCGATTGAAAGGTCAAGTTCGATGAAAACCCCCAAGCTCGTTGAAAAGGTCAAACACGGTGAAAAGGTAGATATAACAACGGTCTCAACAAGAAGAACAATTGCGAATTCCAAATGGGATAGGACCAGGTGTCCGGAAGGAGTCAGCGTCCTCTGCTAGTATGCCACACCCGTCGCAAATGCTACCTGGAAACCTCTCGAGTTCGGTGAAAAGGTCAAGTTCGGTGAAAATGTCATACAGTTAGTTTTAGATTATGATTGACGAAAAGGTAGTCATTGTATATGGTCATGCCCCAGGTCATTCCTGTGAAGGGACTTCATATTGTTTCACAAGATCCCCGTATCGACCATAAAACTTATTTAGTGACTATCTCAAGCGTTCAACAACATAACCTGTATGAGTAGCTTATTGGCGAGTCGTCTGGCTCTCAGAATAAAACATTCATAAGAGGAGCATGCCCAGGCATAACGTATAAGTTGTGAAATAAAATCGTCATAGGCAGTACAAGACGGAATATTACTACTTAGAAACGGGAATATCGTTATATTGTTTCGTTTGTCATAAAGATTGATCGTCCTTCTTCATCGACAGGATTTAATATAGCTACTAAGCAGACGTGTTGGTCTCTGTCGTCTCATTGAAATCAAGCTCAACAGGACACATCTGGCCGAGACAATTCTGAAATTAATAATTATTTATAGAAATGACGTCGTCGATGTACCTGTAAGTAAAACTAAACCGAGATGCTAACTGATTAAAGTGTCTTGTGACTCAAATTAAAGAATGGTTTCATGCTATGATATGATTTAATTGAATGTAAATTAGGATTGAAATATTTAAATAAGCTCTGCATTATAACCAATAATGAATTTTTAAAGTAGAGAGAGAGAGAGAGAGAGAGAGAGAGAGAGAGAGAGAGAGAGAGAGAGAGAGAGAGAGAGAGAGAGAGAGAGAGAGAGAGAGAGAGAACATGCAACTTTGTATGATACATTAAAATTCAAACTTTCATTTCCAATATCTAAATGGGAAAACTGAATTTACATGACTGAAATATTTGATTGACTTAATTTCATATGCTTTCATTATATTTTACCTCAAAATGTATTCCTGTTCTGAGTACTTTGGTTTTAATTATCTATTCATCAGATAAATTGAAACATTGGATACCATTGTCAAAGAATATAACAATAACATTGTGTTGAGAGATTGTCAAAGGCAAGCTTTGAGTATTTTTTTTTTATTTGAGAAGAAAAGAGATCATTATCTTGATTACCGTGTTTTGGTACTACTTTCGAGACATTAAGAGAGAGAGAGAGAGTTCGAGAGAGAGTTCCTAAATTCATTCAGAGTGGGAGTTACCTCCCCATCATCAGTATTACAACTAAATATGTATATACCAACCGATCTAACCAGGTATACTGTATTAAAGTATTAGTCGTAAGGAGGTTCAGTAGGCGTGCAGATTTTCTGCGTTTTATGTTTCTTAACAAACAGATCTAGTATTACACATCCTCAAGCATATATAATTACCATTGACTTCTAGCCTCTTGATTTTTGCAGAATACATCATTCAAATATGTGTAAATACGGATTTGTATGAGAAAATAAGAGATTTAATTTTCTATTATAATTTTCGAATATTAAAAACAGCAATTTTATGAGCGAACGCAAAATGAAAGTTTTTTGTATTTTGAGTTTTATGGTGCAAGTTTAGTCAGTATTTATTTAGAAATGACTTTGCATTAATATTTTAGATAGTGTCAAATACAAATTTATATGAAAAATATAGAGAAAAATAAAAAGCACCAATACACCACTATATATAATGTATTATACAGTGTACATGCTAGTTAATAACAATATCACCAATATTTTTGAAATATAATTTTTTTAAATCATATTTTCACAGCAATCTTATGTTGTAATAGAAACATTGAACATTCAGTAAGCCATTGGTTTGTTTGTTAGTTAATTGTAGTTTAACTTCCCACTCAAGAATTTTTCTCTCATATGGAGATGTCACCAAATGCCGATGAAAGGCTTTAAATTTTGGCCTAATAGTATGCTCGGCACTTACAGCCATTGAGCAGTGAGGGTTCTTTAATGTACCGACACCTACTGTGACACGGGACCTCGGTTTTTACTGTCTCATCCGAAGGACAGGAAACCAACCTGCCGCCGGCTGGACTCGAATTCACGAGTCGAGCGCGCAACCGACTGAGTAAGCCATTGATCTGCGACATGATACTATATATAAAAGATTACCAATCATACCCTTGCTAAAACCACATTACTGAATAAGGTTTATAGCTCAAAACTGACCTGATGAATGGTCTAACGTACTTGATATAAAACCCTGACACCTGGAATCTCACAGCCGAATTCCAGTGTAGGAAATATATACTATATAATATAGGACTCTGTTGTCAAACACATTATAATGCGAGTGTGTATATTGACTGTTTTATTGTTGTTTCACATCCCGTAAATTACTATTCACTTATATTGAGATGTCGCTAGCTTTAAGTGATCAGAAGTTCTACAAATTCTGGTCTGTGCTATGAACTGACGCCAATGCAGTGAGGGTTCATTTACGTGCCACGCCTTCGGTTTTCATAAACACCCGTGACTTTCACTTTGCATGCTGAGCGCTTGGTGAAGTGACTGTCACTACCATTTTTGATAAAGTCTTTGATATGACCTAGTCCGGGAATTGAGCCCTGGATCTTCCGCTTGTTTGTCGGACGCTCTATAGTAAAATTCAAATAACCTGGCGGGGCGGAGTCTTGTTAACTCTTTTTTGACCTGGACGAGTTTAAATTTTAGATGATAAAGCATAACAATAAAATTACATTAAAATTACACTGACCAGAGTAATCGTTCCTACTTGTCACCGTACATATGAGAGTATCCAGTGAAAACTAAAACCCTTTTTCCGTGCAGTTTGTCATAACCAAAAAGTGAGTAGAATCATCCGTATGATATAATCAAAAGGTTACTCCGCCCCGCCATCTTATGTGAATCGGACAATAACATTAGACCACCGCAAGTGGTGCGAGTTTGTAGATGTAACTGATTGATGATGACGTAATGCACGATAACAATGATACTGAAGGTTAATGTGTTATATAAGATAGATCCTTTTTACTCCTTAATCCTATGAAGTATAATTTAAATGATATAGACAAAATACAATGCACAGAAAATTGTAAATGTATTTCAATATAAAAGATAGACATCATGCATGGGTAATCATTATGCAATTTGAGGTTTGATATATTTCTTTATCATATGTCTGTACTAAATATGACTACAATTGTATATGTGATACGGTCCTCAGGCTGATAAGAAGAACCTCGGGCTGAGAAAGAGTATGATATCACAGTGGTTTATAGTTTATTTAGCCTTTGACCGTCTGGTCAATCAGCATATAATATACATGCCTCAGTACACAAATAATATATATATAAATACAATAGATACATAATGAATATAATGATCAAGTGAGTGAAAGTATTTTGAGGTAAGCATTGGAGAATAGACAGATATAAGAGAAAATACAAACTTTTCATTGTGCAGATCTAATCTTCATTGCATAATGAGGTACTTAGCTAAATTGCTTAACATCTTTTTGTTCTTAGCTGATAGTAATTGAACTAGTTTAAACATTGACGGATTTACATAATAATACCTTTTTATATACATAATACGTAAATTACGATATAGAGGACACACTAAAATAAAATGAGACTCGTCTTCAATATCGTTAAGAGTACAAAAACGGCATAATCTGTGTTCACAGGCTAAATTTACTCTATATCGGCCCTCTTCAATCAAAAGATTATGTGCGGACATTCTAAATTTGGCTAAAATATAAATATGAGAGTCGAGTAATGACTTCCTCAAGTAATTTTGTAATATGGTTGTATCAGGTAAGTATTGGTATAGACGACATTTTGAAGATTCTTGAAAATAACTTTGCATGTCTTGAATAAAAATATCATTTAATCTATTTTTACAAATATGTATAAAAGCTTTACGATTTGGAACAAATTGTTGTAACCATACATAACCCAAACCTATACTAAACAACATATTTTTTTACATGACTCAACCAATTAACACCAGTATTTAATTGGTTATACATATAATCATAAATAGATCTAAGAATACAATTTTCGGTATCTAAAAGTTTTGTCCAGTATTTCAGAATAGAAATTTTTCGAGATTTTTATATTCTTTTATTCAGCTTAAAACAATATACATGCTTATAGCCGTTCCTTTACATATCAACAGTAAAACAAGTACATGTAAATTTAAGAAAATGTTACAGACCAACATAATTATGCACAAAATGATAATAGTATTACAGCACATAACAGCAATAGTTTCAGTACTTATAGTAATATTGTATATAATAACATTAGTGCCAATAATCCAACATATACATATAAATGTATTTATAATTATATACATACACATAAATTATCTAATTTTTTTTTTTTTTTGTACCGATATTCTAAATTGGTTTTAGACTTTAAATTAATTTCATTTATTATTATAAATTTTTATTACATATTATTTCATTTTATTTCATTTCCCAGAGACTCAGTTATAGTATAACTTAAGTTTAATATCTATGAATAGAAATAATGATAATAAATAAATCAATTAATTAAAATACAAATAAATTTAATTATAATCTAATTTGTATTCAGGAAGGATGACCTATGCTTAATAGAGATATTAATATATAATGCCAATTTCAGTTGCCTTGCACTACTAGAGATACTAAATAACTTGTACAACTTACTTATATTTGGCCAAAGACAGTAATATTTAGAAAAATACCGTACCCTCAAGTCGTGATACAAAGGACAGACTAATAAAAAATGATACTCATCCTCGATGACACCCATATTACAGCAGTTACACAGTCTATCCTGTCTAACCATACCTACATATCTACCTCTTTCTATATTCAGACCATGCGCACTAATACGCAATCTTGTCAAAGACGAACGGAGAGATTTGGAATTTATATTATTTAGATATGTCTCCATAATCAATTCCATTTTAGTTTTAGCGTAAATTTGTAATTTTGTAGATGAGGTTAATTCTGTCCTCCATTTTTGTATTGCATTATCTAAAACACGACGTTTTAAAAATTCGTAATTAATATCAAAGTGATCTTGCATAATCCATATATCACCAAGCCCTAAATTAAATAGATATGCCTTTACGTTACTAGCCCAATTCCGATTGTCATTTCTACCATTTACATTAATATTTTCACGTAATAAATTATATATATTATATAATAAATTATTTTTATCTTTTATAATTTTCAACCAATATTTCAAAACCCTTAGAGAAGCTTTGACATTCAGGTAAACCCTACCTAGCTCGCCAACAACAGCAGCATTAGTTGCAGATTTATGCACACCTAAAATATATTTACAAAATTTTATATGTAAACGTTCTAAATTATCCTGATTACTGGTCAGGCCCCGATTAACTGATCAGGCCCCATGTGGATCTTTAACAGAACCATATAAAAGTATCGGACTTATCTTACTGTCAAAAGCATAATGTGGACTCTTTAACAGGCAAAATAAGAAAGCTTTTTGACACTAAGTAAATTAAAAAGCCCGTATAGTCCGCAGATTTTGAACCTTAAAAAAAAAAATTCACTTTCACATCAATTCGTTTTATAAAAAACAGAGTCTGTTCTTTGCCAAAGACCATTGTAATTTAAACTAATAAATTTAACAATCTTAAGATAAATAAATCTATCAATTTCAATCTGTAAATCAATATTAAAATCATAAGTAAAACACATGAAGACACTTAGAATTAAAAATAACCCATATCGCTTGCATACCTTTATATAACGCTCTTTTTCTAAAACATTCAATACCGCCACCAATTTCACTTTGGGCTTATAATAAAAACTAACCCCCACCACTGTGTCTACCTCTCTTTCCCTTTTCTTTTAGACCCTGGAGGAATGCAAAAACTGTTATAACCTTTTATTGCAAAAAACTCATCATATAATTTCATCCATTATTTATACGTTTCAGTAAAACAAAGGCAATCATATTCATTTAAAATGATTTTTAAACTCAGATGACATCGTTTAAATTTTGATTTTAATCCCTATCCACATTCCAGCATATATTTTCGCCTCGCTAAACGCTTTGTTTTAAAGATGTTTCAGTCTCTGGAAATTTTTTATACCTATTTCCGCATCCCGTACCTTTGTAAACCAAAAGGTCGAACAGAATTCGTTTACCATACATATAATCCCGTGTCTCTAATTAGCTTTACAAGATCAGCACCAATGAATTTAAAAACTCCACTTTTTTTACATGTTTTTCCCACGCTCGCGTTTCATTACGGGAGAAAAAAAGATTAACGCTTTAGAAAATTCGTTTCATTCATATATCTCCCAATTAAACTGGACCTTGAAACTGCTCACTGATGCCGTTCACTTCTTAGTACAGTATTTAAGTGCAAGCATTTTGCTTTTGATGACCTCAAATCACCACCTCTTTAATATAGTGAAATTTATGAAATTTAACCACTATTGCACGGGGTTTCCCCCACCCCTGCCTAAAAAGATATTCTACCTGTGCGATGTGCTCTGTCAATCTTAATCTGCTCCCTCGCTTGCATTTTCAATTTTCAGCTCCATTTTCACATAAATCAAACTAATTCTGGAATGCATATACACAATATAATTTCGGATATAAAACAAAGGCCGAATTCTGAATAAACTAACATATAATTTTGATTTTAATCCCTCCAAATTCCAGCACAAAAAAGATGTTTCATTTCTTTTTCATTACAACTTTAGAATACAAAAATCTGTATGCACACGTTTTTGCTATATCTTTAATAGTGAAATTTTGACAAATTGCACCCCACCCCTTCCTACCTTCACCTGTGCGATCCATAATTAAGAACACTATTAACATACGGAGTCACAACGGATATCACATATAATTTTGTTTCTATATTGAGATAGTTAGAATTACAAATACCCCAATATTTTAATTAAAACATATTAACATTTGCGACCCTGTAGGGCTAAGACACTCTGTGTCCTTGGAAATTTAGCATTATATAACAAAGTTAAACCGAGATATGGGAATCTGTTTACGACCTCAATAGCTTCGTTATTGTAATACCAAAAACAATTTTGGTTCAATCTATCACCATTCCGAAAAACCACAATTTTAGTTTTTTGTACATTTACAGTAATGTCCCAATCTTCACAATAATTTTGTAACGTATTCAACATTTCTTGCAGACCATCGACTGATTCTGAAAATAAGACAGTGTCGTCTGCGTACATCAATAAAAATAATGAAATATCTCTTAGTTCAATAGATTCACAGTTGTTGTATAATAAATTATTTTCGAAATCGTTGATATATAATGAGAAGAGAAAGGGAGATAATCCTTCCCCCCTGCAATAGACCCTTTGACATATTGAAGGTAGTTGAAAATTCCGACTTGTATTTAAAACAGCTTATATTGTTATATAACGATTTCAAAAGAGTTAACATCTTACCACTAACCCCCGATCTGACCAGTTTAGTGAATAACTTGTTCCTATTTACACTATCAAAAGCTTTGAAATAATCAACAAAGCAGCAATACAATTTCTAATATATAATAATATCTATGTAAGACATACGTAAGCTGATTAAAGTAAATTCCGTATAATTTGGCGGGCTAGAGTCGTTGGTGATTCGCAATAGTTCTCCATGTTAAGACGTTGTCGTATCCAATATGTCGTATTCTAGTGGACTCGGAGTTTCCAATATCCATTGGTTCTTCCTCATTTTTATTTTTATAATAAAATGATTTAACTACTTCAAATTTCATCAAATCCAAAATGTTCTTAAAAGATATTCCCTTGACGTCTAGAAGGCTTCATGAGATACTTACATTATCTGCATAAAATCCAGGCAGACAAATATAGCACTATAGGCCTTTTGTTATTCATATTGTTTTTAAGTTGATGAAATGATGTCCACTTTATAAGGTTTTTTGACTTAAGAGAGGTTTTATGGAATTATCATGTTTTTATGTTTTGACTGGTGCAACACTTTATATAGGGGAATAATTTGTTTAGAAGTTATTCCTTTGATAGTAACAATCAGATTGTTGATACTTTAGAATCGCCATCTTTCTTAGTTTGTCTAGGTTTGTTTTCCAAGCTACTCTCTGATGATTTTGTTGTAGAAACAAATTCTGATGTATGATCGGAGCCTAACAGCTTTCTCCTTCGAATAATGATGAAAACCAAGCCATTCAAAACTCCCCCGAGGTTCGAAAATGTCGTTACCAGTTGATGTAGAGCTTGTGGAACTGTGTCAATAACTTGCCAGATACCGTATAGCGCCATAGCCCACCACTGAAATAAAAACGCTGCCACAAAAAGCGACATCGTTCGCGCTGCATTGTGGGAAGCTCGTAGAGTTTTCGCTTTACTTCCGAGGGAATTCTTTAGCTGTTTAGTTTCAACATATATTCTCTGCCAGGTAAGGATATAAAATACGGTGTTGACTGCCAATACAATGAGCAGGAGGACAGTTGTGAAGAATATGTTGACAATTTCTCCTTTAACACCATCAAAATAGCAACTGAAATATATAAGATTGTAGCTATTGGTTACTGTTAACTTTTATCTGTGTATCATTCAGTATGGATTATACATGCCTAATGTACAGTGGGGAATAGCTCGCGGTGTTTATATTCGCTTTATTCATGGAGTTGATAAATCCGTGAAGTTAAGAAACCGTGAATAAGTTCTTGATATAACTATACATACTTGTAGGTCCTAATATTCCGCGAATTAAAAAACTGATCGAGTCAGGAGAGACATAAACGTGAAAATAAATCCCTATACGGTATTTGCTTATTTCTTAAAATCACACCTATACATGAAAAAAGTTGGACATATGCCAACACTAAAAGATTAACGTTTGATATTGAGTGCTTGCAATAGTTTAATTCTTTACTTTCATCAAAATTAGCCTGTGAATTATAAACATATATTCAATACAATATAATTGATTTTAAGGCACATGAGAAGTTAATATTGTTGCAGAATGATAAAAAGTAAAATAAAAATTTACAAAACTAGGAAGGAAGATAAATGATTCCGTCAGAAACCCCTCCCCCACCCAACGCTCCCAACCCCCCCAAACCCCCCCCCCAAAATCCAAATAAACAAACAACCAAAACAAAACAAAGATATTACAGTAATTATGGAGTAGCGACCGCTTGTAGTGACCTAGTGGTAGAGCCAAAACCCTGTGTTTGATTCATTGTACTGGGCAAAACCAAAGTATTAACGACTTTTCCCTTGCCAGGTTCTCTAAATTTGAAATGTTTCTCTTGGACGATACTTAAAACCATGGTTTCATGTCACGACAAGCTTGGAATGTCAAAAAACCATCACTGACATGGCGTCAGTCCATAGCACGGGAAAAAAAATTGTAGCACTATACCTAAAGTTAATAAGTGAAAAGTTCTTGGCGTGATTTAAATAACAATAAAACAAAACAAATGAAATAGCGTTCCCTGAGACTTACACTATTAAACTATTATGTTCTCACATTTTGATTTACCAGGTGTTTGTCAAAAAAGTGGGAACATGATAATAATTATCATGTTCCTACTTTTTGGTAAAACCCCTGGTGGTCTATTTAACAAAATTACTTTTCATCTTAATTGCCGTGTGGTTAGAGCATCGCGCTTTAAACCATGAAGTCTCTCATTTCTGGTCAAGCACACGTTCGAACCCCGCAGCAACCTGAGCTGATATTTGTGAGAAAGTTTGCACGAAGGG
The DNA here is from genome assembly GCA_030159075.1 of Atrina japonica. Classification (NCBI taxonomy): domain Eukaryota; kingdom Metazoa; phylum Mollusca; class Bivalvia; order Pterioida; family Pinnidae; genus Atrina; species Atrina japonica. The sequence continues at coordinate 166,580 of BROG01000698.1, read as the reverse complement.
AGAACCGGTGGACCGCCACCATATAACTGAAATATTGTTGAGTGTGGCGTAAAACACTTCGAAATTAAAAAAACTCCGCAATTTTACTTTTCTAAGCTACCACTTGTTCATAATTTTGACACAGAGCTTTATTGCTTACTCGAAATAAAATCTGAATGTTGAAATGTATGAAAAGGACTGTTTGAAATAAAGATTTTAGTATCTGATACGAATCCAACGAAATAGCGATAAAATAATAAACTGCGATAAGTTATATCATTATATATATATTGAACAAGAATCAAGTAAATCAATTCTTACAAAGAACCATTCGGTCCCAATGTCCCAGCAATTGCAGCAATAGTTGCGGCAATAAATGGCGCTCCAAATGTGTAGAGTAGAAGTTTCCAGTCCTTCTGCCCATATTGTATCTGTTTCCGGAAATATATCAATACAAAAGCATTAATGGCTATGATATTTACCATCAAAACTTGCGCGGTGATGAATTCCATCAACATGAATCCGTAAAACTCACAAAGTTCTTTCGGATAAACATGATTCCTGGAAATGACTATATGTAAATGATCCACTGTATGTGCTACATTGAATAATCCGTCGCATAAAGCCAAATACACCACGAATCGTTCACTCCTTGTCCACGAGAAAAATGTCTTGTAACTTTGAAATCTGAAGGACATCACCAAAATGGCTACTACGGAACAGAAGCTGAGAAAAATGCACGTAAGTGCGGGTATGTGTATTTGGTAAAATGTACTGTCGTTGAGTCCATATACCGGAAGGTCATATCCGCTTTTTAGAACAGAATCCTCACCCGTGTTAGAATGGGATATTATGGTTGTATTGTTTAACTGCATGGTTTTGTTATCTTTACAACAATTCACCCCCTGTAAACATAAAAGATACATCTAAGGATTCACTATATATTCGGTATTCACGGAAGACGGATAATATCTTTTGTATACCTGGAAATGTTTGCACCTGCAAATTTTCGCTCTCGGTTATTTTCGCCCTTTTAACGACAGAAAACATATTGAAGTCTAACTGACAGAGACGATCGTAATGAGCATGGTAACTTTGTTATTATGTTTATAACATATTCAACCAATATTAACTTCGCCCTAAATCACCACAGTCACATTATGTCATGAATGTCCACGCTTCAATCATTTAGCTTGGAAATATCGTCTACATTTACATTAGTCTTATCATCTAAGAGCTGAAATGGCGAAAATTAGATGGAAGCGAACCTTTCCACGTATTTAGTATTTAGTGTAAACCGTCTTTTCCTAATTGCGTTTGCACCAATGGAAATATTCGGAATAAACAGAGTTGGTATTACAGACGATTTAGTTGAATAGAATAAGCATAGATTACATTTTTGATGAAGAAATATAAGGATTTATCTATTGTATAAAAATGATATTTTTGATCAATATTTTCCGCAGTGAAAGATATTACTCAATGCAAAATCAATGCAAACTGCTGTATTTTTCACTCAGCCAATCAAAATACTTTTCATATTTTGGGACTACTGTTTCCTTGTTTCATTAGAGTTATCTTCGTTGTATTGTGGAATAATGAATAAAAATATATTTTTACTAGATCTACAGTTTTACAATATAGTACCACTAAACACACCATCCAGTATCATTTCTATTGCGTGAGGAGGTAGTTTATTAAGTATCTATAGCAATATGAAAAATAATGTTTTGAAGGACATGGAATGTCACATGAATTGCTATTTGAAATAAAACTTGTGTTTTATACTTTATTAGCCCAAATTTTCCCCATATGAATGTACTATTTCCTTATTAATGGATTGATGGATTCCAATCAAAATGTGAAGTGATTTGTTTACAATCCACGAGTCGAAGAATTGTAGACGCTACAAAACGCAGGTAACAATGTAACTGGAAAATGTAATAAACAGAATATTTACCAGTTGTTTTACTCACTCGTGTTAAAAATGTATTCATCTGCCTCATTCGATGTAATACATATGTTATTCAAAAACAATTGGCAAAATATCCTATACATTCCATTATATGAGACCCTTATAATACGTAAATCATCACCAATATGAAACTGATTAAGTGAAAATGATATACGATAAAAATAATCAAAGGACACATGCAAAGAACGTGCAAAGGGGGCAACGGTCATGGGTAGATTGAAATACAAGGGTCCACAATATAAAAATCAAAGAGGTTTAGGGCAGGTGTCAGGTGAAATTCAGACATAAAACAAATCACTGAAAATCCAGAGGTGAGATCAGGTGCCATGAAGGAGGGGGGCATACCCTGTCGATCGTTTACACCGCCGTGGTTCCAAAGATAAATTCAAATGATATAATTTGGAAAATGAAAACAATTAAGTAATCACATGATTAGGAAACAAGTGTTCAGAATCCGGAGTGCACAAGGTTCGAAATATACAATGTAAATGTATATACCAGTAATAGTATTATATATGTGTGGACCAGACTGTTTGATTTGATTAAAGGGAATATCGGAATACTCAAGATATGAAGTAGACTGATTATTATGGGTTGTTATGTAATAACAACCTATTTTGGATTTACTTAACTTTTCATCGAGGGCTATACTGTTAGCAGTGAAGAGGTCATGGAAGTTGCATTCGTAAAATAAAGTCCGACTCTACAATTCAACTTTTACAGAAAAATCAAATATTTTGATGTAAATGAAATTCAATCTAGTCTGAATAATCATGAAATGAAATACCACATAATTCTACTTATTTCTTCATTTCGAAATTATACGATACGATTTCTAGTTTGATTCAACAAAACGTCATCGACCTATTTATAAATATGGAATTCCACTATATAAGATTCCAGTGATTTTGAGCCTACCTTGAAAAACTGCAGTATTTCTCCGCTATTCATCATATTTATATTGACAGCTACAGGCATGCAGCGATGTAAATAGAAACAATTACATATCGCTGATACCAACATGAAGCTAAATTAATTTTTATTGAACTCTCTAGATTATTAATTTTTTCCGTGATTCGTTAGTAAAGCGGAAAAATATTGTATAAGCGATTCCGGATAATAATATATCCGTGTGTTATTTATGGTCGAATGTTTAGACCAATGGGGTGTAAGGAAACGCATGTGATTCTACAGGTGTTAAGAACTGGTCATTCTCTAGCCGCCACGCTTAGCGTACACATCAAATTTACTATGGACGAATCTTTGGAATCTCGCATCAGAATAGAAGTTCAGAATGCACTCACAGCTTCACAGAATACTATGATGTCAGAAAATGCAAAAAATGATAAGTAACGAATTAGGAAAAGTCCATACTGAAAATAGAAAACTAGCCGACCGACAAATGAGGCGCTAAACGAATCTTACAAGTTTAAAAAGAAGGGTAACGAAGAGCAGTTCAAACACAACAGTAAAGTCATAGCTAAATTGCAAGAAGCAGACAAAATGCTAACAGATGACATAATTTCAGAAGAGAGTATTCGAAAGGGCCGTGAATGCGTAGCAGAAGGTATAAACATTGTAAAACATAGACAAAAGTTAATAAAAATGGCAGACTCTACAGAAGCGGGATGGAGAGTTGTACATGAATATGAAGCAAATCCCTTTGCAGACGATTCTGACGATGAGAAGAGGATACAAAAGGCTCAATATCGTGCAGAACGCAAAATAAAAAACCGAAAAAGCAAAGAAGAAAGACACTGGTCATAAACGTTTTCATCCTTACACGAGGCAGAACAATGATATAACAGACGATTATAGCACACAAACATTTAAACCGGGTAGATGTTTTGGTTGTGGAGAGGGAAGAGGGAAGAGGGAATGTCCAAAAGAAACGAAGAGCAATGATAAGATAAGTACACATATTTATTCATTTGATGCATACAAGGGCAATACGAACATAAATAATGTTAACGGGTTTGTTTTGAATCAAAAGCATTCAGTTGTAACATGTCCAGCTCATATGAATGAAGTCAGTAATAGTAGTCAGTCAAGCGTTGCGCAGGTGAACACAATATCTCCAGTTGGCAAGTTACGTTCGCATATTGAACGATGGAAAGAAATAGAAACTAGTAATTATATACTGGAGGTGATTGATAATGGTTATAAGTTACCTTTGAAAACATGTCCTGAAAGAATTTATCTAAAAAACAATAAATCGGCTTTGGACAATCATAAATTTGTTTCTGAAGAAATTGAAAAATTACAAAGTAAAGGTTGTATTTACGAGGTTAAAAGCAAACCTGAAGTAATAAACTCACTGACAGTAGCAAAGAATAAGTCAGGTAAATTACGATTAGTTTTAGATTGCAGACACGTAAACCCGCATTTGTTTCAATTCAAAATTAAAATACGAAAATAATGAAGTCGCAAAAGTCATGTTTGAGAAAAATGATCATTTGATTACTTTCGATCTTAAGTCAGCATATCACCACGTAATGATCAACAATGATTTTCACACGTATTTGGGTTTTGAATGGAATAGATAAAAGTATTACGTTTTTCGAGTATTGCCATTTGGATAGCAACTGCAGGTTTCATTTTTCTCTAAACTAATGAGAGATGTGATCAAAAGTGATCAAATATTGGATCTAAAGGTATCAAGATAATCATGTACATGTATCTTGATGATGGTATATGCGTCATTTGACGAGGATTAAACTTAAGTCATTTTGATTCAAGTGGATCGCCGAGATTTACATAAATTTGGTTTTTTTGATAGCAAATTGAAAAATGTCAATGGATTCCTTCAAGAAAGGTCACGTGTTTGGGGTTAGTGTGGGATACACAAAGTTGTACTATTCATTTGACAAGGGAAAGAGTACAAAAAACGTTAGAGTATTTAAGATTTCATGACGAAAAATAAATAACACAAGTGGTTGATGTCAAATTTTTAGCCTCAATAGTTGGGCAGTTAATCATTCAGCACAACCCGTATTTGGAAGCTTGCAAGGTTAAAAAACAAGATTAGCTTATGAATGTGTCAATGATAGATTAAATTGGCAGTCACGTATATCTATAACGGATCAATGTGAAAAAGAAATTAAATTTTGGTATGAAAATGTTGAAAAATTGAGTGAAAAAGGAAATCATTTTGTCATTTGACAGAATTGGATGTTTGTTGATTTTAAGCTGTACTGTGATGCCTCGTGGTGTAGCTACGGTGGCTATTTAGCTACATTCTGGCGATGAAGATGTACCACAAACAGATATGTTTGGTAATGTGGAATGCAAAAGAAAGTTGTCAAAGTTCTACATGGAGGGAGTTAGAAGCTGTTAAAAGAGATTTTTTTTGTTATAACTTGGATAAAGTTGTAGATAAATCAGTACCAACAAGTAGTAACTGATAACAAGAATGTGAACCATATATTAGATTATGGAAGTAAAAAAGAGAGAGACTAAATGAAATAAGCCTTGAAATTTTTGGTTTATGTGAAGATCACAATGTTCATAAATAAATTCGCAGTGGATACCCAGGTCACAAAATCAAAAGGCAGATTTATTTAAGTAGATGTAATGATCCAGATGATTGGGGTATTCAGTGGTGGGTGTTTAAATGTTTAGACAAAATATGGGGACCACATACATTCGACAGATTTGCTTCTAGCTACAACAGAAAATGTGACAAGTTTAATACAAAGTTTTGGTGTAAAAGAAGCATCCGGTACAGATGCGTTTAATCACACATGGGTTGGCGAGTGGCTAGTACCACCACCTTCTGTTGTTACATCAGTTCTCAAGAAAATGATCAGTGAGAAAGCTCAAGGTACTTTAATAGTACCTGAATGGAATCTGCACCTTTCTGGCATATACTATGTATAAACAAATTCATTTAAAAGTTATATAGCAGATTACAAATATTTTAAGGATATAATATTACTCACAGGGACAGAGGACGGAATGGTATATTTGGGAGGAAAATTCAAAATTTTAATTTTGTTGCTTTTAGAATCATTTCTTAATTTCATTTTCATTTGCAGGCATAAAACTGAATAAAAAATGTCACAGAAAAATATAGAAGCAAGCGGGGTTACAAAAGGTACATATTTAACATCGATTATCAAGCAGTATGATCAGCATTTAGTTAATTCCAGAAGTGACAATACCACACAAAATCTTACGTGAATGGTTTCAAGCGCTGGGAAACTTTCATTTCATTTCAAGGGTTTTCTGCTCTAACCAGCACACCCCTCACACCCTGTTCACATTGCGTTATATTTGACACAAATGGACACGGGAGCGTCTCGGAACGTCGTTAATTTAGCACTTTATTCAATAAGATGGGCACATGATTTAAATGGTTTTGAAGATCCAACAAAGAATGCTTTCGTGAAAAATCTACAAGATTCAGCAAAAAGAAATTTTGTTCCCCAAAAGCAAAGGAAAGATCCAGTGACAACAGAAATGTTAATTGACTTATGTACAAAATTTGAAAATAGTGATGACTTAGTTGTTGTACGTGATCTTGCTATGATTTTGATATGTTTTGCAGGCTTTTTTAGATATGACGAAATAAGTTCTTTGTTGTGCAATGATTGTGTTTCATGATGAGTATATATCTATACATTTAAGTAAAAGCAAAATGATCAGTATAGAAAGGGAGATGATTGGTGTTAATTTCAAAAGGTACTACTAATGCAGAGTTAGGATGCTAGAGAGATATATTGATTTGTCAAATATAGATTTGAAATCCAATCACTTTTTGTTCAAGCCTATTTATAGGTCCAAGGATAAATGCGCATTGATATATTAAAACAAAAAACTTAGTTATACAACTGCTAGGTCGAGCATTTTAAAAAAGCTTAAATTAGTAGGAGGTGATAAAAATTTGGGATTACATTCTATTGCGTTCTGGTGGTGCTACTAGAATAGCAAGTGCATCAGAGTCAGTAAGTGAACGGTGCTGGAAAAGACATGGGCGTTGGAAGAGTGAATCTAGCAAAGATGGTTACGTAGAAGAGTCACTTGACAAAAGGCTTTCTGTGTCTAAAAATTTGGGTCTTTAATTTTTTAACTAGAACGCACATTCTGTACTCCCTATCTTTGTTATATCTAGGCTGTGGCGGGTTGTCAGCAAAATATTATTTGCTTGTTTGTTTTTATGTTGATCAGAGGTAGAGCGTATACTTATTTTTTTCCGTGATTCGTTTGGTAAAGCGGAAAAATATTGTATAAGCGATTCCGGATAATAATATATCCGTGTGTTATTTATGGTCGAATGGTTAGACCAATGGGGTGTAAGGAAACGCATGTGTTTCTACAGGTGTTAAGAACTGGGTCACTTCTCTAGCCGCCACGCTTAGCGTACACATCAAATTTAATTTTAACGTATATTCATGTTTTGAATAAATATTCAGATGAAGTGATGTACAGATATATTGCCCAGTTTCAGAGAATTTTGTTCCAAAAATGGTTTTTATCTCTGTTTTCCTCTGGGCTTGTAAAACGTTATGAACGTATTTATTTATTGCGTTGCAAATATAAGGGTATATTATAAAACATTAATTGGTTACGACCATGGAAATAATTAATGCTTAAACTATGTTAACTTTGTTTATAAAACTAGCGATATATAAAGCTAATAGGGATTGGTGACTCGGCGGTTTTATATAGAGCAACGCGCATATAGGCGATGTCATCAAGCGTCTCGGAGATCCTGCTTACTGTGTCAACTTATCGGGAAAATGCGCCATTTTCAATTAACGCTTGGAGTAGCATCACTTCAGAGGACAATTAGCCATACAACAATCAGAACAGGTGAGCAGTTGTTATTGAGATAAAGTTTATATGTCTAGGTAACCAAATACACCGATTTAGCGATTTGAAGTAATTAAATATTTACATAATCAAGGCAGTTTAAACTGAAGCAATAGGAGCTTGTTTTGAAGCGAATTACATCAATCGCCGAGAACCATACCATATTGAAGAGCTAAAAGCATTAAAATTATTGATCACTTCGGATGAGATGCTAATTATTTAATTGCGAGAATATAACTATTATGAAGTGAGCTATTCTAAAAGCAGAAAGTTCGATGATTTTTATTTAAAAACTGGATAGAAAATCACCCATATTATAAGCCTCATATGGTACGCTACTTTTAAAAATATTGTCAAAAAGTGGAAAAATCAAATGCAAAGTTCACTTATTTCACAATTGATCTTATCAAAGTACTCAGTAATTGTGAAACATATGCTCTTTTTCTGTTTATTGATTTGAAATTTACTACGATGTACCGATTTTTAAAGTGATTAATCGAACATTTATTTAGAGCTACGACGAAGACGAAATGGCGGAATTATCCGCATGAGTTTTATTGATATCAGTTGTAACATGGATGTTTGAAAAACTTTTTTGTTTTTGAATAAAATAAACCTATTGCTTGTCATTTGTGAAGTTGAAATATTAATATTTTGAAGTACGCGTTTATTTTTTTTTTATTAATATTTTTCTTTTTTCTCTTTTATATTTTAAAATTTAGGGATTTTAACGTCCATTTTGAATTATTATCACCTCTGATTTTCTCAATTACCCTGAAAAATGAATTTCTTACAATTTTAAGTCAAAAATTTGCTTGATTATTGTGACATTAACTTTGTAAATAGGCATATTCATATTTAATTGCAGTTTACAAGTTTAAACTTTAAGGAATTTACAGAAAATTGAAAAGGACTGTCAATGTCTGAATGGCAGATTTTGCTTAAAAATGTAGGTCTTAAAACCATTTTGTTTCTGCATAAAAATAAAATTATTGATTGTCAGTCTCGGTTAATTTTTTAATCAATATTTTTATCCATTATTTTTTATATTTTAAAGTTAAAGTATTTTACCGTCCATTTAAATGATTTTGAGACCAAATACTGACACTTCTGATTTTCTGAATTACTCTGAAAAATAAAAATTATTTACAATTCTAAGTGCAAAATGTAATTGATTATTGGAACACTAACTTAGTACATAGGAATATTCATATTTGATTACAGTTTACAGGATTTTGAATTATTGAAAATAGTATTGTGAAAAAATCGGGATGGCAGAGTTTGCTGTAATGTTTGTATTTTTATATAGTTGTAAATTGTTGGCCTAAATTGTTTTTTTTAATTCATGAAGTTAAAATATCAAAATTTTGCATTACATTTCTATTTTGAATTTAATTTGTTTTTATTATTTTTTTTATTTTCAAATCAAGTAATTTTATTATCCAATCAGTGTGGAAAGGCACTGAAAGAGACACAAAAATTGTTGATTATGATTTTCTCAATTACTCTGAAGAATAAAATTATATACAATTTTTTAGAGTGCAATGAAAATGCTGACTTAGTTAGTTAGTATATAGGCATGAATTTTATTGCAGTTTACAGAGTTTAAGCCTTAAAGGGATTAACAAAAAATTAAATAAGACTGAAAATGGCAGAGTTGGCTCCAATGTTATATTTTTATATAGTTGTAAAAAGGTTGGCCTAAAAGCTATTTACAGTTATAATCGAGAAAAACAGTTTTATGAGATTAGGGAATAAATGTGATGATACATTAAGTTAAAAAAAATGAATAGAACCCTGACATGTAAATTCAATAAATTCTCTTTATTTAAAATTGTCATTGAAATACATGTACACTGGGTGGTATTTGTTGTGTGTTTTATTTTTCAGACAAGGGGAAAAAGTTATAATAAAAGGATAACTGGATGGCAGTGATGAATTGTTGAGTTACAGTGACTATGTAACAATATTGTGGAACTACATGTATGCAATTCATTGCAGAAATTCATGTATCTTAAATGAAATAAAATCCAAGAAAATTGATAAATTGTCCTTTCTTTTCATGTGTGTGTTCTTCCATGAGGTCACTTTTTAAAGTGCAGTATTACTCAACAGGATTTCAGTATGCAAACATGTTTCTTTCATCCAAGCTCTGCACATAATTATACCTTTATTTGCAGAATAGAAAAAATTTAATCCGCTTGGAGTGACATCATAAATAAGTTTGCAAAATTTATTTTCACTATAATATTCTTAGTAAATTCATGTTTTTTTCCTCTAGAATTCATTGTTTTTTCAATTTTAATAAAGTAAATTGAATCACATGAAGGTGAGGGTTTGGTTCTTATGTGTTAGAAATCCCATTACAATCTGTGTTTTATTTTAGGATGGAATACACTAATTTTCATGTGAGTAAAATTCTAGTGACTTCATTTTGAAGTTTATTAATGGATAAATAATGTATTTTTTTAAGTAATTCATGGATGTAAACTAACAGAAATATCAAAATTAGGCCCACACTTCATGGGTTATACATGTATGTGTCATTTATTATTTTCATTAATTTTGGGTATCTACCAAATTTGGAGGACAAATCACAGGATTGCAGGATTACTATGATTATATTGTGAAATTCATTTTTGTGAACTAATTTATGTCCAAATACTGTACATGTTCATCATTTGCAAACATCAAAAATCTGAAATGGTGATGCAAGAATAATCCTTACTATTCAGTATTATGCACTTAATCCACAAATATAACAATTTAAATTTTTATAGTAATGAATCAAATTCAACCAAACATACACAGATTTATACTTGAAAAACCTATCAGGGTCTTCACTTGTACAATAATGTCCATACTTCTTCATATTTTAAAATTAAGAACCCAGGATAATCAAATATTTTGTTATTCTGTCTAAATGACAATAATTATGTAGAAATGTGTATAAATAATATTAACATCATATCAAAGTTACAATGATTTCATTTCAGATATAAGCTTAAGTATTTTTCATTTTTCAACTGTCTGAATTGTTTAAATATTTCCAATATCAACTTTAAACAAATTTGGGAAATTGATTAACCTCTAATTGTCTCATAGATCTACTCAAATTTCTATTATTCCTGCATGAGTTTGGAAATTATTTTACCAAAAAATACCTACCTGTGTAGACTTATTGTAAAGTGGAATTTTATTGTTTGCATAAAAGTATACTACATGTAGTTATTATCATGTGCTTAATTAACATATTTCAGAAATACCTTCTTTTAGTACCCCACTCAAATGTTTATTTTTTAATCATGTGTAAGAAATGTGTAAATTTGGTTTTTTAGAAATAATAAATATAAAACATATTTATTATGATTTTACAAGTATCTGGGTTGTGGTTTCAAAGGGGTGGAGAGCAAAAATATTTGAAAGATTGTTTATTACACCTACAAGGCTACATGCTTAACTCAGGAAGTGATCTGCAGTATTATTCCTCTGCGGGAGTTCAACACACACAAAACGAGTGTCCTTTATCAGTGTTTACTGCAAATACCATATACCATCGCTTTTATCAGAACAGATAAAGCTAATCCCCTTGATGTTTAAATAAATATAGGTGCCATGTATTTTCACACCTTAGTGCTGTAGGATTACGACATGTTCCTGATAGAACTGAAATTATACACAAACGTAAAAACAAGATATTTTGCCGATTTACATCTCCGGATATGTTATACATTACACATCTTTTAATGTTCGGTTTGAAAATTCTTTTTATTTGTTAATCTAATAAAATTGAGAGGGGATTACGTAATTATCAAAAAGATTTTGATTCTAGACTAGTATTTACTTTAGTAGATCAAGAATCTAAAAATTAAAATTTGCTGACACACTTCTGAGGTAATTTCTAATATTTTTTCTACATTATTCATTTATTTTGAGTTGTTAAAATGGTACCTTATTCGGTTATTTTTTTCAAACTCGTGATTTGTGAAACATTTAATGTTTTAAAGTAGTAAACCTTTCCTTGCTCTCAAATTACCGAGTAACATTTTCACGATACACATACGAACGATCAATCTAGTTGTCGGTCTTTGCTGGTGCCAGCAGCTTCTCAACAATTACACGACCGACAACTCTGTATAAGAGATTTGTCTCGATTACGTCCCTTCTCACTGTTTGCGTGTAACTATCTGATTTGCGCCTGCGCGGTGAGTGTCGATTTAAACTGGGTCACTCATTTGCATATCAAAAGGATACATCCGCTCATAACTGGAAGAGCGCGAGTCACCAATCCCTATTAGCTTTATATATCGCTGATAAAACAAATGTATTTGATAGTCAAATAAAATATACTGGCGGCCATAGGCTGTGGCGGGCTGTCAGCAAAATGTTATTTGCTTGTTTGTTTTTATGTTGATCAGAGGTAGAGCGTATACTATCTGTTTTCTAGTACACGGAAAAATGAAAAATCAAAGCATAATAGTGCTTGTCATGCAAATGGCGTGTGGAATTCATAAGGGAGGTAACTCGAAACATTGAATGCTATAATTTCCAGTTCTCGTTTCCGCCGAAGTTTGGGATAATCGCCATGTTCATTGTCGGGTGTTCACTCAACAATTATCACAACTTTTGAAGTTAATCACAATTAGATTGACATGTATAAACCTAAACTTTTTGTGTAATCGGTCTGTTCATAATGGATTTCAAAAAGAAACGATGTCTTCAACAAAAAATAAAGTTTTAATTATTGCCGAAATCGCTGATGAAATGATGTCTGATAGATCGTTTTGCTACATCGCGACTTTAGGCCCAAATTATGTTGATGAAAAATTATTTCTTTAACAATAAACATTGGGTAAACTGTCTTTTTCACCCGTACAGTAATTTCTATTAATTAATACAAGATAGAGAACGTTGTTTGGTTGTTTATTTAGTCTAGGCAGAGTATATGTTCATGTACCATGGTAATAGCCCTGAATAGGATTGTTTTCGTTCGATATTACAAGCCCTAAAATTTTAAATCAAGGCCATTTTTAGCTATGAAAAAAATTATTTCTACAGTTCCCAGTAGGTTCCATAAAAGCTCACGTTTTATTTTGAAATGAGTGTTAATGCACGACAGACAACATTTAAAGTTGGTGGGAAGATACAACACTGGAAATTGAAGTTTGTTTTTGTTTTTAGATCTACATTAATTTGATTTATTTTCATTTCATATATGCAAGATAGAAGTAATTTGAATTCCATGGCTATTTTGCCAAAATAACAACCCATTTCAGCACTTTCAGTACTTTGATTATTATTATTATCATTATTAAGTCTACCAAACGAAGTTTGTGTAGACTTATTGTTTTTACACCGTTTCTTCTTCTTCTTCTTCTTCTTCTTCTTCTTCTTCTTCTTATTATTATTATTATTATTATTATTATTATTAAGTCTACCAAACGAAGTTTGTGTAGACTTATTGTTTTTACACCGTTTCTTCTTCTTCTTCTTCTTCTTCTTATTATTATTTTTCTTTCTTGCCAGATCTTGTCCGAAGCGTTTCTCGAAAACCGTTGGTCGTAACTTTATGAAACTTGGAGGGATGTTAGATCTCCATGTTTAGATGTTGAGTGAGTTTCAATTTCCCCGGGGTCATTCCCTGCCCCCTCATTTGAGAAATGTTCATTTATCTGAAAAACCGTTGAGATCCCCACCCCTAAACCATATATTTTCTTATTACCTGTGATGAGACCAATTTCATGATCGTAGTTGGGGGGTCCCCGGGGTCATTCCCTGCCCCCTCATATGACAAATGTTTATTTATCTGAAATACCGTTGCGATCCCCACCCCTAAACCATATATTTTCTTATAACTTGTTATTATTATTATTATTTTTCTTTCTTGCCAGATCTTGTCCGAAGCGTTTCTCGAAAACCGATGGTCGTAACTTTATGAAACTTGGAGGGATGTTAGATCTCCATGTCTAGATGTTGAGTGAGTTTCAATTTCCCCGGGGTCATTCCCTGCCCCCTCATTTGAGTATCTGAAAAACCGTTGAGATCCCCACCCCTAAACCATATATTTTCTTATTACTTGTGATGAGACCAATTTCATGGTCGTAGTTGGGGGGTCCCCGGGGTCATTCCCTGCCCCCCTCATTTGAGAAATGTTCATATTATCTGAAATACCGTTGAGATCCCCCACCCCTAAACCATATATTTTCTTATTACTTGAGATGAGACCAATTTCATGGTCGTAGTTGGGGGGTCCCCGGGGTCATTCCCTGCCCCCCTCATTTGAGAAATGTTCATTTATCTGAAATACCGTTGAGATCCCCACCCCTAAACCATATATTTTCTTATTATCTGTGATGAGACCAATTTCATGGTAGTAGTTGGGGGGGTCCCCGGGGTCATTCCCGGCCCCCCCTCATTTGAGAAATGTTCATTTATCTGAAATACCGTTGAGATCCCCACCCCTAAACCATATATTTTCTTATTACCTGTGATGAGACCAATTTCATGGTCGTAGTTGGGGGGTCCCCAGGGTCATTCCCTGCCCCCTCATTTGAGAAATGTTCATTAGTAGCACTTGTTACAAAGAGATTTGGGGTTTCGTTTGGGACACTTTTTCGAAACAGCTGGCTGTTTCAATTATGCCTTGTTATTATTATTATTATTATTATTTATACATTTCCCGCAGCAGTCTCCCGTAGACTTAGTGTTATAAATGAAGTTCCTCATATGACGTCACAAAATGATGTAGTTTCATTCAGAACATGACGTCACACCCAGTTTTAATTCATTCAAAAACTCTGCTTTACTTTTTTTACCACTGTTTCATATCATAATGAGACCGATCATATATAAATATATATATAAATATATATTCTATTCCATTATACACTTGTCTCATATATAGCGGGATATTCTATTCCATTATACACTTGTCTCATATATACAACAAATAAAATTTAGAATGTTAATTTAAATTTATTTATTATATATATATACATATATATATATATATATATATGTATATATTCAAAACTAAAATTAAACTAAAATTCAAACTCACCTATATATATATATTCAAAACTAAAATTAAACTAAAATTCAAACTCACCTTGACAGAAGCTAGCAAGTATTCTGATACTTCCTTGTGCTTTCCCGAGAAGTCTACTTTTACTGTTAATTTAAGTTTCTTGTGAAACAGGAAACAGATGAAAAAGATAAACTTTAAGTATCAAATATCAATATTTGCATAACAAATTCGTCTCCCCTAAATAGAAGTTATTTTAGAATTACACTTCATATCTTTCACGTCTTTCTCTCTCGGCACATGTGGACTTAGATTATTGTACTACTTTTCTATAAAAATAGTCTGCTTCAAGATCATAAGATATCGGACTACATGTGGTATGGAGATTTTACCATGCTAGGTAATTACCATTGATGTCAGAGCTCAAAATGTTTCTAACAACGACTGTCAGTTGAGTTTTCCCGAGCCCCAATCCAAGGGCAAGGCATGTTCTCGTAAAACAGAATTCAGTTATTATTGCAGTAAACTTAGCGTGTCCACAAAATATAAAGAATATCCATCATTTACAATTCCTTGTTTTCCCCCTTTCACTGTTGACCGGAAGGTAACCAGTAAAATCAATGTCTGTCATAATGTTTGTCGTCAAAACACGCCATATCATGGCAGCCATTTCAGTTCTACAGAATAACCTTCCGTCTTGGATTAGGCTAAAGCACATTATTACGTGGGCATATCTAATGTATTTCAAATAAATTTATACATTTGAATATAAATATTTTGGGTTCATACTATTCTATAATCAGGAACAATTTTTTTCAGCCAATTCTAGCTCTACTATCCTAATTACATCTACCCTGTAAACAGTTTTCAGATTTTGGTACCCCACGAGGGAGATGGGTTGGTGCAATGTAAATATAAGGATCGTATGTCATTTTCCACAAAACATTGGTGAGTGAATATAATAACTTCTGGGAAAAAATCATTGTGCAACAACCACTATCAAACAAGCAGTGTAACAATGTAATTGCAAACAAGGCCATTATACCGACCGTATGTTGCTGTTCTTGATACCCTTGTGACAACTTATCAGTACATAGTTTGCCTCTGTATATGAAATGGTCATATGTTGAATATTGCCTGGTATGTCGGATCATCTGCGATATATAAACACAATATACAGGCAAAACTGTTGACAATAGGAAAGTCAAAATAATCACTATTGTCGTAAGCTTTGTTGTTAATTTCCCTCTGTCTACAGCAAGTAAAAAGAAGCGCATGTATTAGATTTTTAAAATTTCTTGTTCGTTGGGATTATTTTGCATTCATATACCTATGATAATTGTCATTATTAATTGACAAAATGTTGTCGAAAATATTTAATGTCAAATTAAAGGCCCAAGGTAGCCTTTTCTTCAGGTTGATATGAATAAAGGAACAGGTCGTCTAATATATAGACCTACATGTATATATCTATATTAGAAATTCCGACATCTTTTTATATCAACTTCAGGAGCCGATCCGGCTCAGTCGAAAGCGCTCCCGATTCTTGATCGTAAAGTCGTGAATTTGAGTCCAGCCGGCTGCAAGTCTGTTTCCTGTCCTTCGGATTCAGACAGTAAAAACCGAGGTCCCGTGTCACAGTAGGTGTCGGCACATTAAAGAACCCTCACTGCTCAATGGCTGTAAGTGCGGAGCATAGGCCAAAATTTGAAGCCCTTCACCGGCATTTGGTTACGTCTCCATATGAGTGAAAGATTCTTGAGTAGGACGTTAACAAGAATAAATAAACAAACAAAACAATATATCTACTTCAATATATTTGTGTCGGTGTGGACGAAATAAGTATCATGATAACCAATGAACAGGTATTTAAAGTGAAAAAAAACAGTTGTCAGTTATAAGAAAAGTCTCTCTTTTAATTCATTATGCGAAATTCGTTGTATAAAGAGTAAAAATATTGTATGTTTTGACACTATGAATTTTAGATAAATGTGTTGTATTTAAATGTTCTGAAAGCTGATTGGAATTTTACTATCCACATTTGAAAATCGTCGGATTACATAACGCCGAGAAAATAATTTCTTCTTCATTCCCACGCTTAATGCATGTGTATAAACACGCACTACGGGTATTTAAATTAATACCTGCACATTCAAAGGTTCATATACTCTGTGCAGTATTACGATGTACTTTATATTTCCTTCGTTATTACTCATTGAAACACTCTTAAAAGTGCATTTATATAGCTTTCAATAATTACTAAGTTATTGCAAGTTTCTGTAGATAAAATAGAAGATTGCAATAGCTTTTTTAACTGCATCTTCTTCAAAACTGATACGTGTAATTCTACCATACTTTACATGCATTTTATGTTAGTTTGAGTAAAAAATTAAATATTACAACGTAACATTGTAACGTCTATGTTATGTTTAAGGATTATAACTTCAACAATTTTGCAATTTATTGAGAAATGATATTGTTTGAGGCAGTGCACACTTTTTTATAATCCGCTTTGTGGATTATAAAGTGTACACTTTCTCGAATCATATTATTTCTCAATAAATTGCAAAATTCTTAAAGTTAATAGTTATAATCTAATTTAGGACAAAAATAAATTGACTTCACATCTTAATTTTTAACTAAAAACGTCAACTGAACATAATAATGAAAGCGGAAGAATATATTCGCTACTGTCGGTTGTCCTTAGCAACCGCCGACATAAAATGCTAGTCAGCCATACTGAATCAGTGGAGACGACACACAATGTAACTAGGGCTGTGTATGGAAAGAAATTTATCTATTTAGATTTAAGTGAAAGATACAGTTAGCATAATTATGAAGAGTTAGACAGAAGTCCAGTAGACAAATTGTGGGAGCATAAAGTAAAATTAGAAGATTTCGAGCTTCATGCATTTGAGTTTGTGCGATATTTTGATACGACGTCAGAGAGCATTTCAGGAAGTGGGCATGTCTTAGGAACCTAACCATTTTATCGAGAAATAAAATAAATAAAACCGTAAATCACATTTGCTGTCTTATACAAAAATTGAGTCATAATATGAATATGTCGGGTACTTGAATTTTCATGAGAATTGTACGCCAAGATGTATAGTGTTAAAATACTTGCCAAATATAAATAGATATAAATGTATATGGATTATATTCTGTAACAGTTATAGAAATCGATCACTAAGTGGGAACAAACTCTTACATAATTCCTACATCATCACCTAAACTCGATCATTATTGCAATAATCGAAACATACTGTTTACTACAGCTTGACCACTTCACCTAACTCGAGAGGTTGCCATGGAACATTTGCGACGGGTGTGGCATGCTAACAGGGGACCCCCCGGACACCTGGTCCTACCCCGTGTTTCTTTTTCAAGTTGAGATCGTTTTTATATCTAATTTGTCGCATAGGCGTCGGAAGCAAATTGAAAGTGGGGGGCTAAACCATCTTAAAACACACACACACGCCAGAAGTGGGGGGCTAAACCAACTTAAAACACACACACGCCAGAAACGTCTTGGGGGCTAAGCCCCAATTTTCTACACCTATGCCTATCTTTGTAAAAAAAAGTGGGGGGGGGGGGGGGGGCTAAGCCCCCCTCCCCCCCCCAGCTCCGACGCCTATGTGTCGTATTCTAATGGACTTGGAGTTTCGAATATCCTTTGGTACCTCTTAATCATTACATTGTCGTATTTTGTTATAAAACCAGACATCAAAGAGCTAGAACGATGTTTTACAGATCTTTGCCCCGATGTCTGTATTTTACTAATCTTCTGATATACCGATTTCTATATACCAATTTGATTTGTATTCGGTTGAAACTTAAAGTGTGATAATTAATAATTGTGTAGTTTTAAAATCATGACAATAGATGGGTTTCAGTGAGTATGTTTTTTTTTTGTTTTTTGGTTTTTTGGTGTTTTTTTTGCAAAAGTTATTTCTCTTTTCCTCCACATTGTGTGGCAGCTTATATATATTTTCAATAAATTAACCAAATTAAATGTTTTTAATTTAATTTGTCAAAAAATGGTTTGAAAAAAATGTTTTGGACAGAAATATTTTTCCAGGTCTTCATTAATCAAAACAGCTAATTTTGGTTAAGACTATAATATCCCTTTCACTAATACTATTTAATCCAATTTGTTTAATTAAAGAAGAAAACTTATCACAATGACTCAAGGGGGACAACTCTCACAAAATACTGCTTACTGAAACCCATCTATAGAGAAGACATTGAGAGTAAAATTTATATTCAGATGATAATATTTCACAATAAGTATTTGTAACAAAGAAACAACAAGAGATCGGGAAACTTTCTTACCAGCTGGGGTCGAACCTGCGCTGACAAGAGGTAAGCTTCATGGCTGAAAGGGGCGTCAGCTGTGTTTACCAAGAAAAAAATATATATATACATTTCGATTTTTTCTACTTTTACTACTTGTACTTGATGTAAAATAACTTATAAGAGCTATAAACAGGCATAATAAATCTTATATTCGGTCCTATACATTTATACATAAACTGTCTGATAAACAGAAAGCATATTATCCCGTCTGTAAATTTGCCCTAGATTACTATAAATTAATGATTGTCGTGTGTATTTTTCTTGAGTTATTCAGTTATAACATTTTGCTTAGACTTTAAATTCGCCCTCTCATCTAAGAGCAAAAAGGGTGAAAATTTAGCAGCAGCAGCAGCAGAAAAAAGTAAATAAAAATAAAAAACAGTTACACTGTAATACATCTTTTTTAGATGTTCTAGATATTTTAGAGATACATTTCACGAGCAATAAAATATCATACAAATTTTTAGATTAAGAAAATTTACTCATAGTCGCCATTTCCCCTTTTCATTCGAATTATTCATATCAATAAACTGCATAGTGTTTCTCGTGTTATTTATTTTCAAAAATTCTCACAATTACAAACATTATATGATAGTTGTATTAAAAGTAAATTTAATTTAAAAAAAAAAATATTGAAATATCAGTATGTCATTTACAGCTCGAAATCACAATAAGAATGGCGTGTTTTTCTTCTATATACAACAGGTACACAATTACTTTCAAATATAGTATAATTAGATGTACATAACGTGGAACCACCTCTGTAAGGTACATATATACCGTGCTTTTCAAGCAAGTCTAAATTGTAGCTTTTATTTTCGGTGATATTTCGAGTGTCGGTTATACTTCGAGTAATTGCCAATATTGTTTCCGTAGCATCAATCGTCATATAGTCTCGTTTGTTTGCGTCGTAAAGTAACCATTCATGGAATCCGAGGCCAGAGACCAATACTTCTGGGAATATTTCCCAAGGGTAACTATCCGAAGTAATGAAATATCCCAATTCATTATCTTTCATTATCGCGCCAGTCTTTTTTGCATGTTTTCCAAGATTTTGCCAGGACAGGATTTCCGTTATCATCTCTTTAATCTGCGTTCCTCTTCCGGTTATCAGTGTTGGGTTTAACTGTTGATCATTTGAATCTAGAATGGTAACTATGGTCTGCACAAAGCTATCTGTGAAAAGTAAATTTGCTTTTGCATACGCATAAAATGGGGTATTAGATTGGGACCGTGCATGCATGAACATGAATTTGATAACTGGAAGTCCCATCACGAGCTTAGTATGTGGAAGAACAACCCAGCCATAGTATGGAGCAGTTTTTGATACATCGGCACTGTTAGTGAAGATGATAAGTTTTGTGAATGGTCGAAGTGAAGCCCAATTTTTTAAGGTTATATTGTAATATGGATCATTATCGATGTCTGTCAGGGACGTGAACAGAGTAATGACCGGCAGTCTTTGTCTTTTGAAAAATCCTTTTTTGACTAATCTTATTTCTGGCACATCTTCTGTTATGGGTTTGTGTTTAAATCCATAGTTTGTGACATCCCCATCCTTTCCCTTTTTTGACATACATTCGGACCACCCTACTTTATATCCAGTATTGTAGTTTAGATACACAATTAAAAGTATTGTTGAAATAATGCAAATAACCAGACGTTTTTGTCTGAGATAGGTGCACATTCTCCTCTTTTCTCTTCTAGACATTTCATCTGTCAGAAAAATAAAAATACATAGCTTAAAAGATAAAACAAAAAGATACATTTTTATATCGGCAATGGATGATTGAAATACTAACCAGCGATTTTCACACACATACACACAAACACACACACACGTCAAAATTGACGGTTTTTATTTAAAATTATCCGATTCATTTCTTAATTCTCATAAGTACATGTAGTTATGAAACGTTTTTTGTTTTGTTTTATAGTCTGTACTTTGACCTCTTTTGCAAAACAATAACTTTGGTAGTGTTAATAATATTAATAGCCGAATTGATATGTAGAAAATGTTATCAGTTATCATAAAACAGGTCGGCGGACATGATTACCAGAAATAGATACTTAATATTCCGACAATCAGTTTCAGTGAAAAAAAGTTTTATTCCTCACTTATTTCATTTGAATTTGACTGGACTCACGTCGGGTATGACCTGTCAACAGGAGATGCTTACTCCTCAATGGCACGCGATTATGAAAGACCGTATGGGTCACAAACGGGATGAACTTACGCGATGTCCACTTTTACGTTAAAATTCACTTTTAACGCAATAAAACATACTTTTTTGCATGCAAGTAGTGTCTTTAAACGTGAAATATGTTTTTGCATGCAAAACCAATTTCATCGCGTAGGTTTTGCTTCAACATAAATCATTATCAAACAATAGCGTGCAAGTTTGTATTGTGACCGAGAGGAAACAGCCAATCAGAACTTTTCTTATAACATAAAGAGAACAATCAGAAATGTTCTGAAGAGGATAAGAATTGAAATTTGTATTTACGATATTTTCTAAACGAAATAAAATAAATCTTTGGATTTTATCTGATAATCTAGATACATATGCTAGGAATATTTGCACATGTAAGATGTAAAATGTCAATGACGTTTAGTACATAAAAACGTGACCAAAATGGCAGTGTGTTTCGATCTCGGCGATGACATTTCCTGAACTGAATAAAATGTTATGTCCAATTCAGTCACCGATATTTACAAAACGATATTTGTTTGTTTGTTGTTTTATAACGTCCCACTCAAGAATATTTCACTCATATGGAGACGTAACCAAATGCCGGTGATTTCTGGCTCCATTTCATTACTAATTAAACGAAACGAAGCATCTGATTGGTTAATTTCATCACGTAAGTTCATATCGTATTTTTCCATTTCTAACGCGTTAAAAATCTGTTTTGCGTGGAAAAACTTAAAAATCAACACTAACGCGTTAAAATACCCTCTTTCACGTTAAAAATGTTTTAAGGCGTTTAAAGTGAATTTTAACGTGAAAGGTGGTCATCACGTAAGTTCATAGTTCATCCCGTTTGTGACCCAAACGACCTTCAAGAAGTCCGTGTTTGTCCACTATTCACCAGATCTGTATGTGTTTCTGGACCTCTTGAGGATTTGGTATTTGAGATTTTTTTTATATTTTCAATGGTGTTCAAAGTTTTGAATTTTATGCGGTATCACAAATATTAAGATATCGTTTGAATTGTCTAAACAGCAATACAAAATAAACCAAAGGAGTACAAAATCACAATATATATAAAATGACACTTCGGTATACACCTATCAATTCACAAAAGTTTTGATGTGTAATGTTATATCATGGTTACAAAAATCAAACCTACCTTAGTTACGGGAATACTATGTCAGAACCTTGTCTCTCTATTATTGTGTCTGGTTCGTTCTTTAGAGACCTTGTTACAGGCTGAAGTGTATTGCTAATGGTTGTGTAAAAGGTCAACAGAGTGGTATTGTTTGTGATTAATGAGTCTGATAGTCTCTTACAAAACACCTGATCATATCAATGATGTGTTTTGTATACTTATATTATGGTTTGTGGTTCTCATTGATATAGTAAATTAAATCCTGATTAGTTGTATGTTAATTGATTAGAAATGATAACCGATAACGTAACAATGTGTTAAATCTTTTATGACAAGATATTTAGACAATTCCAAGTTTTTTCTATGTTAAGCGTCTACACTGAATTAAAGAATCTGCCTGCCAATTCGATAAAAATACACACAACCTGATAAGAAGCACAAAACTTCAATATACTTGAGATCATTTAAATGGATATAAATGACATCAGATTTAGGAGATAAATTGAATAAACGGACTCTGCTAATAAGAGTACGCTACAGTAACCCGAGTTCTTCAACTTGACGGTATATTGTCTTTAGTTTATCTGAACACTGTCTGCATCAAAGCAACTGCAAAAGCAAAACATATTTACTCTGTGTGCTTATGAAAACACATAATATATGTGTATGTGTGCGTGCGTTCGTGCACACGTACGTGCGTGCGTCTAAATATAAAACTCTAAAGTAAAGCGCACACGGACGCTTAACATGGAAAAACAAAGCTTGGAATGACCAAATTGTACAACCACACCAAATTTTGGAAAGGATCGCTGTGTTCTGTTGATGTAATTCTTATCACTATCCGATAGCTATAATCTTTACCTATCAGTAGAATGATTATCTATCTTTTATTCTGTGTTTTATTCAGTCCATTTATATACAGGTACCTACCATATGGCAACTGCATGATATCATATGGTGCATACAAAGTGAAGCAATAGTGACAGTTGAGGTTACAGTCAACTTATCTATTAAGGTCACTCAAGGGAACGGACAAAAGTAGTTAAAAACAGGTGATCTTAAGATATTTATTCATTATGTAAAAAATAACGGTCATGTTGTGATGTTTTAACATGGACGAAGTGTATGTGAGGTCACTGTGGGACAACAAATCCTATATGATATTTGATTGACTGTTATTCATAATCTGTACACGTGATTGTAGCGTCATTTTCTTAGCTATGCCGTTTCATTTTGCTTTGCAAACTACTTTTCTATAGATCGTATAAGTAAGATTAAGCCTCACTCACAACCGACCATACTTCCACTCTACCTGGTATGTAAGGCAAAAAAAAAAAAAAAAAAAAAAAAAAAAAAACATACGCCGATCTTACTTCCAATTTACAATTGACCGCTTCTTTTTCTGACCCACGATCTCAACGACCCTTACCCACGACAAAAAGTAACATAAACACAGTCATATTTTGACACAAATTATCATTACTTTCTTATTGTACATGGCACTTTTGTAAAACTTGCATGAAAGGTTCATTGTGATGAAGTGCATCGCCCAGTCAAGGTCAAGGTCATGTCCAAGGTCACACTCAAGGTAAAATGCATACAATCATGCTACACTGGACACCTGGTCCCACCCCGTTTGAGATTCACAATTGTTCTTTTATATGTAATTTAACATAATTGTTATTATACCGAATTTGTCGAATTTTCCTATGAATTTACAGTTTTGAACATGTATTGGTACTTCTTCATTTTTGCATTGTAGGTATTCGTTAAATTGGATTCTGCAGTTAATACAACCATTATCGTATAAAGTATAAGAAGCACCAAAGGATATTCGAAACTCCAAGTCCATTAGAATACGACAAATTAGATATAAAAACGATCTCATCACTAATAATAATTGCGAAAACCCAAACGGGATGGGGCCAGGTGTCCGGATGGAATTAGCACCAAAGTTAGCATAAACATACCGTTATTTAGCAGAATTATAAGATACAATGGCACCTAAATAACAAGGACAAATTGACACTTGTTAAAAATTGATGTCATTGATACCGTAATAATCAAAATGTTAGTGCAATGGAACATAAACGACCACAACGTTGACAAAACGAATAAGTACGAATGTACTCGCACACATTCATGTAACCATATTTCTCACGAACACTACGTGTGCATTTCATTTGTATTTCGTTGGTGCGGAATGTATTGTCCAATTGAATTGTTCTATTTCAAATAGCACAGTCTTATGTTTGACATTATCAAATCTACCCTACATATTTGGATATTTCCAGTCAGTTTTGCTTACTGTTGATTGACAAGTTCTTTGGCGTAAAGTCAATCATATTGTTTGATTTACACATGAACAAATCATTCTATGTAGGAGAAAGATCTGAGCTTTAACATTTTGATGAAGCATCGAATATATATTTATAATGTGTTTTGGAGAGGTCATTAAATAGATCAAGAGTTTATTAATAGTCAAGGACATTGTACAACAATATATATTTGGAATGTACATTTTCTGTTCGCGTGATTTATTAATGCCATGCATCATTTATTTACCTTAAATTTACATTATATATATATATATATATATATATATATATATATATATATATATATATATATATATATATATATATATATATATATATATATATATATATATATATATATCACCACTGAATTAAACTCCATCCGGTTACATTAATATTATCATGGAGTTTAATTCGACGTTGTAATTTTTATTTATTTATTCAAGCACTTGTGTGAATCGTTATATCATAATTGATACTTCTGTACTTTTATCAATAACCTATTGTTTTCCATTGTCTTCAGGTTTTGCTTATTAAAATTATTCATTCACCATTAATCATTTTTTAAATCCATATCTATTTCTCCTCACTTTCCCCTGCTTTTCTGCGAACTAAAATGGAAAAGTGAATGTGGTTCAAGTAGCCCCGTTGTCGTTGTTTTTTCAGAACGAAGTTCCGGTTGTTTTTATTTAGAGCTTGACTTCTTTGATTGGCTTTGTTTCAAATCTTTCCGAATGAACAAGAACAAATTCTGCCATCATACACAACTGAGGCTTCTAAAAAGGGAATACTTTAACTACAATATACAAATCACAATCCAGTGGCCATTTTTGAAAAAAAAGAAGAAGTAATATTTCCTTTTTATAGATCTGCAAACTAAGTCAGTTATATTATGTTCCTCTGGAATCAGTTGCTGTTTTAGTTTTGACTGAATATTATTATCAAGCTGCAGTTCTTATCAACACAAACATATAGTAAAATCCATATAAGCTGGCGGGATGGAGTCTTGTGAACCCCTTTTTGACCTGGACGAGTATAAATTTTAGGTGATAAAGCATAACATTAAAATTACACTGGCTTGAGTACTCTTTCCTACTTGTCACTTTTCCCGTGTACCTTGTTATAACCGAAAAGTCGGTATAATCATCCGTATGATAACCAAAAAGGTTACTCCGCCTCGCAATCTTAAGTGAGTAAGACAATTCAATGTAATAACAGCAGATTCCGTATCAAAGCATTAAACAACTTTTTTATATAATTTATTCAGTTTATGTTATTGAACTAAATTTGTATTGCAAAATTAACTGCAACTTCAGCAAAAAGTCCCACTATTATTACTCTTTCTACTATGCATCGTTTCCTTACTGACTTTCAGGCTGATAGAACCAAAAGATGTTAAACGAGAATAAAGAAACGGCATTTTTACCTTTTAAAAACGAGTGAAATGTATTTTTAGATTTTAGTAGTTTGTCCAGTAAAGTTCCCCGCAATTACAATTGCATTCAGTGTGGTACAAAAAGGCCTCCGTGTCTGGTCACATAGAATAGTCGATTGTAATAAAAAGTAAGCACAAATTATGTATACGATTTTACTATATTTGGAAATCCTATCCAATTGAAAATGTTGAAATATATTTTATGTAACCTGTATACAAAATATAAATTTGTTTCTCATGAAATGTTTTTTTCGGCAGTTTATCAACAACATCTACGTCTATTACTATATTTCTACGTCAGTTATTAGTATTGTCAATAGCCCTGTGGTTCGCCCTTTGTTTCAGAAACACAATTTTCGACTTCCAATAAAGTCGGATCATACAGAGCCGGACTGGCACACTCAGTAGCTTGATCGTAAAGTCGTGAGATCGAGTCCAGTGGGCGGCAAGTCAGATTCCTTCGGATGAGACAGGAATAAGCCGAGGTCCTGTGTCACAGTAGGTGTCGGCACGTTAAAGAACCCTCACTGCTCCATGGCTGTAAGTGCCGAGCATAGATCAAAGTTTGAATCCATTCATCGGCATTGGTGATGTCTCCATATGAGTGAAAGATTCTTGAGTGGGACGGTCAACAACAACACAAAATACAACCAACGAACGGATCATACCAGTGAGACGTCTGAACACACTATCTATTACTCCTACGTCACACTTGATATTAGAAATGAATACTATCAGCTATGAGATGATACTTTAGAATTGATATTCGTTTTACAGTCAAATGTATGGATGGCACAGTATATAACTAAGCAAATAACTGTATCGACCTATGTATAGAGAATTTTAGACATACTACTGCCAATTTATACGTATCTGTACTAATATGTTACATCCTGGACCGCACATTAAAAAACATTTATTGTTTATCTCAAAGTAAAACATTTCCAAACCCGGTGAGAGGGATTGGACCTGGGCCCGATGTCATTAAATTTAATCAATACTCAAGGTCAAGTGACATTTGTTTTTTATTTTAAAGTTTCATAAGCTGTGTTTACCAAAACATATTTCGATTTTGTTTCTACTTTTACTACTTGTAGTTGATGTACAATAACAGATAAAAGTTAATTCACAGGTATAAAAAGAATATATTTCCCTATATTTTGTGAAAGTAAAGTCAAGTCTAGTGGTATTCATATAAAATTGTAAGGTTGAGTTAATCAATTGCAATTTAAAAAGTGCCAAAACTGGGTTTCTCAGGAAATGTTCACAAAATATATAGGAATTTAACATTTTTGAAAACAAAAAACATAGCTAATGACCTCTTGAGATGAAAACACATAATACACGCTGTAAGTGCATATTGTTGTTCATACGTTGTATACAGTTGTAAATAATACTGAAATTTATGTCATTTTCAGGAATTTTGAGTACATTTAATGAGAAAAATGAGAATATTTACAGAATGGTATGGAAGTAAATGAAAAAAACAACAACGTATTTGTGATAATATTTAAAAATTAGTGATATCCAAACGCACTTAATTATATAGTAACATGGTATAAAAAGAGTTGAACATTGAGTAAATTTGGAGACTTCAGAATTAATCATTCCGAGATCAAAAGTATTTGTTTTGCCGTTGTCCAGGGAGCACCCTAGACTGGGATCCTAACCCAATCATACTTCATCGATATACTGACAGCGTTAGCTTCAGTGAGCCAGGATCTCCGTCTAAGAGCACCCCATCTCAGTTAATATATCATGTTAATCACCATTGATATACAAATGTGTTTGGGTAGATTGTGTTGACTATACTGTTGAGTATATTTACTATGATATAAAACAAATGTCGAAGAATGATAAGGATCCAGAATAAGGAAGCCAGGTCTAAATATTATCCGATTTACAACGAATTAACAGGATTTGATTTGATTGTGAAAGCACAGTGTGACCTAGCAGGACAGAAAGCTTATAGACCACAATGGCTTTTGATCCAGCTCTATCAGAGGATCGAGTTTTGCACCTAATTCGAAAGGAAATTAAATGAATTTGCAAATGATGAGTTTAGCTCTGATTGTCAAAAGAAAGGAGTTACGAATTTTCTCCTATAATGTTTGATGATAATATACTGTCCGTGCGGCTATCTTCAGAAATAAGAAAATCTTTGATTTTTCGAATTCATCGAATTTATAGCATATGATAAATGCTTCAATAGTTGCAGTTAGTTGTCTTGTAATTAGAATATGACTTCTCACTATCATCCATTCAATCTACTGTGCGAAAATGCTTCAAATAGGATAGGAATGGTCTTTCGAAATTTTAATATACAATTTCAGGCTACTCAAATGATAACCATTAAGAAAATGTAAGTATAGGCTAAGTTTAAAATCATCGACGGCTTATTTTAAAGAGGAAGTGCGAGTGATGAATAACTGATAAATGATGGACATCTACTCCCCTTTACATTGCTGTGATATACTGTTTGAAACGAAACCAAAATATGCACCAACACGGGGGGGGGGGGGACGTTTTAGCATAAAAAAATTCATATCAAAAACGATTTTTGACGATACCGATTTTTTTACTCAAAGAATTCGCTTTCTGAAGTTATTATACAATTTTCTTTGTTAGGTCGAAGTAAAACGTAGGTCATAGATGATGTAATAAAATAAATGTAGACCATTTTGTAATATCTGAAGTGTGCCCTGCAGACAGTAGGCGTGGCATGGGTATAGAACCCTTATACTACACCTTTACCTGGCAGTGTCTTTTTATATTAAAATTGCGTTGAGGCATAAAACCAGATAAAAACACACTAAACACGTAGAGTGTATTGTCGGTTTATAATGTTCAGGATCATCTTGGCACTCCAGATCGAGTTCATACTATGTGGTATACATTATAAATGGTGCTCATCAATCAATGCGCAAAAAATGTGGTTTTAAGATATGAAATGTTTCAAATTAAGATTATACTTGGCTTACGTTGTTATAACGACCAATAACAACAAGCCGCGACATAACATAGATTTATTGGAGTTGATTTCAGTACCATGTAACAGAGATGTAGTAATGTTTGACCAATCCAGTTCCTTGTAAGATTTTTTGTAATTCAACAGTTGTCATAATTATCATTTCAATCTACAATTTCTGTCCACATTCCTTCTGAATAGTACTGTGAAGCAGTTTGAGTTAAAATCTGTATATTTACTTGCACATGAGAAAATACTGGCAATTTCATGGTTCGTCTTTGCCATTTTACGTTCTTGTATCTTTTGACCGGATATTTCCTCACTGTTTCCGTTTGGGGAATACATGTTTGTATTCCCTATCTGCCTAACTGCTAAAATTGTATTTGAGCAGTCGATGATTGTATAAGATTTTTCAATTGCATGCATCAATAACCATTGATCATATCCCGAAATTCCTACCACAAAGTCTTTTATTTTCGCCCATGGAAAGATTCTCGTAGTTATGAAATAACTATTCACAGGCTCCTCCGACAAACTACCTCTCTTCTGCACAACTGTATATAATTTTGACCAATCAGTGGCGTGCCTATCATTCACATCTTTAACAACTATTCTCTTTCCTGTTAAAATGATTGGCTTAGAAAGTGATATTGATGATTCCATGATGGTAAAAAGGGTTTTTACAAGACTGTCGGAAAATATGGTATTATAGTCCATGTATCCATAGAATTCGGAGTGAAATGTTTGAGACGCTGTCAGAAACAAAGATTTTAAAACAATGTTTTCTTTTCTTGATATTGATATTGGTAATACTGTCCATCCTGCGTTTTGGGCTTTTGCAGCCATCTTCGTACAATTTGTAAATAAAATCATTTTAACGTATGGTCTGAGTAATCCCCAGTTTGATAAAGTGTTTTCAGTAAAATGGTGGTTTTCTTGCCTATCGTTTGATAGCCATGTCGTAAATATAGTTAACAATGGCAAGTTTACCATTTTATTGTTCCTTAATTTGATTGTCCTCACCTCTAGTATGTTTGTGGCGGTAGTCGTCGTGGGTTCATCATACAAGTCGTAGTAGTCATCGGTCTTTACTTTACTTTCCCTTTTAACATGTTTAAGAAACTCAAGGGGTTTCTGTATACATGGTGACATTACGTTTACGTACAGGATGTGCTGTGATAGCAAAGTATGATAGATGACAAATAAGCTAAGTATGATAAGGGCGTACAGGTACACCTTTGTCCTATTCATTCGAAAGAAATTCCCCCGTATAGTTAATCGCACCATCCAAAATTATTGTTCAACCTGGAAGAAAATAAATATTATGTAAACTGTAACTATGGTAACATTTTAAAAAAGCCAAAACAAATGCTCAAGACAATCGTTTCTGTCAATAAGTCTTCATCAGTTAATCTTTGATCTAGAGTAGATGTAGAGTTCTAAAACAGAAAGTAGTATCATTCGATGAATAAAAGTTTAATTTTAATGAAAAATCAATAACATGTTTAATATTAATTTTATAATTTTATCTCTTTGAGATATCTTAGATTTATTTCCATGCATAGTCAACATTACAGTGTTAATATAAACCATCGATAATTTAGGTGCTAAAGAGAAGCCTCTGATAAATCGCAGTATTGTCCTTATTATCTGGATGTATCTCATCTATCGCCATCCAATGTTTAGCATCAAAGCCTCATTTTATCCTAAAAATAGTAGAAGGCATAAGCAATAAGCTTACTGCAGGCCCTTTCTTTTATTGTAGGTAGGCCTATAGAGTTACAGGGATATGTTAATCAACAATGAGAGATAATCGCCAATACATAACTGATAATGAAATAGTGTTGATTGATTAGTCCCCAATAAAACAGTACAGCTAAATTTTGTTAGACTAATTTGGTACAAAATCATAGATAGATAGATAGATAGATAGACATACAGACAGACAAACAGATAGATAGACAGACATACAGACAGACAGATAGATAGATAGATAGATAGATAGATAGACAGACAGACAGACAGACAGATAGATAGATAGATAGATGGATGGATAAATAGATAGATAGATGGATAGATAGATAGATAGATAGATAGATAGATAGATAGATAGATAGATAGATACTCAATCCAACAGTACTTTATTGATATTGATTAGCAATTTGATTTCACATTATGCACTCGGTAAAATCTATACAAAACATGTGCAAAATCTATTTACATATTGTCATTTCTCTTCAAAAAAAAAGTCAACAGAAATATATGAACACGTACCTTGTAGGGGATATATATCAAGAGAATTTGTATTCGTAACAGAGAATTCTGTAGTTAGTATTACCATTACCGTCTAAAGGTTCCCATTATTTAGCAGAATTATAAGATACAACGGAACTTAAATAGGAAGGACAAATTGACACTTGTCAAAGATTGATATCATTGATACCTTAATTATCAAAATGTTAGTGCAATGGAACGACTACAACGTTGACAAATCTGATATAAGATAACGATTAACTACGAATGTACTCGCACACAAACTCGATAGGAGAGCAGGATGCCAATGGGGAATATGTTTTTCGAAAATTACTAGAGCATTCAAAACAGTCTTGGAAGCCACTGGACTGTTTGTATTTATGTATCATGAACTTGTAACCCTTTCCTCCTGAACTCTACCTATGCACGCCATTGGTATTTCATTGACGTAAGAACCATTGTCCAATTGGACGGTATGTTCTAGTTAATCACATCTGTTTTATATCAGTCACATTGTCAAATCTACCCAACATATTTTGGCTTCCCTGACAGTTGTGCAGACTGTTGATTAAGAAGTTACTGATCTGAAGTTTACATATCATTTCATTTACACATGAACAAGTCCTTCTAGGTAGGATCAAGATATGATCTTTAAAATTGTGATAAACTACTGGATATACACATAACATATTTCCGGAGAAGTCACAAAATAGATCAGCAGTTTTATAAATAGTCAGTGTGATTGTAAAAAAAAATTGTATGTACGCCTGAAATGTGTCATTCAATGACAAAGCGCAAATACTGGAATTACCATGACATAATCAAGCATTTATTTATTTATTTATTTATTTATTTTTTATTTATTTATTTATCTGTTATTCATCATTAATTTGTTCGGGAACATATCAGTAAGGTAATATGTAACAAGTTAAGACGTACTTTCGATTTAGACAAAATACCACTATAAACCTGATTAATGTCGCCAGCCTCATACAAATATCTAGTGATGTATATTTTACTTCATACGCTTCGTTGAATAAAATTTACTTATTGTCCACAATAATGCA
Source organism: Atrina japonica (assembly GCA_030159075.1). Lineage (NCBI taxonomy): Eukaryota > Metazoa > Mollusca > Bivalvia > Pterioida > Pinnidae > Atrina > Atrina japonica. Next base: position 134,055 of record BROG01000698.1, on the reverse strand, counting down.
GTTTTGATTCAGTCGGGACTCGTACGTTTTTCGACTATTCATGTCTACGCGCATGTTTTGATTTTTGCTTTGTGCCTGTTTTATAATTATTTGTAGTTTTAGAATTTCCCCATGGTTTGTTTTTGTCTTTGTATGTGTCGATGACAAATATAATATCATGTTTTCCTTTTAAACGAGTATAATCAGTTTCAATATGTATATATTCTTAAGCAGTAAATCCGCAACTACAATATCTTATATTGAAAAGGTCAAAATGTCTGGCCATTTAATACAGAATTTTGAATTTGAATAATGTTTTACGCCACACTCTACAATTTCTCAGTTATATGGTGGCGACCGGTTTTTATTGGTGGAGGAAATGCCCTGGACCGGGTTGTACAACACATTGCTAAATTTTTCTACAGTTAGCCAATTGATTTAACATTGGTTAGCATTACGTTAATTTTAACAACCAATTTTGCAACTGGGTCCTGGTTACAAAGTGCCTGAGAACAGACCACTGGCCTTTCGCAAGTTAACAGGCAAAGTTTCTCACAAAAATCAACTTAGGTTCCAGCGGGATTCGAACCTTCGCTGACCAGAAGCGCGATGCCATAACCACTTGGCACGGAGGGCCCTCATTTAATATAGTCGACTATGAATAATAAGCAAATACAATATATATATTTAAGGATTGTTTTTCATTTTTTGAACATTATCAGGGTGTAAAAGCAATTACTCATGGAAAAAATTCATTGTGCAGCACTTCGTAATTGCTTTTACACCCCGATGATGTTCAAAAAATGAAAAACAATCCTTATATTTATATACATTACCAGTTTTCAGTGAAACTGTAGTCCACTGAATACTAAATTCATTCCAGAACACTGACTTTGAGGAGGGGGGGGTGTTTTCATATGACGTAATGGCTCAACAGCTGTTTTGACATGAGAAGTAGTTCTCTTTTCTGATCGTAAATACTATTGAAATTAAGGTTTAATTTCTTTTTTGATATCATTTTGAAAGAAACTAGTGATATGGACAATTTTGAATACTTATTCTCAGATTTAGTTCGCGATTTTTAATATTCGACCATTTAGTAGTGGCGGGTTAAATGTGTCAGAAGAGAATTGCCCGAATGGGCCGTGTGCAAATGGCTGATAGGCCTACCATGTGCGATTTGGATAGCAACAGATGAATTCTGATATTTTATCAGTGGACTATATCACAGAAAGTTTGAATGTGACTGTTAATATTCGGTGATGACAACTGGAAGTAGCCATTCTATTTGATATTTTACCAATCGCTGAATCAGCTGGGAAATGCCATAAACTGTGACGAAGTGGTGACGATTTCGTAAGTAGGCCTATTTCAGTATATAGGCTAGCCCACTTGCAAATCCTTCAAATCAATTGAAACAAGACAAATGAAGATTATGTTGTGAAATAACAAACTTTTATTGTTCTGTTTAAAAGAAAATTATCGACACGTTCGTTTTGGAAAATCCGTGTAGGCCTATAAATTATAATAGATCCATATGTCAATTCAGACTTCAGTTTTTACCAGCTAATCATATAGAGTATCCCGTCAATTTACTGAGAAACCTATGAACACTACTTATGCTTGACATTAAAATTACAGGTTGTGAAAAACAAGATGGGCCTGGTAATTCGCCTAGCAATATATAGGATTTGAGGTGAACTGAGAGTCGATTTCACGCAATGCGAGTGACGAATTCTTTCTGACAGGAATAGCCTATATGGTGACGGAAAAGTCAAGCTGTTTATCAGAGATGCAGGACAAAATTGCACTAGACCTGACTCCCTTTTCAACTTACTTACAAGCAACGTAACTACGAAGCAAATTTTCATTTCTGTGGCCTGTGTTTCTTTTCATAACATGACCTAGATCTATCGCAATAGGCCTATGATATGGGCATCTACAGTGTGCTACAGATGCAGGCCTAGTCTTGTGTTTTCGATTTCTTTCAGTGATTTTTTTTGTTTTGTGGTAATGAATGGCTTTAGATAAAAATATGGAATGAATGTGTGTTTCATGTATTCTTTATTGATTCATTCATATGTTCAGATAATACTTGTCCGACAAATCGCTGCCGTAACATGGTCATGGAAAGGGTTTCTTAGATATCCAGGTATTCCTACGCCAGCTAGCGGTTAATACTTAGATCACTGATTTTATTGATACAACAACACAGTCATTCTGTATAACTGTAATGAAGGAAATTACAGTCGGTATGTAAATATATATATATATATATATATATATATATATATATATATATATATATATATATATATATATATATATATATATATATATATATATATATATATATTATATCGGAAAATCTTATTTAATACAAAATGTTAAATAATCTTATCCATGTCACATGTATACAAAATATAGATTTGTTTTTCATGAAATATTTGCTACTCTCTTACTATATGTCAGATAGTTGGTTCACACTTGCTTTGCTTTGAAAATGTAGGTTTCGACTTCAAATAAAGTAGTACCTAAGAAAAGAGACTCCTTAACAAAGATGTCGAATATTCCTCCGTCCATAGTCGATGTTAGAAGTGAATACTTAGGGACTATGAGATGAAACGTAGGACAATTGTGATAGATTACAGTTGGTAAGCATTAATACACCACAACAATATGAAACTCATAACATATACCGAATGGAATGTCATTATTTGAAAGTGGGTTAGATGTTTTTATTATTTAATATTTACAAATCTGTTACATCCAGAATCCAATATTTCAAAACGTTCAAACATATATTGCCTGTCTTAAAGTAAAACCTAAGCAAGCCCAGTGAATGAGATTGTATCTTATGTACATTACAATGAGATAAAAAGTTATTTGCCTCATCGTTATCTGGAAAGCACAGTGAATATCTCATGTCAATCAAAGTCGGTACAGATATGTAGATGGGTAGATCGACAAACTGGATTTCTATAACGATAGACAAAACAACTGTCGATGAACATTTCGACGTAAAAATGTGAACTGCTCAATCACTAAGTCATAACCGGACGCAGTAGCAGTCAATTCGTAAGTTAGGAGTAAAAACGGCGTATAATATCGGGAAATCACAGAGATCGTTGGACATGCACAACATTCATCGTATGTGCTTACGGGCGGTCTGTGTGCTCGACATCCTGCAAAAAGACCGTGCCAGGCGCATGAGTTCCTTGGCGGTTTTTTTTTTTTGCCGTAAATGTCCCGTAGAGTGGAAATACGGTCGGTCGTGACTGGGGCTTAAACGAACTCGTATTACGCTATTCCTGCACGTAGTGATGATGCGCTATATCAACACTAAATTACACCATTTATTTTTATTATTGTTTACCCATGGAACAATGCATGTGAGACTGGTTTACTCATCCGTGATTTCTGATCTTACTCGCTCAGTTCTCTAGAGCTCCGTATTTGTTCAACGCGTATTGTCTCTGTAAATTGTCGAATAAAACATTTTGGCATCTATGATTTTTACTTCGTTTAGGTGTTGTATTTCATTTCGAACACGCTTATCAAAGGATTTCCATCAATGTAAGATACAAGACTTTGATTCACTGTTACAGCTATTCTGTCACCTTTCGTAAAATGCCAGTTGTTAATAGTTACCCCACATATGCCGGACCATCTACCATTTTCCCGTCTCCTGTCGCAGCGTAAAACCGTTGTGGTATCAGTATGTTGGACATACTTTATCAAACACGTATAGACTATGATCTGCTGTTGTTGGGATTTTTTCAGTGCAGAGTCTACACCTAGCTGGAAATGTATATTGTACCAGCCTTCCTTTGGGACGATAAAATACCCGTCTTTGTAATCGATACTATTTTGTACGGGTTGCCTCTCATCCGTTCGCCATTGAGCTAACTCTGTTTGTAAAATGTCTGAAAAATACCAGATATACAAGACATTATACATCACGTATACTTTTTGATTGGATATTCAGATTCTTACCACGAGGGTTGAGATTTTCCTTAGCCGCTCAACACATCCATGCTTGATTATTTTTCTCCCATGCTTCATACACATGTTTATGCACGTAAATAAAATATGATGTAACTGTTAATGAACTCTATTCTCATCAGTTAGAAGTACTACGTTATAAAGTTATAATGTGACGCCATAGCGCGTGTAGCTAAGGGTGTGGACAAAGAAATTAAGGCTTGGCAAAATGGTAGATACGTCTATTGTAGGTGTGAGAATAATAGAATCAACCCCTACCTTGAGGGTATGACAGAGGAATCTCAATCCGAGGGCAAAATTCTTGAATGACAAACCCGCAGCTTGCAGAGGGTTTGTCATTTAATAATCTTATCCTGAGGATTGAGATTCCTCCTCATACCCTCAATGTAAGGGTTGATTGCTTTTTCTCCCATGTCTTAAATGCACGTCTAGGTAGCTCGTTTCGTTATTTACATGTTTATGTAGATCGCCGCAGATCTTTCTCAAGTCTGACATAATTATGTGCTGCATTATAGAAACCACAGACGTTCTACGTCATAAATTGTATTGTAACGTAGTGGTTGACAATGAAATCATTCCCAATATAAAAGAAGGAAACGTCTGTCAGCCACAGGAGAAAACAATATATTTAGGTAAGTTGATAAAGCATGAGTCGGTAATGTATCAAATTAAGTTCTATGATTTATCTACATGTTCTTTCACGGACAGGTAGGCATAATCGAAATTGTAACTTTGGATATATGTATATGTTCGGTATGTGCATATATATTTGAACGAATGTGTATCGGCTTTAAGCATGATAAATTTAATTAACTACTTTAGAGAAAAATGTAAAATTAAAAAAGAACTTCTTCTAGAAATGTTGTATTTGTATTATTAAGTTAAAATGAATTTAGTAATATTTTATATGATCCACAGCAACAACATAGGACATATTCAAGAAGTTTATGGTATCCATTATGACTTGTCAATAACAAGTCTATTTCAGCTGAGTAAAAGGATACTAAAAAATAAAACACTGAAAGCAATTATATTTGATAAACAGTCATTTTCGAGTGTGTTATTTTGGGTTCAGTACTTCGGTCTATATTATACAAGATATATCGATGTACAAATTTACCTTTTAGTTTGTCTTTATCAACAACCATTATACCCCTGGGTACACGGTCTCTTGGAAACTGCAAATACAAAAGAGTCTTATGAATCTATAAATAACTGTGATTCTCTAATGTACCTGGGGTCCGTTTATTTACATTGAACATTATGGTCTACAGGTCATATAATGCAATAAAAGATTATTCTGGAAATGTAGAACATACGTAGAAATTTATTTTTAGATAATCGGATGGTGATAATGATAATGGTGTCGGCGTGGTTGGTGTCGATGATGATGATGATGATGATGATGATGATGATGACGACGACGACAACGATGATGATGATGACGATGACGAAAGTGCTGCTGTTTATTTACTCTGTGAATTAAAAAAGTAAGAAGAAAAAAACAACTTATGAGTGATTTTATCATCACCGTGGTAACTGAATGTGAGCCACATTGTGGCATTCCCCAGTTTCCCAAGATAAACTGACAAACTTATCCACATTAAAACCTTTGCTTCCAGTTAGGTTTGGACACAAGCTGAAAAAGCAGTATCAACACAATGGATTAGATATACATTTATATACATCTGTATACAGCTGAACCTCGCCTATAGACCACCTCGCTTAGGAGACCACCTCTCATTTAAGACCATAAATTTTCAGTCTCTTGATAAATATGTAATTAGTACAGAACCTCACTTGAGAGACCACCTCGCTTTTCAGAACATTTAGAGTCACTTTGGTGGTCTTAATCGCGAGGATCAACTATATGTTATATTGCACGGCTATAGACAACTTTTCTCAACAGGTTTCAGGTTTCACTTTAAATGTTATGAGATTATGGAATGCGAAACTTACATTAGTGATCCTATTATTCGGTACACTTATTCTGTAGAATGAAATACCGGCGGTTACAGTACATAACATCTATCTATTTATAGTGTATTGTGAAGGTATATTTAACACAAGCGACGTGTGTGTGACCACATACGTCTGTAATTCAATTATTGATATATGATTAATTCTGCAATATCCAGATATTTGTCTTACCTCTTTTTGTCTGAAGACACAGTGATGGTGCAGGTGATCAATGTTACACGTGATGAGTTGGAAAACTAAGATACTCATAGTAACAAGGACGCAGATTAGGCTCATTGCTTTGTATAGTTTTTTGAGCATTTTCATTCGCTTTGGCAAACAAGTCTTATTTGATACTGATGTTACTTGTGTAGACGGATTATCCGACATCTGCGTCCGGTCATGTGTAGGCTGTGTAGGCGAACTATCCAACATGGGGATTTGAACATCATTCAGTTTTTCAGTTGGCATGGTGGATTAGTCCAGCACTTGTTCAGTGTAAAAAATATTGCATTAGTTATACAAATAGAAAATATATATTGTAATTTTAGAAATCTAAAAATTCCGGGTATTTTAAAAGTCCCAGTAGATATATTTATTTCAGTGACGACATTCAATATGGCTACAGTGGTGAAATTTCAGGACATTACATCATCTTGTTTCAAAAGTTATTTCAACATATATAAAATTCCTAAATATGTCAGATAGATATAACTCCTGGTTGTCCTATTCATAGACATAAAATTTACAGGTGTATTTACAGGTGTATACCATGTGACATTTTATTTCTAATTGTGTGAAAAAATGTAGGCCTACAGAACGTTGATTTTTAATGACAGGTATTTATCATGGTAAAAGAATGGACGATAGTCCGCATTTGCACAGCTTGAGGTTACATAGACATACCAAGTGGAGAAGATAAATTACAAGTTGTCAGTAGAGGCTGCAAGTCTAAAGTTAAGGAAACTAAAAACTCTACTAAGAAAGAATCACTAGTACTCTGTCAAAACCTTAATGTCGATGACAACATTGATTAAATGTCTTATTTTATATTATAGGCCTATCAAGCGCACCTGGACTACAGTCAGTCCGTATGTTCACTTCTTTACGTATTCTATTTAATGCAGATTATTTGATTGAAGTAAATGTTGGTGATCAAGTAGATTTAAGCAAGATACAAAGCACTAAGGTAGAACAAGTATTACAAAAAAAAAAGAAAAAAAATCCCAATATTTTTGGTAAACACCGCTAATGTCCCTTTAATCTTTAATATTAAAAAAAAACATAATCGACAGTGGTAAACAACATCTTGAAACTACAAATATGAGACTATAATATGCATAGTTTGAAAACTTATTTAAACAGAATAGCATGCCGAAATATGTCGAAAGGATATACTGTACTGTTGTCCTAAATATAGATACAAAGTGCACAGGTATGCTCCATGTGACATTTAATTTTATACTGTTTGACAAAATGCACAGAACGTTGATATCAACAAGAGTTATTCGCGGTGTCATATATGATAAACTTTCATAAAACAGATTTAAAATAACGTTGTTCTATTCTTATATATGAGAGTCCGATTTGAATAAATTGAAAATTAAATAGATATACCTAGTCAAGATATATGATAAGGGTGATGGTTTATGGAGTGTGTAATTGGTATTGGAAAGTTAACGCCTACGCGGGGAGTATGACGTTGTTCAGTGATTAAATTATTCTATTCGGAAATTTTATTTCGATCAACCAGCTAAAACCGAAGCAAAACAAACATAAAAAACAGAGAAAGTTAATGTTTTGCAGCACACAGGGATGTCAACAAGCAAGTTGTTAAGTATTATAAACTTACCAAAGCTGTAGATTTTAAAAAGTGCCCAAAAACAAGTGCTCAAGACGATCGTGTCTGTCAATAAGACTTCATCAGTTGAGCTCGTCTTTAACATAGATGAAGAGTTCGAAACAAGATGTGGTATCACACAAGGCCAAACAAATAACCTAAAAGTATTCCGAAATCTGTCAAAACAATGACTACCTTAGGTTTTGAGGAATTTATAATTTAAAAAGTGTTATTGATTTGAAATACAAGAAAGTGTATCTCTCCTGAGTTTATGAACATGATTATAACGTGAACATATCTAGCACGGTCAAACAGGTAAAATGCACGTAGAAATGTATTAATCGAAATAAGAATACAAGAGCAATCACATTTATACAATTTTATTAATATCTAATTGAAGATCTAAAATCTGAAGCGAAACACATTTCAGTCCACCTCTTCATTATTGCCATCATTTATCAAACATTTAAAAACATGGTACATTGCAAGCGTATTCGAATCGACAATATGCAGAAAAATAGACATGATAGCAAAGTTATAGTTTTGCCAACCCCTCCCCCCAAAACAAAACGAAACAAAAAAAGCAATCAAACAAACAAACGAACAAAAATGCTTCATATCATATAATCGGAGTTATCTCACATTAAACAGTGTTCACACGAAGTGTGCAGTAGAATTTAAATTATTTGATTTAGAAATAAATTAATATGAGTAATACCGAATACATATGAGCTGTAATTTCCCATTACAATTAACATTTTTCTAAGACGACGGTTGTTCATAGTTTATGTAATATTTCTATTTATTGCATTTTCGAAAATTCGAATTATCAGGTTGACCTATTAAAGAATATTAAAATAAATATTCCCATGTCGCAGTATCCAACTTTAAAAATGACGCGAATTCAACTTGTGTTCGTCTACTGCTATAAAAAAAATTTAAAAAAAAAACCTGAGAGTCCCGGGACAAAAGAAATCACACAGGAAATTTCAGTTGTTTATTTCATAATCATTTGCTCATCAATATGCAAGTATAATTTCCATCTAATGATTTTTGTATAACCAAATATATAAATAAAAGAAAATGTACCAAATGCTTATAAATAAAAACACGTGTAAAACATCCCCTATCAATTTTATTCATAATATTACGGATTTGCTATAACATCGAGATAGCATTACTATGCCTATTATGTTTATCTCCACTACGCAAGTCAAAGATTGATCCAAAACAATTTATGAATGTTACCGACCGAATTGTTTATTTTTAACATCAAAATGTCATTTTAAAAAATATATAAAGCATTGAGGACAAACAACCTACACAACTATACAAGACTTAAATGGTTTGTTAAAAAAGTGACTTAAATAAACATAATGTATTGTAAAAAAATAAAAATAAAAATGTGTATAGATGAATTCTTTATTCATTGATAATTCATGATTTATATTGATAATATAAATATATGTAAATAGCATATTCAAACAGGTGTGAATTAATTACAGCCTTAGATCTTAGCACGTTTGTTAAAATGGAATTTGCTTATATACTGAATAGTTGCTTTTATTTACGGGGGATTTAATTTTGCTTTATTTGCGGTCAATGAAAATTCCACGAAATTAAATACCAGTAAATAAAACGCGAAATTCCCCCGTGAAATTAAACAACTGTACAGTATTCATATACACTGTATAATTATTCCTTTCACAGAGAACTATTATTTATATTGGCAGAATCAATTTCCACTTCGAATTCGTTGTCGTGAGCGCCATACTCTCTAGCTTTGTGTGCGTTGTTTTTATCGTATATATATTGATCTGACTCTGATTTTCTATTACGACGCAAACACATACTATCTATACCCATGAATGTGGGTAAAAATGGAATATACTTTGTCCATGATGCACTTCTTATATACTCCATTCCAAACGGTAAATCGTAAGTTTTCAGTGTCAAAGACATGTTAGGTCCAGTACTACCGTCATCCTCCTCTATTTTACGCCACAAGAGAATACCTCTTTCTTCTGTGGTTCCTTTGAAAAGAAATCATTGAAACGGGATTTAAAGTATCAGCGATTTCTAATGCCATTGGATAAGAAATAGAGTTTTAAAAATATTTAAAAAATGAATCATAAGAAAACGCAAAGCAAATCATTCCAATATCAGATTATTGTATCAAACACTATAATTTTTTATCAAATAAAATGTCCATGACCTTGATAACTGACCTGGCATTACGTTATCCAGAATCAGGGCCGTGAAGCATGCCATAAACATACTATTGCCGAGCAAAGCTGTTGCAACCTGTCCACCCACACCTGCCACTGAAATCATTAATCATTTAAATAAGTTCATATATAGATATATTTTATATATCTGGTATTGTTTATTTCTTACGAGAAACAAATATAAAATATATATTTCAGAATTGTGGATTCCAAGGGTGTATTTCCTAATATAAAATTCTAAATAACAGATCTTCGATGATGTAGTCACAACTGACTGTTGTTCAAATTGAAATTTTAAAAAATTCTTTTTTTAAAAATTTGAATACCGGTTTGAATTGACAATTCTAGTGACATCATTTATTTGTTTTATAGTCTTTTTATATCCTGTCAGATATCAATATATAACCAGCTGTCAGATATCTACATATAACCAGCTGTCAGATATCTATATATAACCAGCTGTCAGATATCTATATATAACCAGCTTAAATGAAATGTTTCATAAACTCATAGATTAACTTTTAGTTTAAAATGAATTTAATTTCGGATTCCAATTTTAGTCATTTGTTGTTCACAAAACTGTTTGATATAAATATAAATGATAATTCAAATTTTTTATTTAAATAAATGCAATGATATATTACCTCCTATGAAGAAGTTTTGGTTATCCTCTACCCAGATGGGCGAGGAGAGACCAATAAACAGAGCCATACCAAAGACAATCATGTTTCTGGATGAATTCAGATCCACATATTGCAGATTTGATGCTCCAACAGCCGCCAACACTCCTGTGCGAAATCCAAAGTAAAGTATACAAGAATAAAAAATAAAATGAACGTAAGTCATTCAATGCTAATTTTTAAAAACATGCTACAACAAAAAAGTACCGATAAATGGTCGAAACTCCAAGACAATTAGAATAAAATATTGCGTGTCATATGATACACAAGAGGTTCAAGGGGCCTTAAGGTGCTCATGTGACAAATTTAATAAATTATGCAACTGTTGTTTTGTGTTTACTTGCCTGTTACCTTGACCTTTGACCTTGAATTTTTTTTACCACAATGCTTAGATAATTCCTCACGATTTCTCATATATTTGTATACAAAATATCAATCAGTTTTTAGTTCATATGCCATTTGAATACATCCATACTCCTATGTCAATTAAAGTGCTCGCTTAAGGCTCTTTTATAAACAGATTTCAATTTCATTCACCAAAATTATAGATATTTACTTCAAAATCATGGCTACCATAGAAAGAAATCTTACTTTTGTTTCATAACAAAAAGGTCATTATATATGTTGCCTTTTATGCCAATTTTAAGCCCATATGGGTTCTGGGCACATGGAGATCATTCCTACTAAAGGCTAGCTTATGAATAAATTTCAATTTCTTTCACAGACCATGCAGATATTGACTTAACAATAATATAAATCATATTTGAAAGAAATCTGATTTGGTTCATGAGAGAAAAAATATTAACGATGTACCAAGTTTTGGCCCTTTCAGCCCATTTTGGAACTCCCAGTTATAACTAACCCCGTAACCTCTTAGCAAAAATAAAGCCCCTTCCTTTTGTTGAAATCTGTCTGGTGGCTTTTGAGAAGAAGTTGTTTAAATAGGAAAGGTAACGAATGGACGACGGACATTGTGGCATACAAATAACTCGCATTTCCCTTCGGTCCGCTGTTTAGTTGAATAATTTTCTTTTCAATAGTTCTGTTTTATGGTTGACAATATAGGTGTAGTTTCTTGATGAACAGGGTACAGAGAGATAGACAGACAAACAGATAAATATTGTTTACCAAATAATACAATAAAAGCCGCTCCAACTATTGGATCTGGTACTGTGACAACAAAAGCACTTAATTTACTTATACACGCCATTATCATCATAATTGCCCCTGCTACCAAGACAACTCGTCTACTTCCAACCTGTAAAAACATTTCACCAGAAAATGTCAGCGTACAAATTAATAATAATTATTTTAATTTTTGTATTTCCTAAATTTAAATTAAAATTGTTAAATGCCGCCAAAAGCCGTTTACGGATAGGATATAAGGATATGATTTCACGTGTTTTAGGCAGGATTAAAACAAGAAAATTTGAGAGAAAATATCTATTGACCTTTGTGAGACTTATGACACCTATATTTTGACTACAGGAAGTCACTCCAAAACCGGAACCAACAGCTGCTGATATGATGCAGTCAACACCCTCAAGAAGAATACCTATAGAAATATAGAAATACAACGATTTAATACATGTTTGATAGTTTACTATGTAGCAAAACTAAAAACACTATGAGGGACTGCCAGATATTGTACAGGGACACATGGTGAGAAAGTAATACTTATTTTTTATCAGTATTCTTTAGATTTAATTATCGGCATACTATAAGAAAAAGTAGTGAATCAAACACATGAAAGATCTCAAAGGAACTTGTTAATCAAAGTAATATATCTCACTTTATCTTCATACAAACATACGCCGATTATTAATTTGTGTTATTTTTGGGAGAGTGCTAACTGGTATTCACTACCAAAATAGAAATGCACCGTATATGCAGTTAAAATGTGAGAGAGGGAGAGAGAGAGAGAGAGAGAGAGAGAGAGAGAGAGAGAGAGAGAGAGAGAGAGAGAGAGAGAGAGAGAGAGAGAGAGAGAGAGAGAGTGTGTGTGTGTGTGTGTGTGTGTTTCACCTCTGTTTACAGCAGAAGACGGTGGGGGAAGAGCACCGGCTATACGAGCACATGTGTAGTAATCGCCAATGGACTCTACAACCGATGTTACTACCCCGGGTATAAAAGCAACCAACAATGTGACGTCTACTGTAGGACCTCCATACTTTCCTGTTAAAACAAATATATCAATAGTAGATATACATGTACAGTGGAACTTGACTATTAAGACCACCTAACTGACTAACTCAAAAAGTGGTCTGATTAGTGAGGTGTTACAGTGGAACCTCACTATTTAGACCACCTAACTGACTGACTAAAAGTGGTCTGATTAGTGAGGTGTTACAGTGAAACCTTGCTATAAGACCACCTAACTGATTGAATAAAAGTGGTCTGATTAGTGAGGTGTTACAGTGGAACCTCATTATTTAGACCACCTAACTGATTGAATAAAAGTGGTCTGATTAGTGAGATGTTACAGTGGAACCTCATTATTAAGACCACCTAACTGACTGACTCAAAGTGGTCTGATTAGTGAGGTGTTACCGTGGAACCTCATTATTTAGACCACGTAACTGACTGAATAAAAGTGGTCTGATTAGTGGTGGTCTCTTAAGTGAGGTTCTGTACTTATTAAATATTTATCAAGTGACTGACAATACATGGTCTGAAATGCGAACCTTTCTAGGCAAGGTGGTTTTTAGGCGAGGTTTCACGGTATTAGGCAGATTTCATGAATACTAGTGTTACATGGACGGAAATACTATAATTGATTAAATTAAAAACATTAACTAATTATTCAATTTTTATGCATGAATATATTTCGTGTAATATTACATCAAACTGATACATATTCAAACAAAATGATCGATGTTATTCCACTGTGGTTGACTGTTTATGTAACAATTAAGTCCAAAATAGGACGGAATGAACTCCCTTCAAATTTGAAGTCCTTTTTCAGATGTTGTAGAAAAATACCTATTATGTAAAACAATGATTTTTTCAAAATTCTATCCAAAATTGATTTAAAAAGAGTACCTTACATTTTATCATTTCTTTTATTTTAAAATACATTTTTCCGTCTTCAAAACACTAGCAACGGAAATTAACTATATTTCACTACATCTGCGCACATTAACTCAGAATGCAGAGAGCTCTAAGCAATTGGCGACTTCTAAAGAAGTTAATTTCATGGCTAAAGGAAAATTGAATGCAAGCATTGATATTGAAAATAACTTTTTAAGTTTTCCGCCAGACAATAGTAACACTAGCACAAGTGTAACATTAGCAAACAAATTTCCTCTTTATTTCATATAACCTTTGTGTAACATAAACATGGACGGAATTATTTCAGTAGGACATATTCCGTCCATGTAACACTAGCACTCGTGAAATCTGTCATAAACAATGATACCAAAGTGTTAACGGTAAGGCCAGTATCTATCGAATTCAAATATACATTGTATATATAATAGCAATATGAAAAAAAATTTCAATGCAGAAAATCTACACAAATCATGATATTTTTATGATGCTGATGGCGAAGTAAGGCACAGAAGGTCCATACACACACGTAATGTATCGACAAAACAAAATGAGATTTACATCAATTGATATTCTGATTACGTTCATAATATTAAACGTTGGACAGATTGCAGTTCGCCATTTGTGATTGCCAGAAATGTAAGACTTTATCATACCTTGGTATAAATATTACCATTCTTCATAAATTTTAAGATAATATATTTAAGTGGAGTAGATATTAAAGTAGTCATTCAGTTCGTGTTTAAGATGAATAGATAATTCTATTCTAATTGATACAAAAACTATACCCGGATACGGGAAAGAAAACCATGGCGCTTGATGCAGAACATCAGTTCTAATGTCTGTCCTTGCGTGAAATCCATATTCATCTTCAGATGAGGGGAAAACATTAGTGACGGTGAAAATATAACACATCAGCCACATCACACACACAGCTATTATAACCTAGAAACATCAAAAATAATAAAATAAATTTACAGCTGTAAATTCTTGGCTACAGCAAGGAACGCGTATCTCTCTCATTGTCAGTAGCGATATTTAAAGTTTTACTGTTTTTCCTCATATCTGGAAATTTTTGGTCCAGCTGATTTTCGCCCTACTACGACAGAGAATATATTTATTTTGTTCTAAATTCGCCCTAAATCATCAAAGTCACATGGATGACATATATGCCCGTGTTTGGGGTATTTAACTTGAAAATTTCGCTTTCATTCTAAATCCGTCTTCTTATCTAAGGACGAAATTGTCTAAAATTAAACGGGAGTGAAAATTCCCAGGTACTAGTATAGAGTAATTCCCAGGTACTAGAATAGAGTAATTCCCAGGTACTAGTATAGAGTAATTCCCAGGTACTAGTATAGAGTAATTCCCAGGTACTAGTATAGTGTAATTTCCAGGTACCAGTATAGAGTAATTCCCAGGTACAAGTATAGAGTAATTCCCAGGTACTAGTATAGAGTAATTCCCAGGTACTAGTATAGAGTAATTCCCAGGTACCAGTATAGAGTAATTCCCAGATACTAGTATAGAGTAAATTCCAGGTACTAGTATAGAGTAATTCCCAGGTACTAGTATAGAGTAATTCCCAGGTACTAGTATAGAGTAATTCCCAGGTACCAGTATAGAGTAATTCCCAGGTACTAGTATAGAGTAATTCCCAGGTACTAGTATAGAGTAATTCCCAGGTACTAGTATAGAGTAATTCCCAGGTACTAGTATAGAGTAATTCCCAATTACCAGTGTAGAGTAATCCCCAGGTACTAGTGTAATGCAATTCCCATGAACTAGTATAGAGTAATTCCCAGGTACAAAAAAGTTCAGCAATGATGTCTATCATCATAGTAAATGGAAACTAGATTGGGGACCAAAATTTTTTCTCTGCTAGGTATAGAATTTTCAAATGATCTTGATAAAATGACAGAAATGAACTTTAAATTACAAATACCTAAAATTGAAGCATTGTTTAAACAGTGGAATAGAAGAATACTTACTCCAATTGGTAAGACATTAATAATTCCAAAATTAAACCATCTTTTTATAGCATTACCTAACCCAAGAATAGAAAAAATAGATTGTCTCATTAAGTATCAATTTTCTTTTATATGGGGGTCAAGATGTGATAAAGTTAAACGAGAAAGTATGACTCAAAATATAGATAGGGGTGGGCTTAAAATGACCGATATAAAAAGTTTTATCATTTCTTTGAAGTGCTCCTGGGTAAAAAGATTATTAAAGGGTGGACAATCTTGGTTAAATGTTTTGCAGGCAATACACGGGAACAACATTGCTACACAAATTTCTGATTTTGGAGATAATTTTATAAATAAACTTTTAAAAGAAAATAAAAATAGTTTTTGGAAAGACACCTTTTTGTCATGGCAGAAAATAATGAAGAAACAGTTAGAGGTAAATGTATCTGAGGACAATTTCATGTTGTTACCAATATGGTATAATTCCAAGTTAAAAATCAATAACAAATCTATTTTTATAAAGGAATGGTATCTGAAAGGTGTTAAGTTGATAGGTGACTTTCTTGAAAATAAGAAATTCCTGACTAAACAAGAGTTTCAAATAAAATTTGATTTATACGAAATCTGTTCTTTATAGTTTAATGGAATACAAAGTATGATATAAAAATATTTGAGATCTCTTAATATTGATGTGGGGGGATGTAAAGTTGTAAATATGTTTCCACATATTCCATTTCATTTAAATACCTTGTTTCCTAGTGATAAGGGACATAAAAAATTGTACAATTTATTAAATTTAAAAGAGACTATGCCCGCAGCAATTATTAAATGGAATTCAATAGATAATTTCAATTTGAATGTTAAAGAGGTCTTTGAAACCTGTTTCAAAACAACAGCTGACTCTTCATTACAATGGCTTCAGTTTAGAATACTCCATAGAATTTTACATGTAGGCAGTTATTTAAAAAATATAAAAGTTAAATCTGAAGATATATGTGAATTTTGTGATAAAGATATAGAGAGTATAGAGCATGTCTTTTTCAATTGCACAAAAATATTCAGACTATGGAGATTATTATCTGTAAGAATATTTAAAAAAACAAAAATATTAGTGGATTTTAACAAAAGAAATATTCTTTTTGGAGATCAGAATTCAGCACAGAATCATGTAACAAATTTCATCATTCTTAGTACAAAGCATTATATCTATAAGTGTCTGAAACAAAAGAAAATTCCTAATTTATCAGGTATTACTAATCACCTTCAATATAATTATATAACAGAGAAATTTAATGCACGCAAGAATGACACAAATGAAGTCTTCGCTAAAATATGGTCTCCATGGAACAATTTATTTGAAGATTCTGAAGCCAATCCCTAAAAACTTTTAATATTGTCATTTGAACACAATAGTTACTGAAACAGAACAATATACTATATTAGTTACCACCCTTACAAAAATGTTTATAATTACAATTTTGTATATGTACATTATAATTGATATGGATAAGTGAAGATACATGCATGGATAATGCAGTGTGCACATATACATCTATTGTGCATGTACAAATGAGATATAAATATTTGTGTGTATATGTATATGAATGTGTATGTATATGTCTTTAAATATCAGATAGGAGTAATTTTCTTTTCTGTCTCTTATTATTTTTCTTTTTTTTTTCTTTTTCTTATTATCTTTCAATTTGACTATCTATCGCTATATTCTGCTCTACACTTCTTGTCTATTGCCCAGAAAAAAAAATGCATTTAATATTTTCAATCTAAAATAATTCAAATAATTCAAAATGGAAATTTAAAATTACCATACATATTATATTCTTATTTAATTAAACTATATAACATATATGATTATATAGTACAGGTATATTAGATTCATATCATTATATTGTTACTAACAGTTGGAGTTGTATGAAACATTGTGATCAGTCTGAACCCAGGGCCCCAACCCTGGCAGACTGAAACACAAATATATCTGGGCAACAAAACTTTCTTAAAATAAAAAAAATAAAAAAAAAAATAAAAAAAATTCCCAGGTACTAAAATAGAGTAATTTCCAGGTACTAGTATAGAGTAATTCCCAGGTACTAGTATAGAGTAATTCCCAGGTACTAGTATAGAGTAATTCCCAGGTACCATAAGTAATCCTCAGGTACTAGTATAGAGTAATTCCCAGGTACTAGAATAGAGTAATTCCCAGGTACTAGTATAGAGTAATTCCCAGGTACTAGTATAGAATAATTCCTAGGTACTAGTATAGAGTAATTTCCAGAGTAATTCCCAGGTACTAGAATAGAGTAATTCCCAGGTACTAGTATAGAATAATTCCTATGTACTAGTATAGAGTAATCCCTAGGTACTAGTATAGAGTAATTCCCAGGTACTAGTATAGAGTAATTCCTAGGTACTAGTATAGAGTAATTCCCAGGTACTAGTATAGAGTAATTCCTAGGTACTAGTATAGAGTAATTCCAGGTACTAGTATAGAGTAATTCCCAGGTACTAGAATAGAGTAATTCCCAGGTACTAGTATAGAGTAATTCCCAGGTACTAGTATAGAATAATTTCCTATGTATTTCCAGGTACTAGAATAGAGTAATTCCTAGGTACTAGTATAGAGTAATTCCCAGGTACTAGAATAGAGTAATTCCCAGGTACTAGTATAGAATAATTCCTATGTACTAGTATAGAGTAATTCCCAGGTACTAGTATAGAGTAATCCCTAGGTACTAGTATAGAGTAATTCCCAGGTACTAGTATAGAGTAATTCCCAGGTACTAGTATAGAGTAATTCCCAGGTACTAGTATAGAGTAATCCTCAGGTACTAGTATAGAGTAATTCCCAGGTACTAGAATAGAGTAATTCCCAAGTACTAGTATAGAGTAATTCCCAGGTACTAGTATAGAATAATTCCTAGGTACTAGTATAGAGTAATTTCCAGGTACTAGTATAGAGTAATTCCTAGGTACTAGTATAGAGTAATTCCCAGGTACTAGAATAGAGTAATTCCCAGGTACTAGTATAGAATAATTCCTATGTACTAGTATAGAGTAATTCCCAGGTACTAGTATAGAGTAATCCCTAGGTACTAGTATAGAGTAATTCCCAGGTACTAGTATAGAGTAATTCCTAGGTACTAGTATAGAGTAATTCCCAGGTACTAGTATAGAGTAATTCCCAGGTACTAGTATAGAGTAATTCCCAGGTACTAGTATAGAGTAATTTCCAGGTACTAATATAGAGTAATTCCTAGGTACTAGTATAGAGTAATTCCCAGGTACTAGTATAGAGTAATTCCCAGGTACTAATATAGAGTAAATATCGCTGATATAATATAATATATATGAATACATATATAAAATATAATACTTTAAGAAATGAAACATAACCTAGGAAGTGTAATTCTTAAACCGATATCAGTTTAATTTTAGAAGAATGTTAAATTTAAATTTTACACACTATACACATGCTTCTAAGTCACAAAGAATAACTTGGTTTTAGGACGCCGATGTGTAAATTATTCCAAATGGAATGACTTCTATCGCCGGATCTTATAAATAAGAAATATGAAACTTACTGAAAAGAGCTTATGGAATACGACTTCAACCTTGCCATTGCCGTGTGTCTGATAACTACCCATTTTACATTTGCCTGAACATGGGTTTGGTATCTTGAATACCGGAATACACTCCGATAACAGCACTACGAGACAAATTGTTCTGTAATGACATAAAATATTTATAACCACTAGGTCGTTGCCACTGCTTGTGGACGGTTTGAGTCTCCGAAGGTTTACATAAACCTAGCCTGAAGTTGGTTCCGAGTTCCGTTTAGCTTAAACCTGGTTGGGTACCAGCTGATAATCTTATACTTAAGTAATATTTCGCACTGTTAACACCATTTAAATTCCAAATTCTTCAAAAGTTAAGATAGTCATATTGTTACAGTGGTTACTCTTAGGCGGATTTGGCTTGTATGATACCACTTTCCTTTCAGAAATTCAATTTCAAATTGGAGCTCAATATTATAAACATAATACCAAAGTTATAACTAAACTGATGAAGTCTAATTTACAGAAACGATTGTTGTGAGCATTATAACTTTGGTATTATGTTTATAATATATATACAGTTCAAATAACTTCTAGATATACTAAACACGAATTGATTAAAGCATCTCTTTCTATAACATGCACAGAAATGATTGCGCGTATGTTTTGATTTCTTCAAGCGAGATAGACCTAGGAATGGCAACCTCTGTTTAGTTTACCTGAATGTTTCAATGCCAACTGACATCAAATTGACATTATACTGCCACAAATGTTATAATATTTGTAATTATTTATCAAAACATTATGTTTTAAATAGGGTAATAGATTGGATCGGTGTAATATAATAATTATGACAACATTTCTGAGAGGGCCGTGGTGGAAATTATTGTTGTCAACATCAGTCTTCGCCTTTGGTTTACAATGTATTTTCTCCGGGTGACGATTTCCATTACCATCCTCTTAAGAATGCTGAATTTATATAATATCACACACACACACACACACACACACACACACACACACACACAGATATACATATATATATATATATATATATATATATATATATATATATATATATATATATATATATATATATATATATATATATATTCGGTATTGTTCTGAAAATCTACATTATTTAATTCCATATATCAACTACATGCACAATTATCTGGAAAATTATTTTCCTAAATAAAATGACTCATATCATACATTTCCTAAGCTTACATTTGTCTACAGCTAAAGTTCCAATGTTCAGAATAGTACATACACCCCCGAAATTGCCCAATGTTGTCCTGCCAGTTCGAATCCAGTTTTCGCTACCCCAAGTCCCATCATCATAATTGTAGGTGCGACAGTCAACGGGCCGATAAACCTGAGTAGAACAGATAGCAGTCCACTAGCGCCAACGAAGATCTCCAACAAGGCGACCACCATGATAGATCCTGAAACCTGTTTATAAATATATGAAAAAAAAATCCAAAGCTGTCAAATCTTTAATAATTTTACTTTTATTTTAAATTTGCAGATATAAGTACGAAATCAAATGTAGGCTGAAGTTCTTAGTTTATTTGTTGAACTGCATTTACATGTTCGTTTTCGCTGTATAAATGTATCATATCACTTAATCCAACTCAAAACTGCCATATCCATATGAATATCCATATACCATGTTAATGAATGTGAATATTTTGATAAATAATAAACTAATGTATATCATGTTCTAAACTGTATAAAACGATATTTAACTCAATTATCCTAGTAAATATGAAAAGATCATACCATACTAAGCCTCTCTTGCCAGAACGGTGGGGAGTCTGATGGCATCTTACTGGTTGTACCATTACGTGTCAAATCTGCAAAATTTATGGTTGTATTTCACTTGTATTAGTAGGTTTTCTGTTATTCACAATATTCATTCAAGTTAAATTGCGCATAGATTTTATAAATATGAAAATATGATAAAATTTACCTACATACAATATAACGTAAATGTATAGAACCGTTAAAAACCCCACATGTGTACGTGTGCTTGTGCAAATATATTTTCAGCAAATTTGGACCTCGGATTTTCATTCATATATTGGTCTCTCTCTCTCTCTCTCTCTCTCTCTCTCTCTCTCTCTCTCTCTCTCTCTCTCTCTCTCTCTCTCTCTCATGTTTGTGGCATTACATTCATATAAGGCATATTGAACTTTATAACATTAGATATAACATCAACTGGACCAAACGCGCAGAAATTGGCGCAGTGTTTCCAGGGACAAAATGAAGGCTTGAGCTAATAACAATAAATCGTCTGAATTTGATACATTATTTCACTGCTATGCATGAATTAAAAGTGTCGTATATTTGCGTACAAATTATGGTGCCCGCAAAAATGAGATGTAATTCAAAATTGCAGTGATCGATGACAGTGACCGTAGATTGGAGGGAAGGTGGAAAGGAACATAAAAAAACAAAAAAAAAAAAAAACAAAAAAAAAAAAAAAAAAAAAACAAAAAAAAAAAAAAAAAAAAAAAAAAAAAAAAAAAAAAAAAAAAAAAAAAAAAAAACAAAAAAAAAAAAAAAAAAAAAAAACATCAACATCAAAAGTTTTCACATTTTTAAAGATATCTATGCAACATAGCAACTTATGATATATCAAGTTCATTTATCATGACATATTTCTCTGATTTTCACACTCAAACGCAATGGGTATGAAGTAGTACACATATCACAAATCGTCTATGCTTAGATCTAGTCGCCGATGTGTACTCGACAACTCATCCCACAATCGAAAAGTGGCACCAAGTGACAAGTACCTGTTCGGAAATCTGAAATTACATTGGTGCGGAATTAGATTATGTGGTGATTAACATTTCAGAACTTACATATGAAGATATAAGCAGACTGAAGCTAGCACAGACTAGGTGGATGAAATAAATATGGACTTTCATGAATTATTGAAATCACTACAATGTCTGTTTCTGGAACAAATACCCTGTTCTATGAACTTTAATTATCTCTCCTCGTTATAAGAAACACTGTATTAGGGCGAACTTGTTCTAAAGAAATAAGTTTTAGTTGTAAACAAGTTCTGTAAACTTTCCGTTTGTACAATTAAACGAGATTAAAACTGATCTGAACCAAATCAGTCAAACTGCCTCCTGGTGTCGTTTAGAAGGTTTATGAAATAGTTTGTTGCTAAACACCGATATGGCGGCTACGATATGGAGCAGTTTCAGTTACCTTTGATGGGTCTTCTTGGACGATAAATTAATAATTATTATCAATTATGACAGAAAGATGTTTACAATATCAAAACGATGAACTATTTAATTCAGACTCCAAATTGCTCAGATGACTATTGTCGTTTTAATTATCATGATTTTATGTTTTGATCTACCATGGGTTATACCAAAAAGTTATTTTCACTTTTTAGCATAACCCCTGGTAAATGAAAATGTGAAAATATGATAAGAAAGGTTAATAAATATCTTTTTCCCCCATAGGTATTATTGTTTTCCCTTTATTTTTACATCAAATATAAAAGAGCGAAATGTAAAATATTTTCTTCTTTAATCTTGAAGTAAATCTCCAATATGATTTTGTATGGATAGGAATATGCTAGGAATGCTCTGCAGGAACTATAGGCTTACAATAGCTATCATGTATGTAACTGAAATTCCAACGCAACATCATCACTGCCATCAGTCTCGGTGATTGCAGTATGAATTGCAGTCACTGGTTACTTCTTTCTATATCCCATTTTAAAACCATTTATTTGTTTAGACATAGGAGACCAGGTTTAGTTTCATAACCGGTTAACACACTACATGCAGTTTTAAATGATAAACCGAATCCGAAACTTAGATTATTTGCAACAAATTCGCCCATAATGTTCATTGTTTTACAGCACCCTTAGTATATAAGCACCCTTAGTATATATATGCTATGCAGCCTTGGACACCTCTCAAATATTTGTGTTTGGTTAAAGAACGAAACAACGAAATGCAGTGGTAAAAGATAAGTTGGATTTCCGGTTATACATTAAGTTCTACAAATTACTATGAAACAATACAGGATGTACTGGGACAACCTCCGTGGATGTTGTATCAAAATTAACGTACTCAGTCTTGTAATTGCATTTGATTCACAGAAACAGAAAAAATAAGTATTCTTGTGGGTATTTTTCTGATTGTTAGAATGTCTACACATTTATACTATCACCAAATGCATTTTCTCGTTAGCCATCAATATACCAAAACATATATATGTATTTCCTGTTGTATGTATACGTATACGCCGTCACAAGGCGTGCCGTCCTCAAGGACAACAGATCAAATGACGTCTTAAAATTCAAAAATCTTCATAACGACTGCTATATGATGGAATTTTGTACGTAACAGACAGAGAACTCATAGTTAGCATGATACTACTAATGAATTAGGTTTTTGTATATTATATACCAAAACAGATTGGACACACACTTCGGGTGCGTCGTGCACTATGTCTCCAAACCCTGGTCACTTTCTGTTTCTTTTCAATTTTAAAGCTTCATCCACGGGGGTATATAGGGCTACAAAAATATTATTTTCAAGCCATTCTCTTACGATATAATGTTGAATTCCCAATGGTTTCTTGGGGACACGTGGTCTTGTCGATTTGGACAATGGCAAGCATAGGTACTATGTACGCAAACGCAGGGCACTGAACAATGGGCAATCTGAAAACGAGGCAGAGTTAGGACATCTATATCACACAAACAAATATTCGCTCAGTGTTTTGTTTTCCACATTACTACTATAACTTAATTTGTACAACCTAAACAATACTCATGTTGTTTTGTTATCAGTATATATGTATGCTATCAGTTTATCGAATACATAGACGAGAAATAAACATGTGTCAACTAGAATAAGAAGAATTTGCTTACTTCCTGGGACCCTCTATAATGTGTACTGTACTGATATAGATATCTAAATACAATACGACAGTATAGGCTATATAGGCAATATCAAGGAAAACTAAAGTTTCAGTTCTGTAAAAAAAAAAGGAGCCCAAACAAATGCTTTAGATAATGGTTGCTGTCAATAAGTCGTCATCAGTCTACCAAGAAATTAACAGAGATGTAGAGTTACAAAACAAAAAGTGGTATCATACAAGGCAAAAAAAATGTCATAAACGTATCCCTTTATCCGTCTAAGAGTAACCACTGTAAAAATATTACTTTTTTTAAATTTGGGGAGTTTAGAATTTAAACGTTGCTATATACATTCAAATATTACTTTATTTACTAAAGTTTTAGACTTTAATTTTCTTGTCTATTCGCTTTCAATGTCTCACTAATGTATAGATTTTAAATCAGCTGTACATACCACAGAGCTACTTTGAACAATACCAGCTCATCCCGCTGATCGGGTTTAGTACACAATGCATCATTTTTCCGGCAACTTGATGGCTAACACTATGACGAAACTCAAGTATCACAGACAGAAAATTTGTTTAAAAAGTATCCCAGCAAACAGAAATATAGATAAGCTTAAAAGATAAGAAGCTTGAACAGTCACAACTTTCTGTACCATACAGGTAGCTTTATTGCATAGCATCGATTGTGAATTGCTCATGAAATGTATATCATTCTATTTAATTCATTTTCTACAGTACCGTTATCTTACATATTGCTAGTTATACATCACGGCCAGCCTAATCGAAATGTCCTTTTGGAGACAGATTCTTGTTTAATTTCTTAACCTACTGAACTAAAAAGATATGAAAAGACTAAAGTTTCAGTTTTGTATATATATATATATATATATATATATATATATATATATATATATATATGTGTGTGTGTGTGTGTGTGTGTGTGTGTGTGTGTGTGTGTGTGTGTGTGTGTGTGTGTGGAAACAGCTAAAAAGCTATGTGTCTATGTAAACTTTGCTATACTTATTTCACAGCGGAACAAAACATTTACTAAAGTAACTGAAATGTTGAATAGTTCATGAACCCGGAGACCCAGGTATGTGTGAAGTGCAAACGTTGGGATGATACGACCATTGATTTGGATTTATAGAAATATATTGTTTTGATCTTGACATAAAATTTAATATGGAAATTTGATTATTTTTAAAATGTTCATCTCACAAATCCCTTGACTCTTGCATTCCATGCACAGTGTTTGGTGAAGGAATAGTGACAGAAAAGAAAAGTGTCTGGTGTTTTCTTATGGTGCCTATTGTATAAAGGTCAAAATTTGATACCTGGTGAGGTTCTATAATTATTGATGATAGATAGGTAGCATTTCGTTCTTCCGGTCAATTACTTCTTAAAACACTAATGTCCGAATTAACATCGATAAATGAAGTAAAACATGTTTGTTGTAATTATTTGGTAATTCCTGTACAATATAAAAATATCTTATAAATATCAAATATAAGTCTTTCATCTAAAAAAACCGTCATTTTACAATATCTCGATAAATTTTGCGTTTTTCTGGAATTTACCAAAATTGTAACGGAATCATCCAAATCTAACTTACTGATGTATACAATGGATGCCTTAAGCTTATGGGTCGACGTTCCCTTATTGAGCCTGAGCAGTTGTCAAAGTGTAAATCTATCAAACGAGAAAGCAGCTTAGATGCTCTCATTACCTGGCGCCTAAAAACGTCTGTATAAGAGTACAAATCCCGCATGCAAATAGCATGTTGCCGAGTAGAATGGACGTCACTTCAGTATCATTTTTAGCGCACATGATGGTCGCCATTATCCCTGGGGTCGCAAGATTTGAGCTAAGCAGGAGAATGTAGTGCTGAAAATATAAAGAAATACAAACTGGTATTTGTTGTCATAATTTTGTCGCAATTCAATTTGTTAAGAATCATAACTACAACATTCGGACATGCAAGACGAATCGGCTAATATAAAATATTTGACTTCAATTGAATACTTGAGACTGCTAATCGAAGCCCATACGTACTGGTGTTTGAGAAAAGCGAAATAAGTTTAAGTTGAAACAGTTACATTTATGTATAAAGCAAAATGGCGTAAGAAGCAAATCAAAAGTGGGGGTGGACACTTTTTTTTTTAAAATGGTTTTTCCAGTACTTTTTTCACATGCCTTTTGATTATGCAATTATTACATATATCAGTGGTGGATCTAGAAAAAAAATAAAAGGTGGGTGTTTTTCGACATAAAAGTATACCTATTTGTGATAGATACAATACATACATCATCAAAAGCAGACTTGGATTCCAAGTTGGAATAGCATAATTTTAAAATTTATTCGTCGAGCGGAGAGAGGCGCGAAATTTGGAGGAAATTTGTTTTAAATTTGGTGACATAAAATTATACATATTTGTGATGCATTGCATACATCATCAAAAGCAGACTGGGGATTCAAAGTTAGAGTATGTGGTAACTTAAAACTCGTGGAAAGTTTTTAATTTCCCTACGGTTTATAGATAAATTAAGGCATCACAACAATTATAAACTTTAGGGGCACGTTCTCCTCCATGGTTACTTCACATAATTTTAAATGTTGGATTAATTGTCAGGCAATATTTCATTAGGGGACGTGTTTTACGCATCTAATAAAAACAATATTGTTTGTCTAATTTGGGCGCCCGTACAAGCGTTTTTCTGCGCCCAGACGCGAAAATGCGCCTAGTAATCTGGCGGTAAACAACATTGATCACTCAAATTTGGATCAGCAAAAAAGGTTACTTAAAATCGGGACAGAATTTCGGCCTAGTATCCTCCAGACAATGAACTATGACATCTTTATCGTTAAAAATATTTCGTCGATAGATTTATTCGCCCGATGAGGTAGGCTATCATCTAGCTTCCAGACACAAAACCATCATTTCCCCATGATCTAGCTGGGTATGTTTCCAAGAAATTTTCAATTTTAAAAGTCCAGAGAGTTAATTATCACATTGCAACTTATTTTTATTCCGGTAAAATATTTCATTAAACTGACAGACGTATAAGGGGCAGATCAAGGAATTTTCAAAGAGGGGGATTAAAGTTGCTTTTTTTTTGGGGGGGGGGGGGGTGACAATATGCCGTACACGTAAAATTGGTGTGTTCATTCTCTGTAAAGAATTGGGCGCCATCAATGATTAAATTTTCAAATCTTTATCTGATAACACAATCCAAGATTTACAGATTAAGCCTGGTTGGATCCATGATTTCAAGTTAGCGGGAAGGAAGTGTAAATAATTGTTTTCGCCAAGAAAATTTTGGTAGGCCTAATTCAAAAGCTCTGGAAAGCCTTTTTTCTGGATTCCAGACGTGATGTTAATATAAAATAAAATTTGTATGTGAAAAGTGCCCCCCCCCCCCCTGATTATTTCGCCTATGTAAGCAGGTGCTTGTTTATAAACATATACATTTATGTATTCGTTAATGCATAACAGTGTTGATTAATTCCGATGAATTTAAACTTAATTGAGGTGAAGTGTTACTTTATCTAGTTTACTTCAATTTACGGAAATATCACTGCACAAAGTTGGAAACATTTATGTCATCAGAAAGTCAATTCGATCAAACTTTGATACCATGTCTATGTATCAGAATGATATTATATATGTATTATAAATGCCATTCAATTCAGAACGAGAAGCATGTAATCAAACTTAAAAAATGTTTGTGTAAAAATGTCTTAATCACGAAAGCCTAGCAAAACAAACCACCCACGTTCATGACGCTAGCGGACGTTGTGCAAAATGTAATATTCAACATAAGGGAAGAATTGAAAGTAGAACATTATGAAATACGATTATGACCAAAGACTCGTGAAGGAAGAGAGATACAGACAAAAGGAACAGAATTATCCAAACTGCGACAACAGTGATGAAGTACATCAGTGTTGTAATTACGTTACTTTTCAGTTTTCATGTTAGGAATGGTTTTCTACATACGAACATTCCAACAACACAGAAACTCTATACGCAAATAGATAGTAAACGTCATAAGCCTGCCAAGCAAATGATCAAGTGAGAAAAGCCAGAAAAAAATCTGCGATAATATATGAATAAATCTTGTTCAAATGACTTCTGATATTCGAAAACGAAAATATATCTCGATAGATAGATAGATAGATAGATAGATGGATAGATAGATAGATAGATAGATAGATAGATAGATAGATAGATAGATATTGATGTACCTGGAATCCAAGTAATATACTTGTATGCCATGGTGGTTGATCGTCCACTTTATATCGCAGTCCAGATAGAATTGCCGACATTTCTGTCTTCTTCTTTGTGTTTGGGTCCTACAATGAGCATAAAAATCTAGAGATCTCCAAAAAAAATTAATTCCAATTTGAAGGCTGGAAACCTAAGGATAGTGTCTTCTATTTCTTCAAGAATGCCCCATCTCTGTCTGCGAAAAGGAACTCTACAGAAGTCGTTTACAGCTGACAAAGATACCAATGTACACACAAACCAAGAACTGCAAACAAAGAATCTGGAATCTGGGTCAATACTGACATTTTAAACACGTGATAATGGTAGCATCAGAAAAGAACCTAATAAATCAAATACGACATTCATATACGTCAAACAATCAAACAATGTGTGCAACGTATATATGTTTTAAGTAACATGCATTATGATGGTAAGGTAAATACATATATCAGCAGTTGATGAAATAGATAAGATAACACTAATGTATGTAGCTTAATACAAAGAATAAACAAGATAAGAAGTATATTTGTTGGTTAGGTTCTGTTTATCAATGGTTTGAATTTATCAATAAAATTTTGCTCTTGAGTGCAACATCCGAATAGACATCTGTTTGATATATTGGCATGATTTTGAAATTCCCTTTACTACAATGAAATATATGTTTAAAATATTATAAATTATCATGAGTTATAATGCTCAAGACGATATCGTTTCTGTCAATTAGACTTCATCAGTTTAAAAACGAATAAATTACGATTATACGGTAACTTTATATTGCTTTTGTGTAGAGCTACTCTGTAGTATAGTGACTGAGTACATGCAATATATTCTTCCTTGCAATTTTCACATAAAATTTTATATATTACATTTTTTAATTGCAATTTAATATTCTTTTGATATAAAATAATGAACAGGAAGTTTTAAATTTAAATGTTTGACCTTCAATAATGATGTCACATACTTTACATCTTTTATTTTTGCATTTAGTTACAACCCCGATGTTGGAATGTCCATTATTTGTAAAGTGGGAACGAGTTAGTAATTGTTTGAGATTTTTATGTTGTCGTTTACTTTTTTATAATTTTTGTTTCATTTAAAATTGTATTTAGTTTTTCATGTACTCGTAAATTATCTTAACCTTTATATGCTTCGCTAAATATTTCTGGATTGCATTTATCAAAAGTTGTGGCGAATGCTAATGGTTGATTTTTATTCTTTGATTTTGTTTGTCTTAACAAAAAAAAATAACAATAAATAAATAAATAAATAAAGATTTTAAAATCCCTGTTCATTATTTTATATCAAAAGAATACTAAATTGCAATTCTAAAATGTAATATATGTAATAAAATGTGAAAATTTTTGTGATGTGGCATTCTTTATTTTGATATTTAATTTCTTTACATTGGACTTATAGTAAATTTTGTATATAACTTTCAGGTATTCAGCGATATTTTTACTTATAGAAAATATATTATCTCGCAATACAATAGATTTACGCAGACAGATCACGTAAACATGGTAATTGAAAAAAAAAAAAAAATTACCAAAACAGTTATAGTCATCTCGATTCAAGTGAGGCTATGAATAGTATAATTTTATTATTTTCAATACAGGATACTTACTCCTCCACGGCACCTGAACTCAATTCAGGATTTTCAGAGGTCTGCGTTTGTCCAACGTTTTCTAGATTTATACAGTGTCTCTCCTAAACCTCCTGACGATCAGTGATTTGGTATTTTTGTGTGATTTTATTACACGTAGAACCACAGAACTCTAAATAATTCGTGGTCTTTGAGATATAATTCAAAGATGAATGGTCTTCCCAATGGTGAATTTATTTGGAAGGAATTGCAGATACTTATTGAACATTATATCTAATATCTTTATTATTGAACATTATAGTTCGTCTTTAGGATTGTTAGAGTACATATGTAACTTTACAGTTTATATATCTTTATAAAACTTTAACAGAGGCATGTCAAAGTGCCCTGTGTGGTCAATGCAAAATTTAACACATGACACATAATAAGGAACAAGACTTCTGTCCTCTGTTTCTCCTTGATGATATTTCATAAAAAATGCTATGATTTTCAAGCAATAGTACTTAATACAGTTTTGTGAAAACAAAGCTCGCATCCATAGCTTATGGATAATACATGTACTTTATGTATCGTTATATTTGTAATTTCGAGTACTTTAATGGGTCCCAGAACGGAGAATTGATAATACACAAGCTTTGAGTTTACAGCATGCACACCCTGTTCTAGACATATAATTACATTTCCTATTCAATATTATTTTCATATCTTCAGCATCTGACAATACATTATGATACAGTATTTAATTGACAAGGCCGACGAATAGTTTCATTATGGTTTTCCCTCTTTAATTTTCAAGAGTTTTACCAAAAAGTGAAAATATGATGATTAAAACCCTGGTATATCAAAAAGTTGAAATATGATACCTGTTATTATATTTGTTTTCTAAACGATAGTGCTTGCTGTAAATGTAAAACTTCATTTCAGTTGCAATTTTCTAATCCTAAATCCTAAAATCCTAAATCCTAAAATCCTAAATCAAAGATATGTTATACTGAAGACCATTAGCCTAATACTTACAGCTTGAGTTTGTATATTACACACTGTACACTGTTCACATCTCTCGATTTTATTTTTGAAACCATTTTCGAGTTATAATTTTGCAGAGAGTACACCTCCTTGAACAATGTCCATCTTCATTGATACTGGAGAGGAGTTGCGACTATTAAATTCATTACTGGCTACATCTTAATTATAGTTCAGTGAACTTTACTCACTCTCGTAAGTTCACTGAAACACAAATCCTGCCGAAATTTCTTCATATCTTCAATGGGTATGTCGTCTCCTTTACATAAAGGTACACACACACACACACACACACACACACACACACACACACACACACACACACACACACACACATATTTATATATATATATATATATATATATATATCACACAGATATATATATATATATATATATATATATATATATATATATATATGTGTGTGTGTGTGTGTGTGTGTGTGTGTGTGTGTGTGTTAACATTTTCTGTCCGGCCGGACACATTTTGAGGCCGGAGCGATTATTACACGACAACGGACAATAGCGTAATAATATGTGCTTACTTTTGTTTGGACTTCTTGTGCTTCCTTCGTGGTAGAGTCATCCGATTCCTTTACAATATCCTTTACGTATGATTTGTTTATCGCCCCTTCCATTATCGGTTTGCTGGCGTATTCTTTCGTTGGTTCCTAAATCCCACTTTCTTGTTGACTGTTAGGCATCATATATAACATGTAGCATAAGGCGTTGCTAGAGTATCGCTTACATCGCCCGTAACTGGTTTGTGGGTTTTACTTTTACGATTTGAAAGTAACAGTATGTATATTATGCAAATTATACACAGGTATGACATATCTTACCTGAGTAAACTGAATGTGATGATTCAAGTGTAAAAGTGTAAACTAAATGTTAAACCTAAAAATATTCAGTGGTGAAAGAAGTTCGCAAAGATAAACTCCTAAGTATTTACTTCTGTTAAAAGGACCCCCAAAATAAGTGTCGACGTCCCATCTGGTTAGTATCTTAAATATCAAATAAACTTGAACAACAAAAACAAATAAAACGGTGTTTGATCTAAATATTAGCATCACTTTAAGTTCCTTGTAAAGTCACATATTATTACTTCTATTTCACTGATAGACGATCTGTGACACTCGTCAGTTTTATTGTAAAGAATACATCTCTCCAAATTATCAAGTTTCTGTCTTGTATATATATATATATATATAAATCAGGAAAGATTAACAAAAAGCGGGTCAATATTCCACGCTAGAAATCTCACCCGGGTACCTATATAAAAATGACCCCTTTTAACATTTCTATTATTCGTCCCAGGAAAACGTGACCAAGTAGAGGTACTAGATTTGGTCTTTTGAGTTTTTGATGTCCGCCGTTTGTATGTTTGTGAATTTTGAATCAACATAGAAGAGCTACCCAGTGAGTCTACGGTAGAAATCTTACCCAAGTACCCAAAATGACGCATTTCAACATTTATGTTATCCCAGGAAAAAGTGACCCTGTAGAAAAGTTACCCTCATACATTTAAAAAAAAAAAGAAAGGAAACATCAACATAATCATAAAGTGTACACTAGGATTAACTGTGATCTGGGTCGCTTTCAACATCGTAGATTCTACGAATATATCTATCTATATACATCAAAGTACTGATACCAGATGACGAATGATACATTGTTATGTAATGTTTTACTAATGTATGTATTGCACGTTCTGGTATACACAGAGGACTAGGTTTTATCAATCGGAACACCCTAGGTACAGTATATTGGCGGAATTTTCAGAAGGTATTCAGAGCTATTGAAATTATAAAACCTGTCGTGTTTGCTGACGATGCATTACCAACATATCAGACGTGTGTCTATGTAGCCGAGCATGGATAGAGACTATGTAAATAGGAATTCATGTAAATTTGATACTAACATAATGATATAAAGTTTGGTGTACGACTTATATACTCATGTATGTATGTATGTACGTATGTACGTATGTACGTATGTATGTATGGATGGATGGATGGATGTATATTTAGAATTATGTATGAGAAAGAAATATATTTCTTTTTATATATTTGTATAATTAGTGTTGAAAAATAACTCCAAAAATGAAATAAATAAATACTTGTATATATAAAACAGTTCAAACAGTCTATCTTTTAAGGTTTGGTTAAAATAAGCGCTATTTCAAAAGAAAGTGTCATTCCTGCATTTTAGTAAAATGAACATACTTTCCGCGTCCATAACTGAGGCAAGCTGGCATACTTTGTTATTTGCGGTTAATAGACACACAGGTTTGCCTAAAATATAATCTTTGAAAGCACATAGGGATCCGAATATAAATCTGTCAGTAGCTTTGAAAGTAAAAACTTCACAAATACCAGAGATCTGGTGAACACTGGACAAACAATGACCTCTGGAAATCCAGCCAGTCTTTTTTCTGAATTCGATAATTTGCCACCGATTATAAACATGCTACAATCCAGTATCCATTGGAGAAGCGGGTCACCGTTTGTCAGAATGGCCTGAGCTGAATCGCCTTTAGAATTGTGAAGTAAGGTTTATTTAATGTTTGTCAAAAAGAGATCTCGAATGAACCTAAGTTCAGTACATGGTCTAATAAAATGCTTTCTATCATCTGGATAAAGGTTGTAGAGGAGGCATGTTGGTGAAAATGTATGTTAATTGAAAGTATGTATGTATGCCTGTAATGTATATGTGTCTGTCAGAAGTCAGGCTTAATGCCAGATTATTTGATCGCTCTGTGACCAATGAACCTAAGTTCAGTACATGGTCTAATAAAATGCTTTCTATCCTCTGGATAAAGGTTGTAGAGGAGGCATGTTGGTGAAAATGTATGTTAATTGAAAGTATGTATGTATGCCTGTAATGTATATGTGTCTGTCAGAAGTCAGGCTTAATGCCACACTAATGAACGCATGCATACCTAGTTCTACAATAGTCACTTACCCCGAGATCAAATGGACCTAGAGTACCAACATTGGCCTGACCAAATTAAATTACTAAACACGCGAACTGTACACTAGAAATTCACTGTCTCAACGACATCTCTCTGATTCCACATGTTTTCATTCGTTCCAGCACTCATATGTTCCTCCTCTCCCCAATGCACTCCCAATTCCTGTCGCTACAAATTCACTCACTATAGTCTAATCCTAAAAAGAAATGGGTAACGACCTAGAGTTGTACAGGGCAAACATAGGTTCCTTTTATGGACGATGTTATGGTATATGTTCATCACCCTACAAATCTTGTATTTCGACCTCACTAGACCTATATGCCAAATTGACTAAACTGTTTAGTATCTCACTTCAATACTTACGAAACAATATAGCAAATATCCAGTTCGCTCTCATTTTGTTCGTTTTAATTTTGTTATGCAACGACATCGCTGAAAATCCAGGCCCAGATTCGAACATAGTAAACGCTTTTTCTATTGTACATTTAAATATCCGCAGCATTAGACACAAGCTCAGTGACGTTGAGCATCTCATTGACGAATTCGATATTGCATGTTTCACAGAAACACATTTAGACGCTTCAGTTTTGACCGATACTCTTATTATACTAGGCTTTGAACTGCCTTTCCGCAAAGACAGAACTAATCATGGCGGCGGTATCCTGATTTATTATCGGTCCGGCATTACTGTCAAACCCAGAACAGATCTTGAAAATAACGTGGATGAAACTATTTGGGTTGAAATCTCTACCTATCATAGAAAATATTTTACTATGTTGCTTATACAGACCAGAAACATGCCGTAATGATTTCTGGGAACGCCTTGAACAGTCTGCAAGCTCAGCATTTGATATAACCCAGAGTGTTTTTACTGTGCGGCGACTGGAATGTAGACTTCAGCAAAAGACTTCCCACTAAAGTCTCAGAGCTTATTTCTCTTTTCAATCTCTCTAATGTCATTACGGAACCTACTCGAGTCACACAGTCATCATCCAAATGTATCGATCCCGTAATCCTCTCTGATTCCTTGACCCATCGGGAATCAAGTACTATAGATGTAAACGGTTTAAGTGATCATAGAGCTACATATGTTACTCTAGACTTTGAATCACAAGTTCGCAAATCCTTTACACGTAGTATCTGGACTTATAAGGACTGTAGCTTTGATATTCTCAGAAATCAAATCCATGATATTGACTGGACCTATTTAGATCACGAAAACGACATAGACCGTGCTGTTAACACTTTTTCAGATAAACTCATGACAATCATGGAAAATAATATTCCTCGTAGAAATGTAATTATAAGACCACTAGATAAAGTATGGTTTAACTCGGATATTCGACGGGAAATACGACTACGAGACAGACTAAGACAGACATACGGAAGGACGCGCAAAACAAATGACTTAATTAAATTTAAAAACCAAAGAAATAAAGTCAACAACATGAAAAAGAAACTAAAAGAGAAATATTATGAGGGCCTTAATGATTCATTAAACAAATTTAAACGGTCAGACAGTAAAACCTACTGGAAACTCATTCGATCTCTAATCAAAGGTGAGATCCCCAAAGATGACATCCCAACTCTATACTATAATGGTCAGACGGCCTCCTCCGAGAATAGCAAAGCCAATATGTTTGAATGATTATTTTTGCAATGTCTCCAATTTGGACGATAGTAATGCAGAACTTCCTCCATTTGAAGAACGTACTGGTAATCAAATAAACAATATTGTAATAAGCACACAAGAAATAATAGATCAAATAAAAGTCTTAGATCTCAAGAAGGCCAGTGGTCCCGACGAATTCAGCCATATCCTGCTGAAAAACACAATTTATGAAATAGCTCAACCTCTTGCTAAACTATTCAATAAGTCTCTTCAGCTAGGTAAATTTCCAGCCAAATGGAAAATTGCACATGTTCTTCCTATATTTAAAAAGGGGGATAAATCAGACCCTTGCAACTATAGACCAATTTCTTTACTGAGCTGCCTGGGCAAATTATTTGAACGAGTTATGTTCAAACATTTCTACAATTTCTTGCAATTTAATAACTTACTATATAATCTACAGGCTGGTTTCAGACCTGGACAAATCCACTATTACACAACTTATAGAAATGTACCACCAAATATGCGTTTCAATTGATAATAGAGAGTTTTCATGTTTTACCTTTTGTGATATTAGTAAGGCCTTTGACCGTGTCTGGATAAAAGGTCTTATATATAAACTTAGTAAATATGGGTTTAAAGGGAAAGTTTTAGACTGGATATCTGATTATCTTTCTTATAGAACACAAAAAGTCAAATTAAAACACTCTATATCTTCCACAAGACATTTAAAAGCTGGAGTCCACAGGGCTCGGTCCTCGGTCCACTACTTTTCTTGATTTTTTATAAATGATCTCCCTGATGGGTTATTTGGACTCACAAGACTGTTTGCAGATGATACTTCAAACGCCCTTTACTTCATCTAATTTACAACATATCCAAACCTACAATACCCATGATCTAATAAGAATCATAGAATGGGCCAATACATGGCTCGTAAATTTTAACCCTAAAAAAACTAAGATAATGATTTTTTGGAAATCCGACGTCAGAAACCAATAATATGAGTTTTGACTTCGCTGGTGAGACAATATATCCATCCACTGATCACACGCATCTCGGTATAACATTTTCTAGTGACGCTAAATGGGCCAGACATAGCTCGTGCATCAAAACAGATTGCGGTTTTCAGAAAATTAAAATATACCTTGAATAGAAATGCTTTATCGAATATATACATTACATTTATACGCCCCACTTTTGAATACGCCAGTGAAGTTTGGGACAACAATCACCAAATCTGACGAGCAAAGACTGGAAAAAATCCAACTTGAGGCTGGAAGAATCGTAACGGGACTTCCAGTCTACAGTACTCGTTCAGCAATCTATTTTGAAACTGGGTGGGAAACTCTAAAAACCCGCAGAACAAACAAAAAACTTTGTTTGATGTACAAGATTTTAAATAATTTAGCCCCAGATTACTTGGCAAATCTCTTACCTGCACAAGTGGGTAATATTAATTATAACTTAAGAAACAGAGATAACATTAATATACCCTTATGTAGAACAAGTCTTCTTTACTCGTCGTTCATTCCTTCTACTATTACTACATGGAACAATTTGCCCCTCTCTACTAGAAACTGCACTTCCCTGTCTCAATTCAAATCTAAATTGAAGTCAAATTACTCTCGTTGCTCTCCTTATTTAGGAAATGGTGAACGTAAATTAAACATCTTACACACACTAGACTACGTCACGGTTGTAGTACTCTAAACGGCGACTTGTTCAGAGTAAACCTTACTGCAAACAGTGCTTGCTCCTGTGGCCTTCCGGATGAGCGAACTGAACACTTTTTCCTACACTGCAACAATTATGACCAAATCCGTCAAGAGCTATTGAACAAAATAAATGAGACCGGAGCCGTCCCAGATATAGGCACAATACTCTATGGTAGCCCCGACCTATCACAGATTGATAACAACAAATAATACAAGCCGTACACAGATATATTCACAAAAGTAAAAGATTCTTGTAGCGACAAACCACACCACCTCCCATCACACCACCTCCCTTAAGTTATGCACTCCTGTGTTTACTGATCTATTTTATGCAATAATAATTCCATATAAAAATATTACACCATCATCAATTTGTCATGCCCGTCGATAGACTCGGCAGCGCACATTGTATTTTATTTCTTCTTCCACCTATCTTTTTTCTTTTACACTCGTCGGATTACTAACAAAATTTATGCATATGTATGTGTATATTTATACATGTATGTGTATGTAAGTAAATTGAAAATGTATGAAATTATATGTGAAAATTGCTACATGTATATATGTTAATTGTCATTGAAGCATGCCTTGATCAACATAATTTGTTAACATTCAAGGAGAGGCGGATCTAAGTTGGCAAAACTTGTCGCCGATCCTTTTGCATCAAATTGAGCAATAAAATATGTTTAAAATAAAATTATTTGATCGCTCTGTGACCAACATATGCACATGTCAACAACTTATAGGCGTCATCAAGAGAAGATTCTGGTATGTGTAGGTACCGTAAAGTAGGTTCAACATGTTTATTCTTTTCCCATCTTTGATGAAAGTATTAGTTTAATACCGTAGACGTTGCTCTCCCATACTGCTTTTGGGAGGGGTGTATTCTGATACACCAAGTACAGAAGACAGTTTGTATTTTGTATTATGTGGGTAAACCAGTTAGTGTTCCCGCCCTTCTTTGCTGCAAGTAGTCTTTTTGTTGCAAGTAGCCTTTTGTTGCAGTATTCCTTTCAATGACAATGATGTCAGGTGTTGCTCCAAGAAGTAAGCTATACATAGTACTATATTGGCACATCAGTCAGGGAGTGGTTGGACCCGTTATATGAGTCGCTGCTTGTATTGTTTAGAACGGATTTTGGTCGGAACGTTTGAGCTGTAGAACTTCTAAGCCATAAATTATACTTACTCTGGGTCCAAATGTAGTATACTATGTAACAAGATATACAAGCTGAATTTATGCCAGATTTCTAGTAGAACCGTAATCCCGTGACAACCAGTGCCTATGTGTTCAATGATGTTTCGTTGCCGTGCATTGTGTGTATATTCAGAATCGAAAGCTGAGATATTAAATCCACAGTTCCATCCGGTGTTACACACACATAAATGCCTGACAAAGTCAATACAGGGATATACCAGATATTAGCAGCGATATATAAAGCTAATATTAGTGCCAGCAATCCAGATCATTCCAAGTTTTTTTCTTCCCAGAAGTAACCCAGTCAGAGTCAGTCTCTTTGCAGATGATTGTTTTTACTGTCCAATCCAAACCAGAAACAGAGAGGACGCCAAAGTAATACTACATAATGACATTTCGTCACTAGAGGAGTGGGAGACGGAGTGGCAAATGACGTTCCATCCGAAGAAATGTGTCGTCATCCAGGTGCCATCCACGCTAAGTACCATCAACGCACACTTCATAATTCATAACCACCGCCTTGAAGTCGTAGACGTACCTGTGTGTCACCATTAACACTACCTATTTAAAGTGGGACGAACACATTAACAGCATCTGTTCAATAGCTGATGGGACATTCAAATTCCTCAGACGGGAATGCAAAACATCGGCATGATCAAGCACTTGTTCGTCCTACTTTAGAATATGTAGCCTCTTCGGGACCCACATAATATCGGGCAGATCAATCAGGTGGAAAAGATGCTAGCACGTTTTACCACCCGGAATTATACGGACAGACAGTCAGGTGTATCGAAGCATCTCACAAATGGTCAGTTGGCTAAACTGGGAACAGCTACAGGGGAAAAAGTTATGATCCCCCTCCTTTTGATCTTCAAAATCTAACACAGCCAAGTAGCTATACCAGCTGATGCCTACCTCATACCTATGGACACAAGGCCAGCACTTTCCCCGAATCAAAACAACAATGAAAGATGTGTATTGTTACTCCTTCTTCCCCAGAACCATCAGGGACTGGAACAACTTAACACCAGCCGTATCATCAGTTGGTTTCATGAAGGAGTTCAAAGTCGCAGTAGGCAACTTACCATCTGCCCAGTTCTTAATAACCTCAATTTAACTTTTTGATACTTATTGTCTTGTGAGGTGTTGATCGTGATCGCCACAACAAAGTGTACAAACGCTCAACATCTGAACTGATTCTCCCGATTCAAAAGAAGTCGGTTTTGTGTAGGCCCATTTGGTCTACCTTGAATAAAGGTGGGATATCGATTTTTTTTCACTAAACTTAGAGGACAGGAAAAAAATAATTAAGGTTTTACTCTTTGGTTTCCTCAGTTTAAGTCTTTCGAAATACATGTATCTAATCTCTTTCCGAGAGAGGAGAGTTGTCCGTATGTCTTCGCGTTTACAATAAATTGATGTTTTCGGGATATTTTGTTCTTGTTTTACCCTACTGTTCCCTCTCCTCACATCACGTATTTTCATAATGTCTAATGCGTTATGTACAAATTGTTTTCGGCATTGCATTCAAATATTATTTACATGATAATTGTCATATAGGTCTATAAAGGAAACGGGTTGATAGAAGAAGTCCTGTGAACTTGTTTCCGAATCCTTTCACTTGTAATGAATATATATATATATATATATATATATATATATATATATATATATATATATATATATATATATATATATATATATATATATATATACAGAGAGAAAATAAAATGCAGATAACTATAAATTAATGCTAAGACATAGGCCTGCGTGCGTATCCTCTCCTCCACACGATTTCAAATCATTTTATTATCATATAGGTCTATAGATCTATGTATATCTACAGTGGAGGCCCTATACATGTAATTTGTGTGGAAACGCTGGGTAAAATCGGAGAGTTTTATATGTCCCGTATAAAATTCTCCGATTTTACCCAGCGTTTCCACAGAAATGGCTATACATGTAATGTCTAATGATGTATCTCGATGTTGCTTTGTTTTTCGTTGATTTTTTTTTCATTCTATTTTTGATGGCTTGTTTCTTTTACAGTAGTTTTGTTGTTTGTTTCATAAATATTATTTTCATGAGTGTTAAGGTTTTGTCATAGCTAATTAATGATTGTGTCAACAATATAGCTTGATTAACGGGGGGCTGTTGAAATGTGGAAACTTGGAGAGTTATCTTCCCCTTTGAAGAACTCTCTGCCGTGACGTACACATCACATGTCTGGTCATTATGGTTGACAGAAAGGTTCCGCATTTTGTTGTGTTTGTTTTATGCGGCATTTTAGGTATTTATGCTTAAATGATTGAAATGTATTTTAGGTTTTGGTAATAGTTCAATATATTAAACCAGAATCGCAGGCAGAATTGCCTAGCATCTTATTTTATCAACCAAAATCGTTGAAATATTTTGGTTGTCAGAGAGCTACGACCATTCCAAGGACAACGTCAACGAGAAGTGTCAACCCCGTATTTTCGTTCTGTATCACACTCGTATAAATTTTTATGCAAAAATGTGACCACAAATTATATTTAAAAACTTCGTGTTACGCGATAAATCGTCAGCTTATGGCATTTGAAGTGTAGATCAAATTATAGGTGGAAATGAATGTCCTTGGTCTAAGTAAATGTCCATTCAAATTTTCAATGTTTCACTAAAACGACGAAGAAAGTTTATTTTATCAAGCCAAACAGTACCACCACTATGGAATGGATTTAAGAGTAAAATTTCACAAGAACATAAAGATCCATGTGTAAGATCCCCATTGCAGTTCAAGTCTGAAGTGATATTCCTTTGGTGATTCTGCCATGAGCTGTTTTCTTGTGCTGCGTTTTACTGTTTCCCATACCCATACCTGCCAACCTCTGAAATCTTCAGTGACTTAGTGAGGGAGATCTCCCCATTAGCTATGACAGTTGAAGGGGAGATTTTGCGCGAATCACATTTTCAGCCTAAATATATGACCTACATCTATGAAGCACCAATACACGTTAATAAATTATAGTGTGTTCCACTTGCAGGCGGAAGGTCCCAAGTTTGATTCCCGGACTGGGTCATACCAAAAACTTTAAATATGATATTGACTGTTCCTTTGCCAAACATTCAGAATACAAAGTGAAACTAAAAGTCATAAGTCTTTCAGATGAGACTGAAAACTACGGTCATTGTACATGTATGTTAATGTTGTGTTCTTAATTCATTGTAAAAAGCTATGTACATGTTTTTTAGGCCTGGTTTGCAGCCAAGAACTGGTGGTTACCCATGCTCCTTCTTATGTGGTATTTCAAGAACAGGACAACTCGCTACAAACTAGTGATGTACCTAAGGTTATATCTCACACACTTGGTGTACCAACAGAAGGGGTAAGTGTTATGTCTATTTTCTGTCTGAATTTTTATCAGATCAATTTTTTCTTATGAGTATGAGGTGCTTGTGAGCTTTTGCCATCACATGGAATCCATTGTATGTCATCCATCCAACATTTACACACCACAAAATATGGGGGGGGGGGGGGGGGGGGGGGGGGGGGGGGGGGGGGGGGGGGGGGGGGGGGGGGGGGGGGGGTGGGGGGGGGGGGGGGGGGGGGGGGGGGGGGGGGGTAAAAAAAAAAAAAAAAAAAAAACAAAAACACGGGAGCATTTGTCCAGGTTATGGGTAGGTTACAACAAATACAAATCAGGTAACCTCTTTTTCGTTCTCAATGAATTTCATTTTTAAGTCTTCATTATTGCTATTATGGTCATTGCTTTTAGTGTAACCTGTAAATGGATTATGATGA
Organism: Atrina japonica; assembly: GCA_030159075.1. NCBI lineage: Eukaryota > Metazoa > Mollusca > Bivalvia > Pterioida > Pinnidae > Atrina > Atrina japonica. The sequence goes on along the minus strand of BROG01000698.1, from coordinate 91,690 downwards.
CTTCTGTTTTTTTTTTGTGGCCTGCATTTATGTTTTTAAAATTGTTCCTGTTTGAAACCACTCAGCCAATTAAGACCAAACTCTACTTCAGATTTGACTAATTACTGTTTAAAAATCCTACTGATCTACCCGAGATTTGATTAGTCACTGTTTAAAAATCCTACTGCAGACATTTTGAAATATAAAAAAAATTACTGGTCAACCGGACCAGTGAATAAAGGAATTCCACTGGTCAAAGGAAATTTCTTACTGGTCTGTTTATATACACAATTGAAAAGAAATGGAAAATTACTGGTCATTTGGACCAGTTATCAGATAGATTTCACCGGACTTTTGCAAAATTTACCGGTTCTTCTGGAACAAACGTACATGTACATAAAAAGTACTCATTACAACGGAATATTCATTATCCGACTCCGACATTAGATTCCGGGAACAAATGTACAAAACTCAATGTAAATAAACTCTTTACAACGACGTAACATAGAACCCCCAGTAGATCTGGCAATTGTTATTATTCTTGATTTTCTTCACAGTTGAGTTCATAGGTAAAAAACAATTAAACCTGGCCTAGGTGTCAACAATTAGCGCTTGAATCACCCTTACCTGTACGTCAGTAGGCCTAATGTTTATAAACCATCAGTAGGTTTCATTTGAACTAAACTGACAGGAAGTGAAGTACAAGCTGGGTACAAATTGAAAAAATAAAATTGATAAATAAAGAATGAAAAATACTCATAGTTGACAAGTTCCGCTAGGCTACATGTTTGTTCCGATGTGGTTACAATGGCGGATCTTTAAATTATTTCAGTACTTGTGATAGCAGTAGACATTTTACTAAAACTTTATTTATGAAACACATTTTTAAGAGAATTGTATCAGCAATCTCTGCATTTTTTATTTTAGCAATAAAGTGTGTAAATCGGAATCTGGAGATATACTATTACATTCGGGCATTTTGTACATGATTCATGCATTTTATGACATCACAGATTTATGACCGATTTAATGAAAAAATAATTGTGCATTGATTTTAACAAGATTAGCTTGCATAAATTTTATTTATATATTTTCATAGAGATTTTAATGTTGTTTTAAGTTTATATATTTACAGGGACAAATATGTATAAATGATACTCAAGGGAGCTAATTATGAAATGCCCAATACATCAAATTCATTATAGTGACAAATTCGATACAACGTCATTTTACATGGGAACAAACATGGTTGTTACTAACATGGTTGTTACATGGTTGTTACTAACATGGTTGTTATAAAGAGGGCTCACTGTACTAAGTACTTTAAAAATTTTCTATGATTTGACTTGTCACTATGTTTGTAAATCAAGTTCTTCTGATTTGCCTGAGTTTAAGCTAGTTACTCTGTTTGTAAATCTGCTTCAACATGAGAATGTTTACATACCATAAACAGCTTTCCCAGTTTGATAACTGCAGGGAACCACAAAGGTGCCACTTGGTGTTTCACATTTCTTTGCAAACATCCATAAGTGTCCATAGGCACCCTCTTTAAATTTAACATACTAATATATAATTTTGCAACAGAAATGCTATGGAAAGATTTAAAACAATAGGAAGCCACACACACACTGAGACAAACGCAGTTTTCTGGTACATGTTTAGGTCTGGAAAACTTGAGGTTGCTTTTGGTACTTTGGACATAAAAATGGTGAAAAACTATATAATCTAAAACTGCACTCAACAGTACCAAAACTGTATCGGAGGGAAAGGGCGACACTTGATCGTGAGGTCATGACTTTGAGTCCAACTGGCGGCAGGTCTGATAACTGAGACAGTAAAAACTGAGGTCCCGTGTCGTCACGTTAAAGAACCCTTACTACTCAATGGCAATAAGTGCCAAGCATAGGCCAAAAATTTGAAGGCCTTCACCGATATTTGGTGACATCTCCATGTGAGTGAAAGATTCTTGAGTGGTGACGTTAAACAACAATACAACAAGTGGAAAAGGTATATAAGATTTCCATAACAATTTGAACTTGATATATACATGTAAAAATGTAGACAAATGTCTCATATCTCTGTACATACTTTGTATTGAGCCGACCAACATGAGTCTGAGTTACTCTTAATAACTTACATTATTATTTGCTGTCATGTGTTTGTTTTTCTATGTTTACAGGATATTGGCTGGAAAGGGCTAAGTCAAGGATCACTATTTAAACGTCCCAAAGCCAATGTATTGGTCACTGTAGTGGGATATGATGGTATAGAAAAATCACCTCTGAAATTGAAAAATGTAGCCAAATTCCCAGTCAAAACAGTAAGTTCTATAATTCAGATATTTTATCATTTCTTCTGTTTCTGTTGCTGACAGTGGATCAGAACAATGGCCTTCAGGCTTTCACAATATTCAACAAAGGTCTAAATCAGATATCTTGATATATATATATATATATGTATATATGTGTGTGTGTCCAAAACTACGTGTAAGTGCACATTAAAGTATAAACAGACATAAATGTCTTTACATCAACATCATGATCAGCAGAAAACTGTAAATGTTTATTTTGTGTTCCCATTCAGGGATTTTCCTAGCCCCACATTGGGTCTGGTTACAGGACTCATTCCTAATGTGAAAATGGCTTGTATCTTCCTAAAAAGTCAGAAAAGATTCCCAATTTGGAATTTAAAAATAAGATATAAAGTATTTCAAACAAATGTCTCAAATTAAGTTTTTTTGTTTTAATTACATGAATGCTTGTACAAAATGTGTTATGATTTTTTTTCCAGGACATTCCAACTGTAGATGTTGGCTACCTAATGAATACAATTCAAAGTGTATTCTTTGATAAGAATCCATTAATGGTGGATGCTGGAATAGACAACAATGTAAGAATTGAATAATGGTATATACATTTTGGATAGCCTGTACCAGACCTTTCAGTAGAAGCCTGCCAGCTGATAAATTCTGTCTGGTATTTTCATTTAAAATCTGTAGAAAATGTCAGCTACTCTCAGGAAAAATGCTGATGTTGATCTACAATTCCATGGACAAAAACAAAGTCTTAAATGGGCAAATGAATTACCAACCATTATTTTCTGTCATTAATACAGTGCAACTTCAAAAAACCGATCCTTGTTTGGACCGTTAATTTTGTCCGGTTTTCAGAGGGTTCGGTTTTTGGAAGTTTACCAAAAGTCAGTAATTTCGGTCAGTTCCGGTTTTATACACTACTGTCCATTCCGGTTTTTATATGTACTGTATACTTGCCTTCGTACCTCGTGTATCGTATCATGTTTTTTGTCAATTCATACTTTGTTAATCATTTGAATTTCATTATTTAGACGTAGTGTTTATTGATATAAAAGTTTTTATGAAATTTGACCGATGTAAACACCAGATAACAAGCAGTGCCGTGTGTTCTTGCTTGCCTCTTGAAAAATCAATATTTGACCTAGATAAAAATAATAAAAATAAAAAAATAAATCATTCTGATTACAAGCAATGAGGCTCTTGAGGGATACTGTCTTACGAGACACTTGTAAGTACTTTCCATGGCTTGTTGATAAATATTTTAATACATCAAACTCTATAAACAGCTGGGTAGATCTATAAATTGTTTTAATTCATCATTTACCAGAAAATTATTTCTATAATTATGCATCAATAGCCATACGTTCAGAAATAATAAGTGTGCCGTGCATTGTAAAAAATCAAGGTACCTTTGTTTAATTCGGAGTGAAATCCTTTTCAAACGTCCAGTTAATTACCTCTAATATCAGTCGAAACACAACACATGAAATGACCCGAGGCAAATTACTTGTATACATGGGAATATACAGTCGTGAAATCATGAAAGATTTATACTTTGGTATCTCAGATTTTCTATATCCTAAAACAAGTAGTTACTGTCTCAATGCAAAGCACTCGCCATTAGATTTAGGAAAATGCAAATGCCATCTGAGAGCAAATACAACAACTTTCTTTGTCGAAAGTAGACGTAAATGCATATGTCTGAGCACCACTACACCTTTAGTGATGACGATCCTTTGTGTATTACCTGCAGACACCTGTTTTGGTAAATTTATACGGCAGCCATTGTACAGATATCATATATCATCCATGACACCAGATCCCAACTCTTGACTTCAGGAGGTCCGTGTTTGTCCATTTTTACCAGATTTGTACCTATGTCCTGGACATCCTATAGATTTATACTTAGGTACCTGATATTTTTTTTTTATATACTTTACTCACATTACATCGATAATTGATTGAAAACACATTTTTACAATCGAACAATGATTTTATTTTTGTATTCTGTAAAGTCACGGATTCCATTGACTGAAAGTCGTCTTCATCTAAAAAGAATAAAATATTTCAAAATTTAAAAAAAAAAAAAAAAAAAAAAAAAAAGGTGTGCTGTGCATTGTAAAAAATCAAGGTACCTTTGTTTAATTCGGAGTGAAATCCTTTTCAAACGTCCAGTTAATTACCTCTAATATCAGTCGAAACACAACACATGAAATGACCCGAGGCAAATTACTTGTATACATGGGAATATACAGTCGTGAAATCATGCATGTGTTAATGATCTCTGTCACAGATGAATAGGGTAGCGAAGTCGCCACAGATAAGGTTGTTATTCGGAAGGAACTTTAAGCACATTAACATGATTTCACTGTGAAACTTTGTCCAGTGTCCGGAATTTGGAGGGATCGGTTTTTATAATTTTTGTTTTTTACTATAAAATAATAGAGGAAAATCCAGACTTTGGCAACATGATCGGTATTGGGAAGTGCTCGGTTTTTAGAAGGATTGGTTTTTGGCAGTTGCACTGTATCAGTGTAAATACTATTAAAAAAAACCCAATATATTCATTAATTTTCACTGGAAGTACTGAACCACGATGTAGCTTCTGCCATGCTGCTCTTCAAAAAGGGTAAATGCTCACACCTACACTAAGCCCAATGAATCGCTGTTATGTATGCTACACAAGAAGTTCACCGATACCCTTTTGCTGGCTACTCTTTATCACTTGTCTCCTACTCCGATAATTATTGAAAGTCCTGCTATACAATAGTATGGAACTGGTGTCATACTCCTAGTATGGAGCTGATGTCATAGTGTCATGCTCCTAGTATGGTGCTGGTGTCATGGTGTCATGCTCCTAGTATGGTGCTGGTGTCACGCTCCAAGTATGGTGCTGGTGTCATGGTGTCATGCTCCTAGTATGGTGCTGGTGTCATGCTCCAAGTATGGAGCTGATGTCATAGTGTCATGCTCCTAGTATGGTGCTGGTGTCATACTCCTAGTATGGATCTGATGTCATAGTGTCATGCTCCTAGTATGGTGCTGGTGTCATACTCCTAGTATGGATCTGATGTCATAGTGTCATGCTCCTAGTATGGTGCTGGTGTCATACTCCTAGTATGGATCTGATGTCATAGTGTCATGCTCCTAGTATGGTGCTGGTGTCATGCTCCAAGTATGGTGCTGGCGTCATGGTGTCATGCGCCTAGTATGGTGCTTTTGTCAAGCTGTTGTCGATTACTACAAACCATCACAAGTATTTAGTAAAGCCCCACTCTATGATTTGATATAGTTGATGAAGACATTCTCACCTGTATTTCATATCTCTACTCATCTTTATCATTGTTTAACAGTTTGATTTGTGATTACACTTTTAGTATCTGATGTCTCTTCTGTAAGTCACCTATAATTCTGAATATGATGGTAAAAAAAATCAAATTTTAGAAGTCAAAATATATATTTAGAGGAGGTAAGAAGTCTTTGTAATTAATCAAAAAGGTAAAATCCTCTTATTGTTTTTCCAGTTCTTCGATGTTCACACAGATTTTGACATTTTCCGTAAGCTGCCAGACACCATGCGTAAAATGGCTGACAGACTCTTGGACCCGGACTCCGTTTTACAAATGCACACCACCGGAACTCTTAATTCTTCTTCTCATGCTGATCTCGTACTTATGGGAGAAATGCAGTTAATAAATGATGTGTTAAATACGGTAAGAATCTTCAATATACCCGCGTTGTTAGGACATAAATGTTGTGTGTGAAAGAACAGATCTTAACAATACTCAACCGATAATGTATGCATTTCAATTGCAATATTTTGACATGCAAACCAAAAAAAACAAACAAACACCAACAACAACAAAACACTGCTAGTGATCTGGAAATAAACCAATCATTGAAAACAGATGAAAGCTTGTGCATTGGTCTACTCCTTTGGACATTCATTCATCATGCTATCATGAATTGAATTTCTCAGTTGAAGGTACAAAGTTATTAAAAAGTTCATGGAACATTGGTATACATTCAAGTACAAAATTTCTTTTTAAAGATCTAGATGATACATCTCACTAGTTAAACAGATGAGTTCTTTTACATCTCACTAGTTGAACAGATGAGTTCTTTAACATCTAAATAATATAACATCTCACTAGTTAAACGGATCAGTTCTGATTTATTTTTTTATTATTGTTTAAGGCCACTTTCAACGATATTTCGGTTATATCATGGTGATTTGTTCAACTCTGCTGTTGACTTAATAAATTCTGCTGTTAACTTGCTGAGCACTGCTGTTGATTTGCTAAACTCTGCAGTTGACTTACTAAACTCTGCCGTTGACTTGCTAAACTCTGCCGTTGACTTGGTAAACTCTGCCGTTGACTTGCTAAACTCTGCAGTTGACTTGCTAAACTCTGCAGTTGACTTGGGCACAGTAACATTACAATTGTATGTTTACATGCAGTTTCATTTCCAACAAAGGTCATAGATAGGAATTTACCATTGCCATTATCTGTGAGAGTCCATTTTAGTTTTGTTATGAATTTTGATGATTGCCTAGATATTGTACCCATGCAACAACCCTTTTACAAAATATTTACAAATGGAAAAACTCTCCACAATGCCCTCTGTAAAGGTCAATTTGAACTACTAGTACTTAATCACTCATCTGTCTCAAGTGTCAAATCAGTTGATATCAGGTGTAAGTAATATGAAAACTAATCAATATTTGATCACTTTCGTATTGATTTCATGTGGGAGCCAATCAAATAAGCTGTCACATATGTTGTTGTATTGTACTGTTGTTTTACGTCCCACTCAGAAATATTTCACTCATATGGAGCGCCACTAAATGCTGGTGAAGGGCTTCAAATTTTGGCTATGCTTGGCACTTACGGCCATTGAGCAGTGAGGGTTCTTTAACGTGCCGACACCTACTGTGACACGGTCACATATTTTAATTCATTTCATTATACGTTTGTGTTTACAGGTGAAAGACAAACCAGAAATGCAACAGTCAAAAACACCCGATATATTCACTTTTACAATTACTGGACTGCAAGGGATTGTCAAGAAATATGGCAGCCAATCAAGTCAGACGAATGATGCTCAACAGCTGGTGTCCGATTTTCTGAACAAGGTATGTTGTAAAATATCTTTTTATTAGCTAAGTTGAGCCACTCTGATGAAGATCTGGATTTTCTTCTGTCAGAACTTAGCATTTTTTCAACCTTCAACTTCCAGTCCATTTACAAGCCAATTTATCACAACACATGTTTGGGACATCTATGTAAAATAAAACATTTTATACATGTTGCTTTCTTTACAAATATAGTAGATGTGTTATGTTCCATATATATATATACATATATATATATATATATATATATATATATATATATATATATATATATATATATGCATGAGATGTAAACAATTAGAGTTTTTGAAGTATACTTTTCAAGTATCAGACACTTGAGTAATTATGTCAGACCAAACAGTGGAATGAACTGTAAGCTTGTATCTGACCGAGAGGATATGTTAGAGGCAAACCCTATGACTGACACTTATCATGGAGTCTTAATTAGAGTGTTTCATTTGTATATCTATTGACCTACTTGATGTACTATTTGACTTGCTGCAGATTAACTAATTCACCCCTAAAGACACATTTGGACTGGTCTAAGTTATTGATTTACAGGAGAGTCCATTTTTTCAGGGGTTGACGAGTTAAAGTACATACATTAATAGAATACCTTTGTTTTCAGATCACTGAACAGTTCCAGAAATTATACAAAGATAATGTTGTCGTAGAAGTACTTACCATCAAACCCGAGCAGGGAGGATATGTACGTAAAGTGCGAAGTCTTAAGGCTGACGCAGTAAGTGTTTACATTTTATTATTTCATTTCCTTCTATGATGAAAAATCCTGATTCATATAACCATACACTTTGTATATAAACAAGGTTCTTAAAGCTTCATTTAGTCATGTGCTGTGTATGAAAACATTTTTATTTTTCAGAGATATATAAATTAAATTTACATGCTATGGTCTCAGTCGGGTTCTTCTAAGATGTAGGGTATTTGCCAAATAAGTCCAAGGTATTGATTGTCACATCTGTCCATTAAAAAAGTGAATTAAAAAAAAAAAGTTTATGAAATTGTCAACAGGAAATCAATATATCTTGTGAAATAATCAAAATTGCCTCCCTTGATATGCTTTGTATTACACATATAATAACTTCTCACTTGACCTAATTCAATTTTATCATTGTGCTAACACTTAGATTCTTGTAGTGAAAATATTTTGTCTAAATATAGAAATCAAAGGAAATAAACATATTTTGTAAATAATAAAAGATAAATTTTCTTATTTTACAGCTAGTTTATGAGACATTGTTAAGAAATGAATATTTCCATGAAATACTTTCACAAAATGACTTCTAAATACATATATGCATTCTAATGTAAATTTTATGAAATAGGACAACCAAATGTTTTAAAGTATTTGCAATATTGGCCATTTTTTTCTATTGCAGGATGAAGCTAAGGAAAGCTTGAATCTGTCCAAGGACTACGATGAAGATTATCCAGCCATATTTAACATCATATTGTGGTTGATGATAATTTTGTTCATAGTGGTGTTCAGTGTTGCCTATGGAATGTGGAATATGGATCCCGGCAGGGACAGCATAATCTATCGTATGACTACAACACGATTAAAGAAAGATTAAATTAGTTTATAAAGAGATATATCTACATTACATTTTCTTTGTCACCATTACTGTAACTGGATTTTATCAGTTTTACTGAAAACCAAAATGAACCACTGTCTTGTATTCTTTTTATCTAGTATAAGACTTTTCTGAAATTGAATTGACAAAAGAAAAATACTTTTCATTGAATTAGTATTTTCCCGGATTTTCTGTCAACACATTGTTAATATGTTTGGAGAATGATTTTTTCTTAGTGATCAAACTATTTATGACAGTTTTCTTTCTTACATGGACTTGAAACCAAATCGTAGAGCCATTATTATGGACTGTGTGGGTAAAATCAAAGTTTCAAGCATTTTCACTGCATGTTTTCCATTAAGTTAAATTTTTGCCTATGTAAAGATAATATTGATTTACCATGACAAAAGTTATAGAACCCTGATGCTCTACATAGTTCAGAAAGATGTGCTCCAATTTATTTTGTCACGTGTTGGCAAATGGACTTGTTCTTGTGTAGACTCACAGAGTTCATAAACATGTGAACATCAGAAAGATTGGTTAAGAGCATCTAGCTGATAAAAATGCAGTGAATCAAAATCATATATCTTTCTCTGTGTTTGTAAGTTTCACAAGATATGTTGTCAGAATCAGTTTGTTAATCTGCTCTACTGCAGCTTGGTAATAGTGGTTATAAAAATCTATCAGGGTAATAGATCTAGAGGAAGTTGTTATGTGTGATCTCTAAACAGCCTTTAATTATTCAGTCTATAAATGAATGCATTTGTTAAGTGTAATAAAATGCTCTGTCTCAGAAAATCAAAGTGCAGATTAGATACAAATCTTCTCTGAAATCAAGTTTGTAGTTTTGGCACAGTTAAACATGTAAACTTGATATAACATGTTGGTGATTGATAAATTCAAATGGTTTGCTATATTTGAGAATAATTAGACAGAGTAGTGTAATATCTAGTCGTGCTAGCCATAGCAATGTGTGTGAATATAAATAAATGTAATCTGTGTCATAGAATTTGTACAAATAAGTCCAGTTGTAGAAGTTTGTATATGATTACGTCTGCCAGATAGCGATATCAACTAATTATGTCTATATATTAGTATAATCAATATAATACACTTAGGTTTGGTGTACTCTTTGAATGCAATAGTTTGTGAATGTGATGTTTCAGTACATCAGATGTATAGGTGTATGTATATTAGAATATTCTTATTATTGTATAATTCATTTTTTTTATTATTACTGGATAAACAGTACCACACATCATCAGTTATTTTCTCTTTCGTTTTTTTTTCTTGCAAATCCCCTTTTCCACGTATGGCCGTTTTATAATCATTTTTTTTTTATCAGAATGTATCAATTTGAAAGGCAGATGTGATTACATATGAAGCTAATATTGATTCCAATCTGAACATAAACATTCCGAAATCATTTTTTGCAGCCCAAAATTTGTTAAATTATGAATACCAGACTCTACTTGTCATGTATATATTTTATAATTAGATCATCCATCCATCTACTGTTGAAGATTTTCTCAGATTAAGTTTCTGCTTGGAATTCAACAATGTACAATTCTTCCCTTTGGACATTGTGTCTTTAACTTTTGGGTCAAAAGACTTTAGGCAATTGAAAAAGGTATTAGGAATAAAAAAAAGTGTCCCATCCCCATTTCACCTATAATTCTTAAAAGATTTGACATATTTAAAGATTAAGATTTAGGCCTTGTTATTAATAAATTCTCTTGTATTTTTTGAAAGGTTATGAATACAATGTTGCTGGATTTAGACAGTAATCTTTGTTTTGTACCAGGAAATCGCATGCCTCTGGCAAGTGATACAAGGGAACGTGTCGTGATGGACCATCCAAGCTGCCACTGAAATGTGGTCTCTCATGAGGGGTTTTATGTAAAGGGTTATTTAGCCATGTGTTTTTCAGATTTTGGCCTCAAAAGACATTGGTCCTTCATGAGAGTGGTCTGACAAGACTGGTTTCACTGTATTGACTTTTTGTGGATAGATAAAAATTTATTTGTACATGGTATATCAACAGAAGAAAAAGAGTGTTTACTTTAAAAACAGTCAATTCCGGTCGTACTAATAGTCAATCTACGCACTGACATGCCTTTTCATATCTTTAATATATGCCATTGAAATTTGATTGTACAATAATTCTAAACTTTCCATGCTCCAAGATAAATATATCACTGATATTTCTAGATGACAGAGAGAGAATATGGAAAAAATGAAAAGTATTATTACAGTATAAAAGGGTACAGAGAATGAGTTTAGTCAAAGTTACTGGATATTGTAAATGGATCTTTATGGCAAAGATTGTACTAACAGCAATTTTGTAACATATGCTTATGGCTACAAAGGATATTTCAATTAGAAAACTGTGATTAGGTGAGTTTTCCTGTAATGCCAATCCTGCTGGTATAGCTTTGTTTATATGTTATTGTACATTCCATGTAAATTGCATCCAATTTGAAAGGGATTACTTGAAATGAGAGAAAATAACATGTATCTTGCTGACCATGGGAGTTTTGTAAGTTAATGTTTTATGTTGTCAAGATGAAATTACACATAAACACTGATGTCCTGGTTTTCTTGGTTGAAGTTTTTTTGGTGCAATTTATTTATATAATCATATCTATATCATTGTGTTGTTTTAATTTCCTCAATTTATAAAAAAAGTCCCAGTGATATATGATCTTGTAAAACATGCATGTATATAAAAATGTCATATAAAGAGTATACATTTATATCATGTTATAAATCGTTTGAGATGAAGAAGCGTTCAAATCACATGCACTACAGATTATCATTTTACTTTGTATTTGAAGAAAATATCTTTTAAAAAAATATGAAATCCTGTTCTGAAATCCAAGAATACAGAAATAAAGTTGGATGTTCAGGAAACGAAGGATATATATATAGGCCTACCATATCAGATGACATTTCATTGTTTTAACGGATATTATGGAATGTCAAGAAGAAATCTATGTCATGTTAAAAAGACATAAATTACTGTCTTTTAAATGAAATGTTTTTCAGATTGACCTCTCAACAATTTTTTTTTAAAATTGTAAATTTCTTTAAAAAAATCCCAGCTTGCTTTCTTCAAATGCTTTTATTATAGTATGCAGGATATGTATTGAAATTTATAAATATTTATGACGGCAAGATGTATACATTAATTTTTTATTCAAGTTTTTCAAAGTGATAATACATATGATTAAATACTACAAAGTGAATGAATACATCAATATTTGATTATTTCATAATGTTTTGTCTGAGTGTGGTTTTTGTGGTAGATGTATATAATTTTTCTGTATTGTTATATATGTATAAATAATAAACAAGAGAATATGTAAACAGAACAAAATGTACATTATTTGATATTAGTTTTCTTAATGTGTAATAAATTATCAGTATCATCCTGTTGTTAGTTCATCTGTAGAAAGTTGGGGGATGAGGCTCATCACCATGGGATTTACATCCGGTTAAGAATATTGATCGAGGTCAGGTTTACCTGCTTCTGCATCATCATAAAACTGCAGTCCGGAATTGCTATGCTCTTTTCCACCTGTGCCCAAAATTATTTGTACATATTTCTATTATTCATGAAGCCTCAGCCAGTGTGGGTAAGTGGTGCTCACATTTGTCATCCAATTAGATTGGGGCTTTTAAACAATTTCAGAATTGTATTAGACCAACAGTCTATGCAATAACTTCCACTGCCAATCACAAACACTGTGAATCCATAAATTGGACACGCCCACTCCTAATAAATATTCATTAGCTATGAATGATTTCGGGTACATGAAACCACAGTAGGAAAGAGTAGAGCTATTCTGGACCATTGTTTTACGACAATGCTGCTTCTACTGCTTGTACCTCAAGTAAACTTACGTGACATACATCTTATGATTTTTAACACACACTATGATTCAGGTGCTGGATTAGTCCTATATATTTTGCAAAATGGGCTATCATTTGAGGTGTTGTGAATCGTACAGGGTCTTGAGTGTCATGTGATTGAAATACCACCCCCATCTAGGCCAATAACGCTTAGATATGTTTCCAATTAATTTTGTCTGTGAACATATATAGTTACACCAGTTCACCCTAATTACAATGATGGCAGCAAAAATACATTTGTCATGTTTAAGTCCTTGCTGACTAGAAATGTTGATAACACTAATGTTGAAACCACTCTGACATGGCTGTCGTGTCAGAGAATCATGTCTATGAAACAAGTAACAATACTATTATATTCTTCGATTTTTTATTAACCTGATTTTGTGTCAATATTTACAAATTTTCTCAGGAATATTGCACTTATATTATTTTACGATATGGCCATGCACATTGTGGCAAATCACAAATCATTACAATTAAATGGTGCAGATCAAAATCACTAATTACTACATGTTATAAATAAATATGTAACAGACATATTGTACAGAAAGTTAACCTTGGCTCAGTCACAAAATTTACGCAATACTCAAGCTAACTTTTGATGATCGAGAGACAAAAACACACACAAATTATGCTGCAACTGGATACAGTTTAACCTGCTTTAGCAATCACCTGTGTATAAAGACCACCTGGTCACAAATACCATTTTTAGCTGTCCCCTGTAAAACCATTTGTGTACAAATCAACATCTATATAAAGACCACCTCCCTATAAAGACTGGTTCTCATGTATCCCTAAGGAGGTCATTATATACAAGTTTAACTGTATTTTTGTTCATACATTACATGCCATTGCAAATAATGATAAATAGTTTAACTCATTTGAAGAAAACTTAAATTTTGAGTACCATTCTCAAGTGTTAAGCATTTGTTGTGTGAAAATCAAAAGTTTGAGCCAATGTTTTTATGAGATTATAAAAAATAAATGTTTCCTGATCGGTCACACTGAAATTTTTTACAAACAATTGAAGCCTACAATCAAAGAAACAAAATAACTTAAGTATTGAGTAGATTAGATGACTTGAGACCCAGTGTTAACAACAGATTTGTACTCAACATGAAAATTTGTACTCAACATTAGTAGGTTACATATAGCAACTAAATCTTACATACTGAGAGGTCATATCGACATCGTTGTAGTCCTCAAAGCGACCCGACAGGCTGAGGTTATTATTTCATTTAACACCTGACGGAAGAAAAACATCATGTCTGCAAGTTTTGTAGTTACATGTATCTTGGACTTTGTTTCAGTGTTGTTTAATTGAAGGCTTTACATAATCAAAAAGCACCTGATGGCTATTAACTACATTCTATTACAAAATTGCACACACACACATGCACGCACACACACACACACACACACACACAGTGGATATGTTTAGTGTTCACCATCAATACAAACGGGCAAGTATATAAACACAAACAGAATACAATACACAGACAGAACCAGAAAATGGAATTGGTTAGACAAGTAAAGAGAGGATATGTTGATACAGAGGTAAGATATGAAATGATATCAATTACTAGGTAACAAGACTAAAAACAGTTTACAGAAACACAAAAACAATTGTGATATGCATGAAATGATTGTGTGAAACGGACAGCATCTAAAAAAGTAAAAATAGGATAAATGTCCAGTATTGGAAATACTTTTCGAAACAATTTTAAATATAACCTAAATCATGATAATATATATTACATGTATAAAGTAAATTAATCAAGTGACATTAATACTATCAAAAATATTCTTAGAATATGATTAAGTACCTCTGGTGATCAAACATGACAATAACAATTCTACAAGATAAATGTTAGCTTTGTAATCAATGAGTTATCTCCCTTTAGACTAGTTCTCCATGTGACTTGTGGAAGATATGTATGTACATTTGTACTTCATTTCAAATTATGTGAGATCACCAATCCAACTTCAAGTTAACGGGTCAAATGATATTTTCTTAATCAATACTAAATGCTTGATGAAATATTTTCCAAAACAACTTACATGTATACTTGAATCATAAAAAACAAATAATGGTGAAAAAAAACTGTTCTCTGTTGTATAAGTACCATTGCAATGTATGCTGTTGTTCCAAAAAAAGACTATAATTTATATAATAGGACATGAACAGCAGTTTTTAGATCACAATCCAAAGAACAAATTGTAAAGTAACATACATGCAATACCTTTAATAAAACATGCACATTGTATAATATGTCCCAAGTTTTTCTGATGACTTCATTAAAAAAAAACAACCCCCAAATATCAGTAGTCATTATAGAGGGTTCACAGTAACAGTAAAATTATACCTTTGTGGTAAGTACCAGTTAAAGTGTAAGAGATCAGAAAACATATACCTACATGACTATTGACAAAATTAAACTAAAACATATCTATGAATGCATTATAGGCACATGTGACAGTAAAACATAGAAATGTCAAAGCATCAAAGGTCAAGACTACAAGGATTAAAGGTCAGACGTACAGACAAAAGTTGTCAAGGTCAGAAGTAACCAGTAAATGTATATTGGTCAGTAGTAAAATTATCAGTGGTTTATACTAGTAAAAGTTACAAAATGTACACAGAAACAGACATCCCAGTAAAGGTAAAATTACAGTACATCACACCGAAACAGGAAAACTGCATATCACACGGGTCATTAAACTTGAGAATTATTCAGAAAAGTTAAAAATTTCAAGTTGATTGAAGCTGAAAGTTTTATAGCAAAATGGATACATGCCTTGTTCTTTACTGCTTATTCATTTGCTCTCAATGACAAAGTTGTTCAGCAGAATATAAGAAGTACATCATTATAGAAAGGAGAATGCAAATATTTGTTCCCTATTCTTAAAGTGGCAATGACTGTGTTTTCCAAAATAATTTACTTTTTTTTACTACTTCGATTGATGTACAACAACAAATAAAAGATATACACAGACGTGAAAATTAACATAATTATTCCTATATATTTTGTGAAAATAAGGTCAGGTCCAGTGTTGTATACATAGCCTATACAAATAGTCAGGTTGAGTTGATGATTTTCAAAAGAATAATTGACAATCTGGGTTTCTCAAGCAATTTTCACAAAATACACAGGAATTAAAGAAATTTTATGCTTGTATATATATATATATATATATATATATATATATATTTTTTTTTTATATATATTTTATATTATATATATATATATATATATATATATTTTTTTTTTATTGTTTGTTTGGTTGTACATCAATCTGGGTAACAAATAAGAAAAGAATTTTGGAAAAAAAACATAGCTAATGCCCCTTCAACATTTTAAAAATGAATCACATATGGTGTATAACATTAAGTTGTCATTCCAAGAAATATGTCCTAGAATGCAAATAATTCTATAATAATTGTCTATCACAGCAAACTCTTTGGTAAAATTCTATCCAGAGTTTCTGTCAATAAATCAAACTCGGCTCATAATGCTTATCAATACATTTATTATTTCATTTAAAATCTAAAAAAAAAAAAAATCAACAAACTACTTACATAAATAAACATTTATCAAAAAGATATATATCAACAATTTACCTTCCAATAAAACAATAATCATTATAATTCTTACACTGAAAATAAAAACTATAATCATTATAATTCTTACACTGAAAATAAAAACTATAATCATTATAATTCTTACACTGAAAATAAAAACTAATCATTATAATTCTTACACTCAAAATCAACAATGTCAACAAATTTATTTCTGTTATATTATCAAGTCTAAAATATCTCGTCTGCAGTAACATGAGAAAGTACAGTGGAACCTTGTCTAAAGACCACCTCCTTTGTGTGACAACCTCACATTTAGGACCATAAATATTCAGCCTCTAGATAAATTTCTTATAAGTACAGAGCCTCACTAATCATACCACTTTGAGCCAGTCAGTCAGGTGGTCTTAATAGCAAGGTTCCACTGTAGATGTGAGTCTAGACCCGAGTTTACATCTCTGAAATCCCAGTATAAGCCACTTTTGACTATCACAGAAGATAAAGAAGTAAAATCAGTTAAAGGCATCAAACCTTGTGCTTCATATAAGTACAACAAACAATGTTGTTTAAGTCATAAAATGATACAAAATAATGACTATTGCATTCCTTGTAAATATTACATTTGTAGATAAATCACTTAAGGTGGTCTAATGGAGAGGCTTTATGTTCACATCTGAGTTGAATCTGACCAATAAAATACATCTAAAGCATTCTTATGTTTTTCTCATCTATCCTTTAGTTAAAAAAAGCAATAAATTTACATTGTTGGCAAGTAAACTTGCGATAAACTATAAATGGATTTCAATGGCAACATAAGTACATATTTCAACAGTAAGAGCTTAAAACTATTTTTTTCAAAACACACAAAAACAAACATGTTCATTTGAATGTATTAAATTACTTTCAGAAGAGACACCAAGAATGAAAACATAAACAATGTTAAAAGCAATGTTGAAAATGAGTATCATTAAATTCCCTATCAACGATCTAATGATATGCAAATCAGATGCAAGTAAAATCTTGTACAATGTTTAATACATTATCCTACTCCCATTTGCTGTATATAAAAAACGAAAATAGAAATGATATGTTTAATGTGAACAGTGATTGAAACCTGATTGATGGCAAAACAAATGAAATTGACATTTAAGTTAGAGAACCTGTTTTGAGAGACTAAGTTATCTGTCATAAAAATATTCCTCTTCAAAACAGGTGATCTCTCAAGAGAAGTTAGATTTAAAGAATTTATTTCTGAATGGATTTCCAAATTTGGTCTATAGTAATAAATATTGACATTTTAGGTGAATGCATAGAGAATAGATAGTTAATGTCTTAAAATATTGGTTGCATTTGGACAACGCTTAAGAAGAACTACATTGGCGAGACTTTTCGAGCCAGTGTCATTTTTCTGACCCCGAGTTCAAATACAGCCTATAATGTAAATTGGGATATTTTGGCGTCACTAAAATTTGGCCATTTTGGTAATACAATGATGGGTTATTTTTTGGCCAGTTAAATTTTGGCCATTTATGTTTATATCAATATGTTTAAATTTGACCTACCATCAGATCTTGGTCTTGGCATGTCAAACATTACGGGCTTTTGAAATATTAAATAATTTAAAGGTTCCAGTAAAATAATTAGAATCGATGCATCACATAGTACTTAATTAAGATAAACATCCACACACTGTTATTTAAAAAAAAAAACGTTTTTAATCTATAAACCACTAAAATACTTCTAAAAAGTATTGGTAGAAACATTGTGTACATGTACATATTTTTGGCGATTTATTTTTGGCCATTAAATAGGGTGGCCAAATTGGCCAAAATTTAACAATGGCCAAAATATCCCAAATTATGGTATTTTAAGACACCAACCATCTATTCTGTTTATCCTGTAACCTATTATTGCTACTGAACTAATTTATACTGCAATTTCAATGTATTCAAAATAATATGGACGCCTCCACTTTGCCAGAGAATATTTAACAAATATGTAAATTGCTATAGGACGTCTGATGTCCTTCCAACAATAAACAATAATTTCAACATCACAAGACAACATGGACAAGTTATGAACACAATCGTGTGTTTGATATCAGTCATTGACCGAATACAGGTTTGGTGTTTTCGTCAACTGATATACGATAATTCCAGTCTTAGTTACAGGATAAAATGGTTTCTACCCAGCAAGGTAATATCTTGAATGTAGGCGAATCATTACATGACATTTCTAAAATACTGACATATAGCAAATTTTCATTTCAACATAAAGTAAAGCAAGATATACATCTAAGTTTCAAGCTTTGACGATTGGATGTGCCAAACATCGGACAAAAGCTGCATTTTGATTGGACAAGATACAGGTATGCTAAGTTTTTAAGTTATATTCACAAAGAAGAAGTACACGATGTGAATTTAATGTTATACAAAAATTGAGATCTACAAAATGAACCAATCACAATGCATATTTACAGGTAGGTGAATATTATAAAGACATGTTAAGTTTTCTCAAGACATGTTCTCCTACTATTTCTTACTGGTCATAAGAGAAATCAACTTGCAAGTCTTTACAACACAATTCAACAGATGTTTAACAGCTATGCTCTATGATTACATATATGTCTGAAACAATACGTTTACCAAGTATTGATTCATAAACAACATAGACTCAACCAAAATCAACATGATACTTGTGCAAATAATATTTTACAAATAGCAGCAGAACCTTACTGTGCAAAACAACATAAATAAAAACAATGCTGTGATCAGTAAAGTGGAATTCTAATGTGACTAAGTACATAAAGCTTGGACATTTCAATATGGTAATGTTAATTGTTAGGTGGTTTCTGTGTTTCATCGTATTTCAACTTTTTGTTCATTCTGGTTCCCTTAGTTGTCTTAAAATAGTATTGAGTTAAAGTCAAACCAAGTCTTCAATAAAATGCAAGTTTTCTACTACATGTATTTTTTATAAACATGTGTTTGTAATATATATGGAATGATGTAAAATTATACTTAAGAAAATAAAAATAAAAATTTTATGCATTTTACCTATTTCTTTTATTTTTCAAACAAATATTTTTCCTTTTTTTACTACTTAGAAAACAATACACAATAACAAAAGAGATACAAACAGACGTAAAAAGTCTTTAATTCCTATACAGTTTGTGAAAATTGCTTGAGAAACCCCGGTTTGGCACTTTTTCAATTGCAACTGACTAACTCAACCTTATTATTTGTATATGAATACCACACTCTACCTGACCTGATTTTCAGAAAATATTTACATGTCGATATTTAAGATTTTTTATGTCTGTGTATAGCTCTTATTTGTTATTGTTCATCAAGTACAAATAGTAAAAGTAGAAAAAAATTAAAAACTATAGCATTTTGTTTAGTAAACAAAGTTAATACCCTTTTAAAGTAAAATTCAACTTATTTTTTTTACTTTTGTCAACAATTATTCTTTGATCTCCCAATACTCGATCTAATAAATGATACAAATGATAAAATCATCTGTCCAAACCATGTTAAGGAGGTTTACAACTTACCATCTTAAGGAGGTACAAAACTAACCATGTTAAAGTACACAGCTAAACATGATAAGGAGGTACAAAACTAACCATGTTAAAGTACACAACTAACCATGAAAAGGAGGTACAAAACTAACCATGTTAAAGTACACAGCTAACCATTAAAAAGGAGGTACAAAACTAACCATGTTAAAGTACACAGCTAACCATGAAAAGGAGGTACAAAACTAACCATGTTAAAGTACACAACTAACCATGAAAAGGAGGTACAGAACTAACCATGTTAAAGTACACAGCTAACCATGAAAAGGAGGTACAAAACTAACCATGTTAAAGTACACAACTAACCATGAAAAGGAGGTACAAAACTAACCATGTTAAAGTACACAGCTAACCATGAAAAGGAGGTACAAAACTAACAATGTTAAAGTACACAACTAACCATGAAAAGGAGGTACAAAACTAACCATGTTAAAGTACACAGCTAACCATGATAAGGAGGTACACAACTCTAATTATTCTCATTACCATAAAATCTGTTAAATTGGTAAAACAGTGTAACAAATTACATAATACAAAACAAGAAATAAAAAAATACTTTTTACTACAAAAGAAAAAACTTAATAAAAATACTCAGAAACAGCAAAGAGAGATATTGTGGATTTATTTATCCATTTTATCATGTGTGTACCATATATATATATATATATATATATATATATATATATATATATATATATATATATATATATATATATATATATATATATATATATATGTAAGCAGCCAGTGGATTTTTTGTGACAAGTGTAAAATTCTGATGAGTATTCTGTCAAATAACTCAGGAGACAATTATCAAGGTAAAATAAAATATTTGAATATAAAATAAAAATATTTAAAACTAGAAATTTTAATGATTATGATTACTTCTTTGGTACAAGCTATTCCATCATACAATTCACTCCCCACCAAAACTATTAACTATTAAACATAAGACATAAAGACATAAATAATAATTTAAACAAACCATTAATGATAATACAAATCTACAAGGATTTCAAATGCTAGATTTAATTGGTTTAAGTTTCTGTTATGTTATTAAGTCTGCAACAAAAATTACCCTGATGCATTATAATTTTTCTTGTAAATAGGTAAAAACTGAACAAAAATGTGTAATTGGCTGCAAAAGAATATATCACTACAAAAAATGATATTTCACTTATATTTATGAAGATGTCAATATTTTCATACAAGAAAGGAATTTGATTTCATTTGTAATTATTTTATGTGTTCATGTAAAACTGGATATCTCGGAATTTTTATAGACTTCATGTGGACAAAAAAGTGATATGCTATAGGTGTGTTTCTAATCTAATACACTGTAATAATTTGACAAGCTATCATTCATTGAAGAAAAATCTGTTGAAATGTTGACCACCCTTAACTGATAATGACCCATACCTGAGTTTTGGCAAAAAAATAATAGTACAAAGTTTGGATTTCATTACATAATAGGTACAAGTGAGAGTTGCTCCAAACTGAATTTGAATGATATCCTTAAAAACAAAAGAGGCAAATGAATGATAAAAAAACCATTATGTATAAAAGAATCAAAAACATCAAAAGAGACAGCAGATGAAGACAATTGTGATATGATGAAGATATCATTAACCCATCCAACCCCCCAGTTACATTTAGACTCCTCCAAATCAATAAAATGTATGATCTACTGTCATAAATCAGGGATAAATAAGTTAACAATGCATATCAAATTATTGTAAAATTTGGATGCTAAATAAAAAAACTCCTGAATTCTGCCAGAGGACTTTACCATGGACGAGTTCGAATGTGACTAGATCAACATTACAAAATGTAGTAAGCCTGAACTCGGACATGTTTAATGAACCCCAGAAAACAAAATGCTATTTTAAGTAACAAACAATAAACAAGTAATATATTTATCAGCCATGCAACAATGAGATGACATTTGTAAAGATGTTACAAGTTGTTGTAGATATACAATAGATTTATCAATGATCTATTGTAATAAGTTTCCTCAATAAATTTGCTATAAAACCAATCAACATATTGCACTAAAAATAACACAAAACAATAATGTATTGACTCGGATATATCTGTGTGTAAATCACAGGGTTTGCTAATAATCAAATAAGCCATAAAAACAGGCCTCTATGACACAGAACTTACATATTTTGTATAAGAATACAGACACAGAACTTACATATTTTCTATAAGAATATTACCAACAGTAACATGTTCAGCTTATCCTGAATTCAGACTGGATGAGCAGACAATACTGAGATTATTCCTAGATATGTCAGACATGTTAAGTTTGTGGTTGTGGTGGTAGACCGAGACAAATAACAGCTAGTTGAAAAGAAAGCTCATGATCTCATGGTTTCCTTTCTTTGACCATTTATCACATCAGCATTAAACATATGAACGTTACTGCAGTGGCCTAGGCTAACCTAGGATCAGATAGCAATGGCCTATTTTTTTTTCAATTAAATCAAATACAGAGCTAGCTTTTCACTGCACATCCATATTAAGTCCTGCTACAGAAAATCATTTCCATATCAACGTATTATAATGACCAACAGAAACCATGAGCTCTTCTCAATGTGGAATGAATGGCACTTATTCAAAATAAAAATACTTCTATATTAAATGACTATATTTTTTACATCTTTTAATTCCTTTTCTTATGTATAATACTATATATATATATATATATAGGCTTGTATAAGCTGTATTTGGATATTGGTGGTTTTTATACCACTGGAAATATTACCGTATCATTGATAAAGCAAAAAAGGAATGCTTTTGTAAGGTTTATAATACCTCTAATAATGCTACTAGATTGTGAATGTATTGAAGTACAAAAAGTACAAAAAATGTCCCTGTTCTTCAAATTGCTATCAACAGATAAAATGAAGATAGCAATAAAAAAGTACAATCTGAGAGCAGCAATAATGACCACAATTATGATATTCTCAGTCTTAATAAGTGACTGCAAAGCTTACACTAAAAATGCAAATTAAAACTTCACAAAACATTCAACAGACCCAGACTCCTGTGAATTTAAGTGATCTGTGTCATACAGTTCTCTCTCATTCTATCCACTTTACCATGGGGAAAGGATCCTAGTTCTTCGAAACTTTTCTGAAATTTTAAAGAAGATATGTATGCAATGCAGAAAAATGACAAAGCTTAGAAAGAAGTTGAATATTTCAGGGTTGAAGTCACCAAATTTACTAAATACTCAAGTTCAACTTTCATTTCATTATTTTGACGATATGATCTTTTGTAAAATGACTAGGTTTGAGTGATTTGGAAACATTTTATTATTTTTCATCATTCACATATAAATTTTTGCATTATACTAATGATTTTCTTGTAAAAATTAATATATATGTTGAGTATGGTGCTCAAAATTTGAGTACATTCTCAAATAATTTTTAAATATTTCTGAAGTTTTCTTCAAATGAGCAATAACTTTTATCATTATTTACAATTGTATGCCGTCAATATAGATTAGATTAAAATCATGAAAAGTTAGTTGAACTTGAGTACTAAGTAAATTAGGTGACTTTGGGTCCAGATCTAAACCCTGAGTTACTGTATCTAGTAAGAATACAACATGTACAAAATATGTTAAATATACAAAATATGTTAAATATTGCATAGCATTTTCTATAATCTTTGTTTAACTTATCAACTCCTTAAAATATGCATTCCCAATTTAGATTACCTCATAAGCTAACATAATGTCAAGTTTCATTAATATCTGAAATCTGTAAGTCAAGTTATCATCCAGAAACCAAAATAAAGCCATACATATATATTTTTAGAAAGAATGACTTCAAAATGACCTTGTGAACAGATACACAATCCCACTTTAGATTACCTCATAAGCTAACATATTGTCAAGTTTCATTAATATCTGGTATCTGTAAGTCAAGTTATTATCTGGACACCAAAATATAGCCATATATATATCTATTTTAGTAACAGTGACCTTCATAGTTGACCTTCTGACTTGGTACAGTCCCACTTTGGAATACCTGATAAGTTATCATAATGTCAAGTTTCATTAATATCTGACATCTGTAAGTCAAGTTTTTATCTGGACACCAAAATATAGCCATATACATACCTGCTAACTTTGAGTAATTGAAAAGTGAAACAATCAGTCTGGGCCTTGGGGGCCTTGGGTCTCCAATAGGGTGCAGGGGCAAACCCTGCTAGTAGACCAGGGGGCGAAGCCCATGGAAAAATCCTGGCTATTCAGCTTTTTTTAAGACACTCTAGAGCATTTCTGAGAATATAATGTATGCTCATGTCTTCAATATTTCAGTTCCAAATTCTTGTTTTATTCTGCATAAAGATTAAAGAATATGCAGACTATCCTGACTATGTAACAGATACAACAACAATGTCCTTCAATATTAAACTCTGAAAATAAAGTTTCAGCTCTCGGTACGTCATCATTATATGTAAAAATATAACTGTTTAACCGATGACTTCCTTCTATTGACACAGCAGCATTTTTGTGCTTCCCGGTATTTAGGTGTTTTTGAATGTCGTTGAAACCACCATGCCAAATAGTAATATCTGTACGATATATTGTATAAAATGCATAGTTGCATCCTCGTGTCGATCGTGTTATTACACCATTAAAATGACTTGAATAAGAGGCTTTGAATTTATGCATCCAATTGATATTCTTTTTGGGTCACTCCATCTTTTATAAAGCATCACTAGAAATGGCAGAGATGTGTCCGTCATTGTCATATGCTCGTGCTGTTTCACAATGAAGCTTGAATATCAATATTACGTTTGTAAGATTCTGTGTCTAAAGGAGAAAACTGAAAGCGGAACCAGACAGTGCAAATCGGGAATGCGGAATTTATATATGAAGATCAGGACTGTTCCGCCCAAATTGGAATGGTTGGCAGGTATGCATTTATATCTATTTTAGTAACAGTGACCTTCATAATTGACCTTTTGACCTAGTACACAGTCCCATTTTAGACTACCTGATAAGCTGTCATAATGT
Organism: Atrina japonica; assembly: GCA_030159075.1. NCBI lineage: Eukaryota > Metazoa > Mollusca > Bivalvia > Pterioida > Pinnidae > Atrina > Atrina japonica. The sequence continues at coordinate 66,552 of BROG01000698.1, read as the reverse complement.
CAAGTTCCATTAATATCTGATAGTCAAGTTATTATCTGGAAACCAAAAGATAGCCATATATATATTTATTCTTTGTAATAGTGACCTTCATAGTTGACCTTTTCAGAAGTAGTGGTAACAAACTTCCTTTGGTCAAAATCAAAGATGGCCACCTGTCTGCCATGTTGGATTCCAATCTCTCTGAAAATGTAATATGAACAATTACACCTCAAAGGGAACCTTTGTGTCAAATTTCAAGGAGATACCTTCAGTCCTTTATGAGAAGTAGTGGTAACAAACTTCCTTTGGTCAAAATCCAAGATGGCCACCTGTTGGCCATGTTGGATTCCGATCTCTCTGAAAATGTAATATGCACAACTACACCTCAAGGGAAACCTTCATGTCAAATTTCAAGGAGATCCATTCAGTCCTTTCTGAGAACTAGAATTGTTCAGGACAGACAGGGCTAAAAAGACCACAGTCTTTCACAAGTCAATTTAAATACAGTGGAACCTGGCCAAAAAACCATCTCACATTTGAGACTAAATTTTCAAAAATTTGTCTCCTGACAATTTCTTAATAAACATGAATAAATATTTAACAAGTATAGACCCTCTTTTAAGAGACCACCTCACTGATCAGATTACTTTCAGTTAGTTAAGTGGTCTTAATACCAAGGTCCAAGTGTAGTCTGGCTCAAACTGCCACTGACTTAAAGTTGAGACTACATCATAACTTATCAACATGAGCCAATAAAATGAAGATTCTTTAATATACCATGCCTACCACATGTACTATGTCAAATGCATCTGAAATACCTTGACTTTTATATGTCATCTGTCAAGTAAAAAAATAGCCATAATTGTCTATATCAAAAAGTCTCAAGTATTACTCAAGTCACGATTCCTGACTTTATGCTTGCAAAATGAATGTGAAAGTAGACAGATTGATTAATAGCATATTTACAAGTGGATAAAATGCACTTAGGGTATGCTCACCTTCATGAAAACATGACAATCAACAATTAGAGGATTTTTTGTTATAGATCTCAACATATCCATTGCTTTGGTAAAATCTGTACAGGCAAGTAGTTTATCTTCATTCAGTAATATTAACATGGCTGCCACTCTTTGTAATACCTTTGAACCTTCACAGAACACACAGTCCCATATTCTAAACACAGTCTGAAAAAAAGATAGTTAAGTGATAGAATTTTGCTTTGGTTTTAATGGTGTTCATGTAATATTCAATCATTTTTATGCCACTGATATTGAAGGTTAGGGGCACAAATCTCTTGGTTGTTCACTTATAAAGCACTCGTGATTTTAAATGGTGAAGGAGAAAATGGTTTGCAATGTTCCCAGTAAGACAAACTGTCTTTCAAGTAAATTCAGACAAACTTCTAGAATTTGGATAAATTTCTCAGTCTTCATGAAATCAAATACTTGGCTTTCAAGAAAATTCAGTCTGACAAACGTCTTGACCTTCAAGTAAATTCAGACTAACAAACTTCTTGGCCTTCAAGTAAATTCAGACAAACTTCTAGAATTTGGATAAATTTCTCAGTCTTTATAAAATCAAATACTTGGCTTTCAAGAACATTCAGTCTGACAAACTTCTTGGCCTTCAAGTAAATTCAGAAAAACTTCTAGAATTTGGATAAACTTCTCAGTCTTTATGAAATCAAATACTTGGCTTTCAAGTAAATTCAGTCTAACAAACTTCTTGACCTTCAAGTAAATTCAGTCTTACTAACTTCTTGGCCTTCAAGTAAATTCAGTCTAACAAACTTCTTGGCCTTCAAGTAAATTCAGTCTGACAATTTCCTAAGCCTTCAAGTAAACTAAATATGCCAAACTTTTTTGTCTTCAAGTGAAATCATTGTGACAAACTTACAACTGTAGCACATAAGTACAGTTTTTTGTCTTCAAGTGAAGAGAATCATTTATGACAGGTGACCCTTATACACAGGTTTAATTTGTTGAGTACAGTCAAGGGACTTTTCAAAACTGGCCTTTATGTAGCCTATATAGAGGTGGCCGCTAATCAGGTTTTACTGTAAACTAAGTGCTTAAACTGTTGTTTACAAAATGATTTTAAAGCCATTCTGGTCATTGCAGGTTCGAGCTCCATTGGAAGCTAAGCTGCTTTTTGTGAGAAAGTTTGTCAGTTTGTTTGCCGAAGGCGAGTGGTCTCTTTCTGTGTACAATGTAAACAGGCTCTTTCCTCCACCATTAAAAATTGGCTGCCACCATTGGCAGAAAATACTATTCAAAATTGAATTAAAAAAAATCACAGATGCCTTATCAAGCAATAATCAGTGATGATTTTGCGTAATTGCACAAATATCTGATATAGGTTGGCCACAGTCATTTTTCTCGACCTCGTGACAGTCATCGGGTTCTATGAATTACCGAAAACAAGCCAAGTCATGTACAAATAAGTACTGAAAACATATGTTTATGGACCGAAAACGGATATATGACTATATCAATGAAATAAATATTCACTCTGAAAACAAAATTGAAGATTTTCATTTATTACCTTAATCAAATGAAAATTTATATGGGTAAAATATGGTTTTTATGCCATCAACTTTTTTTAAAAACTTTTTTCAGTTCATACAGAATACTGATCCCGACTTCTCAAATCTTTGGTGTTCAAAAATTATAAAATATGATACTATAATTATTTTAGTCTGATACTTATAGTACAGCGATATGTGAATAACAAGTCGAGTTATATGACCTTTCCTTGCTACTAGCACGTATCTATTGGCTTCGGGTGCTTTTCAGTCCATTTACCTGTTTTTCAGTAATTTGTACGACCAGTATTTTATACGCTTGACAGTACGTATACGACATGAGTAAAGTGCATTGAAGATCAAGATTACGGACTGAACCACATCAAACTTTTACTGGGATTAAATACGGAAATGGATCACAGTAGAAATGCATATTACCAAAATATCGGAGACCCAAACAAAAATATCGGTTCCCTGCTTCTAAAATAGCAGATTTCCGCTAAATATCAGAAGAAAATCATCACTGAATACTACATTTTTCATAAAAAGTTTCTTAGAAATGCATCATACTGCAGTTTTACTGCAGTTAATGTATCAATTTTAATCAAACTAGCATGTAAAGGACAATGAATTCCCCAAACAATAGGAGTCTTACTGTCTTCAATATCACAAATAATACTTCAAATGCATTTGTTTACTATGTGGAGTATGTTCCAATGATAAGAAAGTAAACATGAAAAAGAGCTAACTTACTTCTACAGGTATAACATCAGCAAACAAACACAGGAACCACTTAATTCCTATCAAGCACCACATCACTCCAACTTTTTCAAGATGTGCATGTAATGTTGGAGATTTCCACCTGTTAAGATATACACAAAATTACAATATTAAAGGTACATGTCTATCGTCCACACAGCTCACTTCAGAAATGAGAATATCCTCAATATTTTGAAATGAATCAAAATCCAGCATATGATTAAGACCTCAGTGGCTGAAATAAGTTTTCTAATAAATAAAATGTGATCTCTCACCAATATGTATTCAAATGAAAGAGCGAAAATAAAGCAGGAGTGGTCATTTGCAATATTAACATAATGTCATCTACTGTGAAGTGAATTGTAGCATGTACTCAATGATGTCAGTTGTAGAGGGTTCCAATTTTTCAAGAGGTAGGTGATGTATTAACAACTGCAAAAGCAGCCTGAGCTTTTTTGTTTGTTTGAATGTTGTTTTATGTCAAACTCTACATTTTGTCAGTTATATGGTGGCAGCCAGTTATATGGTGGCAGTCAGTTATATGGTGGCAGTCAGTTATATGGTGGCAGTCAGTTATATGGTGGCAGTCAGTTATATGGTGGCAGTCAGTTATATGGTGGCAGTCAGTTATATGGTGGCAGTCAGTTATATGGTGGCAGTCAGTTATATGGTGGCAGTCAGTTATATGGTGGCAGCCAGTTGTTTATGGTGGGGAAGAGAACCCGGTTACAATGTATCTGGAAAGAGAATACCAGCTTCTGCAAGTAAACTGGAAAAACCTTCTCACAAAATAAACTTGGGTTCCAGTGAGGCTTGAACCTGCATTGATTTGGGGGAGAGAACTCATGGTTTAAAGTGTAATGCTTTAGCCACTCAGCCACAGGGGCTCTTTCTAGAGATAAAGAAGTTAAAGTATAAATCAGAAAAAGATAGCAATAACAATTGGTAGAAAAAAAAAAATTTTAAATGGTATATGACAAAGCATTACAGAATTATGTAACATCAGAAATATTGTTGTGGAAACTTGTTCTTTCATATCACTATAAGTTCCATGCACACATTATCTTTTGTTATGATATTCATGTACATGTACTACAAGAGATATTTTAAAATACTTACCTAATTATTTCTCCTAATAATTCTTGTTCTGCTTTTAGTGACTTCATATCAGGAGAATAGAAGTCTGAAAAACAAAAAGACCTCAATCAGAGTAAATCAAAGGACTAAATGATTACAATGATGTCGAGTACTTGGAAAAATAACAAAGCCTGTTGGCCTACACAACAAGAACAGTGTGTACTTGCATTTCTATAAAAACAAAACACCTGACCCCATAGTGGAATGCATTAGATCCTTTACACGACATATCAGAAAACCGGAGTAGTGAGAGATCGGTTTTTAATTAGATTGCCATTACATCACTGATATTACATAATAAAACCAGATAGTTCATTTGAATGTTGTTGTACATGTTCTGCCAAGAACATTTCACTTTCACAGATAAATCCTGTTTGGTAATCTTATTCACTAAAAACCAAAAAGAAAAAAACAAAAAAAATTTAAAGATATTTACCTGGTAAAATGGCATTAATTAGAGTATCCATTAACCAAAATACTCTTTCTTCATCTTTGATAATCAGCAACATCAGTCCTGCTATAAAGTTTTGACCCTACAAAATTTTTAATAAACAGAATCAATATCTTAAAACTGGTTTTTTATGAAAATCATAGTTACATACATGTACATGTAATTTGTTCATGTTTATTTTAATTACATTTGACCACATTTGATCCAGTAAATGCCCATGTCCCTATAGGCAGACCCTTCCCCAGTCTCACCTTTTTTATTAATGATCTAGTATCTTTTCTAGCTGGTTGACAATATGAGATGTGGACCAGAACAAGAGATCCCAGAGGGATCTTGGTGCCCACCATCGATTGTTCTTCATTTGATCTATGACAGACTGTTTTTTTCCCTTACTTTGTGACTCAACAGTGAATTTGAACTAAAACCTAAATATTTGTCAAATGCTTTCTCACAAGATTATAACAATACCAAATACAAACTGCTATAATCCAAGATAGCTTAATCATACCTGTCAACTTCTAAGAGCAAAAATGTTGGTCGTGACCTGCATTGAGTAAAACAAACATTACATAAAATAATCTGTCTTGTTGGGCCCTGATTTGATATCAAATGTAGCAAAGTGTAGTAAGTGTATATTTCAGTGATGTGGCAGTACCCCCACATACGCTTAATCATACCTGTCAACTTCTAAGAGCAAAAATGTTGGTCGTGACCTGCATTGAGTAAAACAAACATTACATAAAATAATCTGTCTTGTTGGGCCCTGATTTGATATCAAATGTAGCAAAGTGTAGTAAGTGTATATTTCAGTGATGTGGCAGTACCCCCACATACACTACTGAGTGTATTTTCCTATAACAATCAATAATATATATATATGGTTAAACAGAGGGGCTGTGAACGGTTTTTAAGTTACAAGTAAAAATATATAAATTTCAAGGGGTGGGGAAGGACTCTCCGTATGACCCAATGATCATACACCGATGAATTAACATTTAACAAATAAGAAATACATGGCTCAATGGTAGACGATGTAAATGATTTTCAAGAAATACATAATAAACTTTGATTGTCAAAATCCAAGATCCACCTGGGAGCCATTTTGTGATCCAATCCACCTGAAAATGTACACTGCACAACGAGACTTCAAGGAGAAGTCAACCGACGACAGATCATGGAGGCAGGGTGATTAGAATAGCCCACAATGTGTTGATGGTGGGCTAAAAATGAAGTAACAGTTTGGCTCTAAGCCTAGCCCCCCCCCCCCCCCTCCGGGCATTTACTTGGTCAAATACGGTATGCCAATAGACAATCAAACAAACATCATATAACAGTGTATAATGAATATAAGGCTTAGAACCATACATCTTTTATTGGTCCCATGGACATGGAGGTATAGAGAGCCATCTGTGTGTATGTCATATATGTATGTGCATTAGAACTTGGGTAAGTCAAATTTCACCTAGACCTAAACTTTGATTAAAAAAATTATATAGATATATCACTGTAGAAATTTTTAGCATATCCATAGCTAGCCTAGAATGAATGAAATATGCATATGATTGATATTCTTTCCATCCATGCAAAAAATCCAAAATTCACTCGCCCAATTCACATTTGAATTCTTTTCACAATTTACGACATAACAGCAAGTTTTTCAACTCAGGATTTTTAAATGACATTTAATTTTTATAAAATATTTAAATATTTGAAAATAAAGTTTAATGAACATATTTCTGTTCCTTTTTTTTCTATGCGAGACAATATACATTTATTGCCCTGGTTTAAAGGAGACGTGAGGATTTGTTAACCCAAGGCAAGTCATATTTCCAGAGGGCAAAGCCTAAGGGAAATATGAATAGCTGCAGGTTAACAAATCATCATGTCTCCCTACAACTTTGACCTCGGAAAATATGACTTGCCTTGGGTAAACCAATCCTTGTGTCTCCCTACAACCAGGGCAATAAATTGTTTATTATACCAAAACACAGAATCAATAAAGACTTAAATAAGCTGCATAGGTTTTCGCATGAGGGAGACATGACGCACACAAGGGAAATATGACTTACACAAGGGAGATATGATTCACGTGAGGGAGACATGAAGTGTAGTCTGCCTGACACAAGACGGCTCTAAACCAATCCATGACTGTGAGGTGAGGTATAATAATATCATTTGTAAATGTTGTATGCAAATTCAAAATACAAGACTCTGAGTAAAAGCTACATGTTGGCTATAATACATGTATATATATATACTAAATGCATAGTTCAAGCAAGTTTGGTTCTGAATTACATGTATAATTAGATGTAAGTGTACTTTGGAACAGGACCAATGCTCCCAAATGTAAACCTTTTTGTCAGGCAGGGCTATACAATCCTTGGATAAAATGTATTTAAAAATTTGATATTTTCTAGTCACAATAATGTACCAGTATTATGGGATTATTAATGTAAAGCATAATTGATGCAGCCCTTGTGAACTTGATTATTATTAGAGTATTTTGGAACAAGATCATATACAGAAATGGAATATATATAACTTTCTTATTCAATATATATAACAGGATTGGCAATGCATGTAAATTGTAAAGTTTTGACATGAAAATTGGCAGAGAATATCTATTGTTGGCTTTCAAGCTGATATCAAGTTTGATAACTAGCATGTAAAATGCTCTAGAAACCAGAGAAAAAACTATTTAAACATGGCAGTAACAAGATATTGGTGATTTGACTAGATTGTGAAGCTTAAATGACATAAATTGAAAATTAGAGATAATGATAAGGACACAACACTGAATATGTCTTCCATTAGAAACAATAACATATATGGTTTAGGGGTAGGGATGTGAATAGTTTTCAAGTTATAAGTTAAAACATGAATTTCAGGGGGTGGGGCATGACATGTATTTATTACTGAATATGCCTTTCTATAAGGAACAAGAATATATATATATATATACAGTGAACCCTCTTTACAACGACCATGTTTGTTCCCATGTACATGTAGGAATGACGTTATATCGAATTTGTCACTGTAATCGAACTTTTGATGTGGTTCTTTGGGCATTTTTATAGTTAGCTCCCTTGAGTATTATTTACACATATATTTGTACATGTAAGTAAATAAACTTAAAACAACATTAAAATCTCTATAAAGATATATAAATAAAGTATATGCAAGTTAATCTTGTGAACATCGATGCACCATTATTTTTTCATTAAATCGGTCATAAATCAGTGATGTCTTAAAATGCATGAATCGTGTACAAAATGCCCGAATGTAATAGTATATCTCCAGATTCCGATTTAGACACTTTATTGCTAATATAAAAGTGTATTTTTTATTCTTTATTTATCAATCTTATTTTTTCAATTTGTACCCAGCTTGTATTTCACTTCCTGTCGGTTCAGTTCAAACGAAACCTACTGATGGCTTATAAACATTAGGCCTATTGACGTACAGGTAAGGGTGACTCAAGCGCTAATTGTTGACACCTAGGCCATCACCTATCAGTGGAGATTAGAAAACAATTGACGGTGTAATTGTTTTATTGACGATTATTTTTACCTATGAACTCAACCGTGAAGAAAATCAAGAATGATAACAATAGCCAGATCAGCTGGTGGGTTTTATGTTATGTCGTTGTAAAGAGTTTATTTACACTGAGTTTTGTACATTTGTTCCCGGAATCTAATGTCGGAGTCGGATACCGAATATTCCGTTGTAATGAGTACTTTTATGTACATGTACATTTGTTCTCGAGCAATTCTTGTCGGATACCGAATATGCCGTTATAATGAATGTCGTTGTAAAGCGGGTTCACTGTATATATATACACATACACAGTAGAATCTCGTTGTCTCAAAGTTCATGGCACCACTCCTATTCCTTTGTGATATGCGGAATTCGAGAAAACAGAAATTTAATTAATGTTTATTTATCTATCAACCAAAATCGGGCTGGTTGTTCGACTTTGATATAACCGGAATTTCAACTCATCCGATTTCAAAATAACGAGATTCCACTGTATATATATATATATATATATATATATATATATATATATATATATATATATATATATATATAGTTATATATATATATATATATATATATATATATATATATATATATATAGTTAGTTTAGTTAAATGAAATCCACTGTTGGGTGGAGCGGTGCATCCATAGACCCTTATACACCACAAAATGTGTCTCTCCATGAGGAAGTAAACAGTTTTTGTGTTAAAGGTAAAAATACATATTTCAGGGGGTGGAGCAAGACCCCAAGGAGCTTTATATGCACCACTGAATGTGTCTTCCAATAATGAGCAAGAATATATACAGTTAAGTGGTGGGGTGTGATCGTTTTTCAAGTAATACATAAAAAATATAAATTTAAAGGGGTGGAGCATATCCCCCCATAGGATGACCTTTGATCTTAGTAAAAGTCATTTGATGGCTGTATGATTAATTTGTGGATAAGTGTGAACAGCATCATGCATTAAATGTACATGTATGTTGAAGGCTTTTGGACCTCCATAGGCATGTCTTTGGTCTCTAGTCAGTTGGGGATTGAGGCCTGACTGGCTCCTCCTACATGAAATGTGATAAATTGGTACTGTAGAAGTGATATGGTTCATGTCTGAACTGATAAAAGATAACAAGCAAATTGTACAGAAATAGACATATTCAACAAAATGCTATATCAAACCTGTAAATAAAATGATTTTAGATTCATTGGGTATGCACAATTTCTTCTCATTTAACCTTTCTATACGATACTTTCTCAAACTTACTTCAAAGTAACACGTTCTAACTTACATGTACTTGATGGTAACCACTTCCAAACTTACTTGATACAAATCTTTTTCAAATTTACTTGATCGTAACAACTTTCAGACTTACTTGATGGTAACCACTTTCAAACTTACTCGACAGTAACCACTCTCAGACTTACTTGATGGTAACCACTTCCAAACTTACTCGACAGTAACCACTTTCAGACTTACTTGATGGTAACCACTTCCAAACTTACTCGACAGTAACCACTTTCAGACTTACTTGATGGCAACATCTTTCAAACTTACTTGACAGTGTTCCACTAGGAGCTGAGGGTCAGTGGTCATTGACCCTTCAGTGAAAATTTATAGGGGTCAAAACTCAAAATTGAAGAGTCATAAATGGGTCAAGAGTCAAAGTCACCTGTTTCACTACACTTTTGGTAAATGAAGATGCAAGGCCTACACAACCTGTACATATAAATGCTCAGCGAGTCATGGTTATAATGTGTTATCAGGTAAAGTACACCTTTAAAATCAGTAGATCTAGGTCTATATTTGTAAATTTAGTGTTGATTTGATTTTCTTCTTCATATGTCTTTACTCCATGTTAATTACGGGACATTTGTGAAGTTCCAACTAGCAAACTTTCTCACAAAAATCAATCAAACCTGATGCTGTAACCACTCGGCCACAGAGGCCCCTGCCTACTTGAAAATGGCCACTTGTCAATGGGCTAAGCATATGCTGTAAAATTGCATTAATCAATTGCTTTACACATCCTCATGAGAAACTTTAGATTGACTTTTCTGTAAAAATATCGAGACTCAAAATGACCCCTGAGGCAAATTTGGCAAGTGTCCAAATCGGGTTGTAGTGAAATTTTGAGGGTTGAAACCTGGGATTTTGAGTCAACTGGAAACCCTGAGTAACCACTATCAAATTAACTTGACAATAACCTCTTTCAAACTTCCTTGACAGTAACCCCTTTTAAAATGTACTTTACAGTAACCTCTTTCAAACTTCCTTGACAGTAACCTCTTTCAAACTTCCTTGACAGTAACCTCTTTTAAACTTCCTTGACAGTAACCTCTTTCAAACTTCCTTGACAGTAACCTCTTTTAAAATGTACTTGACAGTAACCTCTTTCAAACTTACTTGACAGTAACCTCTTTTAAAATGTACTTGACAGTAACTCTTTCAAACTTACTTGACAGTAACCTCTTTCAATATTCTTGTGTGAGACAGCTACTAATACATTACGCAGTGGTTTTCGTAGTCCGGCTTCTGGGGAAAAGTATATGTTATCTGGGAATGTGCGGTGTAAATCTACAAAGGTAATAATGCATTATAACATGCAAAGTCATGCAAATGTTAAATTAATGAAGCTAATGGACATACTGTTCAAATTACTGTCGATAGTTAAATATCCCAAGATCAATAGGACATGTAGAAGATGTACACTAGAGAATAATTAACTCATCAACCCCTGAAAAACAATGGATTCTTCTGTTTATTTAGACCAGGCTAAATGTGTCTAGGGGTAATAAATTAAGATAAATATTATTATACATATATATATATTATATATTTATATATATATGGATATATAATATATATATATATATATATATTATATATATATATATATATAGCATTATACAGTATCTTATTGGTTCTAATGCCCAGGAGAGGGATCTAAGCACTGAAATATAAAAATAACAAGCATTCTGAGAGCACTGATGAATCAGTACATGTCCATACCTGTGAAACCATTATTGAATTTATGTGTATTGTGAATAATTACAAAAAATAAACCAAAACTTTATCAGACAGGATGAAAGACAGGCGGACTGAAAGATGCAGACAAAACCAGGCTTAACTAGTAATGGATTAAAAAACATCAACAACAGGATATGGTAACATTAAAAGAAAAAAAAATTATGTCTTCGGGCAGATGGTCATTTTATCTTCTAAAAACAATTCCCTTTTTAATCAAAGGACCAAGCTCTGAACCTCTCAGTTCCAGAAAAAGAGGTCATTATGATGTCTGAAATAATTTTAATTGATTAAAGTGCCAGGTAGCATTTCACAAAATGTTGAAAATCTGTATTAATTGGTAAATTAATTCTATGGCCACTAAACAATTTTTCATCAGATTTATGACTTTTTGTGAAACATTGCATTGCATCACATGCAACATGTCATATGCAATGAAACTGTAAATTACAAACAATGAGAAAATATAAATGCCTACAATAGAGTTGCAATGTTAGAACAGGGCCTGGCACTATAAAACTTCAAAATTACATAGACCTGTCTAGAAATATTACTCAACATTGGCTAATCCTGAAATTTAATTGGCTGAGCTGACCAAGTTGAAAATATTCTCAGAGTAAATTATAAAATTTTATGGTGCCAGGCTCTTCAAATCATGGCAAAAACTACAGTGTAACATCACTAATAAGATCACCTATCTGACTGACTCAAAGTGGTCTGATTAGTGAGGTGTTCTCTTAATTAAGCATGTTGAGGTTCTGAACTTATTAGACATGTAAGAAGAGACTGAAATGTGAGGTCTTTAGGCAAGGTTCAATGTATAATGTTTTCCTTGAAAGTTACTTAACTACAATTTCAAGTAGTGTGTCAGAATACTAACTACAGATTGTTTGATATTTATAGTGCTTCCTAGCAAATGATTTCCTCATCTACGTGTACTTCAGTACCTAATGGATAACATCCTCTCAGCAACCCCACTGCCTCACTATCCCCATCCACTAATCCAGCCATATTTCACCAACCCCTACTTCCTCCATTCACTCATCCAGACCCCATCTCCTTATAAACCACAAAATCCTCATTAACCTTATCAACCCAACCTCCTCATCAACCTCCCCGCCTTCTCTAATGATCTCAAACCCTCAATGATCAATAGATGTGTGCTGTAATAGCCTGTTGCAGTCTACTTCTGAAGAGACGTATAGCAATCTACAATAATTTTTGGTCTGTTTTATTTTTGTTTTACAGCTCACAAATGATTCTGACTTACACTGTGACAGCTAGATGTACCAATCAAAAGCTGCAAATTTTGACCTATGCTGTGGACTAACATCAATGCAATGAAATCTGTCAAGTATACTACATGTATATCTGCTATAATATGGGATTCCATTTTGGAGATAAACCTGAAAGATCAGATCCACTTAAAACTTAGATATGATCCATTATCCAGTATACTAGGTGTAGAAGCCACCCCACCCTCTGGAAAGCTTTTCTTTTCATCTGGGGAAACTTACAACTGAGGATGGGGGATTGGTTAGTAAATTTTCTCCCAGGGAAACTCTAAAAAGGGGAAAGAAATGCCTTCTACACAGTACCACTACACAATATTTTTTTTTTTTTTAACGGTGGATATCATGATTCAACAAGAGATCCCAGAGAGATCTTGGTGCCCACCATCGAATGTTCTTCATTTGATCTATGACAGACTGTTCTTTTCTCTTATTATGTGGCTCAACAATGAATTAAACTAAAACCTAAATATATGTAAAGTGCTTTCTCACAAGATTATATCAATACCAAATCTAAATTGCTATAATCGAAGATAGCTTAACCATACCTGTCAACCTCTAAAATTGAAAATATTGGTCATGACCTGTATTGAGTAAAATAACAAGAGGCCAATGGCCTCATAGCTCGATGGCAAATGAAACAAGAAACATTTTTTAATGTATCCTCAACATAGCTTTTTGTTCCATTTTGAGTGGAAAATCTAAATTAACATTAAAATACAGAATATATCCAGATTATAGTATAACCCTATACACATCCCTTGCTAAAACCTCACTTTTGGACTTTTGGCATTGAATGTTTGCCCAAAATTGTGGATGGTTACATTGGTTATGCCCCCATGCAAGTGTGATGTTTCTGAGCAGGGGTTTAAGGCTATGATGTGTCTAATTTGGATCCTGGTTAAGAGTCTAAAGGCTCGGGCAATATACATGTATATAAACATAAACAAATATATACAAATAAGAACCAAACACTACTTGTGCTTTAACGATAAAATACAATGACAACTATAAACTATTCTAACGAAAGTTTCAGGGAATCACAATAAATCACAGTTTAATTACAGAGATTGAATTATTTACAGTGGGTCTCGGAACTTGTATATGTATTTAGGCTAGACTGCCAGCTAGTGTGTGTTTTCAGCACTAGAGTCAGAAACCTAGGGCTCCCCTCTGTGACTATGTCTCAGCCTTATAAAAACTATCCCCAAAACTGGAAGACAAGACAATGTGTCACCCTGTTAATCTGTGTGATAAATAGAATACTACTGTACTGTTCAATTATCTGCTTTTGCTATGTTGTTGGTTCAACTCGCAACTTACAGACTGACCCTGAGTGATGTTGGTACCTTTATTTATATAAACGGATGGTCAACGCTGATTGGTCAATAATTCTTGAATTTGCCATAGGTTTGGCGTTTGTTGTTGTCTGTCTATTAACTTTTGCATTTAAACATCATCTTATTAAGAACCAGTGGGCCAATTTTAACCAAACTTGGCATACAGCATGCTCATGTGAAGTCGCATAAAGTTTGTGAATGAAAACGGGAAAGGACCAATAGGGGCCCTGAAAGGGGCCAAAAAGGACCAAAACTTTTTAAAAATTAAATTTTGTTATCGCTATTTCTCAGAAAATGCTGAAGGGATTTTTATGTCAAATTTCATAAAGATCCCTTCAGCATTTTCTGGGAAATAGCGATAACAAACTTTAATTTTTAAAATTCAAAATGGATGCCTGGTAGCCATTTTGTGATCAGCACTGCTTGAAAATGTACACTGCATAACTAGACCTCAAGGAGAATCTATATGGCAAATTTCATAAACATCCCATTAGTACTTTCAGAGAAATAGTGATAACAAACTTTAATTGTCAAACTACAAGATGGCAGCCTGGCAGCCATTTTGTGATCCTATCTGCCTTAAAATGTACACTGCACAACTATACTTTAAGGGGAACCTATATGTCAAATTTCATGAGAAATAGCGATAACAAACTTTAATTGTCAAATTCCATGATGGCCACCTGGCAGCCATTTTGTAACCCGACCCGTCTGATAATTAACACTGCACAACTAGACGACAAGGGGAACCTATATGACAAATTTTATAAAGATCACATCAGAACTTTTTGAGAAATAGTAATAACAATCTTTAATTGTCAAAATCTAAGATGGCCAACTGGCAGCCATTTTGTAATCCGATCTGCCTGAAAATGTACACTGCACAACTAGACCTCAAGGAAAAGCTATATGCCTATATGTCAAATTTCATAAAGATCCCTTCAATACTTTCTGAAAAATAGCGATAACAAACTTAAATTGTCAAATTCAAAGATGACTGTCTGGCAGCCATTTTGTAAACCAATCCGCCTAAAAATGTACACAGCACAACTGGACCTCAAGGAGAACCTATATGTCAAATTTCATAAAAATCCCTTCAGTACTTTCTGAGAAATAGTGATAACAAACTTTAATTGTTAAAATCCAAGATAGCTGCCATTTTGTGATCCGATCCGGCTGAAAATGTACACTGCACAACTAAACGCCAAGGGTAACCTATATCTCACATTTTATAAAGAACCCTTAGGTGAGAAATAGCGATAAAAATCTTTAATTGTCAAAATCCAATATGGCTGCCTGGCAGCCATTTTGAAATCGGATTCGCCTGAAAATGTACACTGCAAAACTAGACCTCAAGGAGAACCTGTATGTAAAATTTCATAAAGATCCCTTCAGTACTTTTTGAGAAACAGCGATAACAAACTTTTATTTTTAAAATACAAAATGGCCACCTGGCAGCCATTTTGTGATCCAACCCACCTACAAATGTACACTGCAAAACTAAACCTCAAGGAAAACCTATATGTCAAATTTTATAAAGATCCCTTCAATACTTTCTGAGAAATAACGATAACAAGAATTGTTTAAGGACTGACAACGGACGACAGACCACAGACAGAGAGTATAAGAAAAGCCCAACATCTGTTGATGGTGGGCTAAAAATAACATTTAAAGCCTACATTTTTGTTGTAGATTTTGTTTACCATTAAGTTACTTATGTTACACTTCTCAAAATAAATGCCAAAAGTTTAATAGCATAGCAAATACATAGGGCCTTATACCAGATGTTTATGTTTGCATTTTAGAACTTTACATCTTAACATGCACAAGCTGAATACATTTATAGATACACTGATGTTCACAAATCATTTATAATACAGGTACATGATGTAATACTGTATGTGAGCCGCCATGAGATTTGGGATCTTAAGGGATTTGGCCATATCCAGTCAAAATTGAGATTTTTGTTGATTTTTATCATAAATGATCCAAATAACTCTGACATCTGTGAA
Source organism: Atrina japonica (assembly GCA_030159075.1). NCBI lineage: Eukaryota > Metazoa > Mollusca > Bivalvia > Pterioida > Pinnidae > Atrina > Atrina japonica. The sequence continues at coordinate 50,498 of BROG01000698.1, read as the reverse complement.
ATATTTCAATTTTTTTTTTGAAAATTACCAGTTGAATAGCATTTCTAATGATATCATCTTTTAAACAGAATTGTATATGTGAAAACAAAATAATATGCACTTAGTAGTAACAAAGATTTTCCTTGGCCATTTGGGAGGATCTGGGCACAGGACCAATTTAAATTCTCGCAAAAATGGCTTGTCAGTATTTCCCCCAAAGTATGTAAATATTCCCAATTTAATTTAAAGAAGGAATAAAGTATTTTCAAATAAATATCTCAAATTAAGATTTTCTGTTTGAGATAAATGTTACATATTTTCCCAAACTAATGGACCCTGGGCCCAGAATTTAGGAAGTTGATCAGCCTACAAAAATGTACTTGAAATGCTTGTATACCACTTTAATAAGTAAGGAAATTAGCAACAAATCTGTGTCTTACAAATACAGTCAACTCTTGTTATAACAGCCAGGTTAGGATCCAGTAAAATTGCCGCTATATCAAATATGCTGTTATATCAAATTTCCAGGCTTAGCGCCAAAGTAAGATTGCATGAACATAACTTGTTGTTAAACCCTTATTGAATCTTAAAATTTACTTCAATATGATTGCGTGAATGAAAATGACAACAATAGATAAAATTGTTTTTATTGTTATTTTCACTGTATCAGTTTAGTAAATTATGGCAAGAATTTTTATTTTTGAGATGTTTTGTTATTATAACAAGTTAATTATAAAGGTAAAATGCATGTTGTTGTCAAAAATCACTGCCGGTTCTGGAAAGCAAATATGCTGTTAAATCAAACAAATTAACATGGATATAATTTCGTTAACTAAAAATGCTGTTACTATATTAAGTACCATTATAACAAGAGTTGACTATATTTTTACTGTCATTAAATCAATAGACACAACAGAGATAGATTCTTAATGATATGAATGATAACATTGACTTGTATCTAAATATGAAAAATGGAATAACATGACACTTGAACAAAATATATTATTTTTCACTTGTTACAGTTCTGAAAACAGAGTGGTGATTTGTTAAATATGTACAAATGTATAAAGGTAAGTCAATCTATCAATATTAAAATGATTCTGTAGCAAAAACCAATAAACAAATTAAGTGTAATAATCTTATCTACTGTAACAAAAGTAAAACAAGAGACCCATGGACTACATCGCTCACCTGAACTGTGTTGGTATCTCACAAATATGAGAATCCCAAATTTACATATTATTTAAACACTCCTCAGAGTGGAGGAGACTTAAAAATGGATGAAAATGACAAAGCTGGGAAAGATGTCCAAAACATGTCAAAAATGAGTTTTCCAATTTATTCCAAAAACAGGAAATTGAATCATGCATCCATAAAAATCACTCAGAAGCAATTAGTTTTTCAATCCATGAAGCAGTTCTGGAGAAGATTTTTAAAACTCTTTTTTCGTGTAAAAAAAGAAATTGGCCTGGATATAACTCAAAGCTACATTTATAATTTGACATAAAATTTCAATCTTTTGTGCACAAACCTATGTTCAGAATAACAGGAGTGATACTTAAAAACACCAAAATGACACTTGTGTTGATATGAATGATAGCTTGAATGAAATTAAATAGTGACATACATGTATCAATCATATAATATAATGATTTATGTTGGTAAATAAGAATTAATAAAAGCTGGTATGAATCCTAGAGCCCTGAGTCAATTAATTAACATATATATAACATATATATCTGTGTACTATGCATATAACTTTTCAATAAACTCAGATACATGTATATCAATTTTTTCCATGAAGATTATACAAGTACGCCCCAAAGTCTTATGGCAGTTCACATACATATGGATTTAGAAGGTATAAAAGACATCAATATGCAAATAAATATTTCAAAGCTAAAAGAATACAAAGGGCTACACTGGGCTTCACCAACGTCACAAATTGCGATTTTTATTTCTATATCAAAACATCAACTGGCAATTTTTCTGGCACTAGCAATTTTCAGACCATAATCAGTCATTACACTGTTTGTTTCATTTTTCAAGCATGGGAGAAAATTAGACAACTCATTTGATAATACAATAGATAACATCTACTTGAACTGCATTGTCTTATACAGGGATGAACACTGTATTTCTTTTACACAAGGTATTGGTGTGGCTCTAAAATATCGAAACTGGCCACAAACCCCCCCAAAAAAAACAATCACAACCGGCAATTTTTCTGGCATAAAGATTTTTTGAGCCAGGACAACCCCTAGAATGAATATTCTATGCTTTGAAATGTGATCACTCCTTGAAGAACTATGAAAACAATTTAGTTCTATTTTAAATATAAGAGCAACAAGACATTTTTATACAGTTTTGAATGAACATGCTGTCCCATGCTTTTCCAATCCCAGTGTAAACAAAATTCCTAATTGACCATGCCTTATATGAATAAACTAGCATATGACTAACAATATTAATAAAACTCTATCAGTATACTACATGAACTATAATCCTAAATTAACCCTTCCATCCCTGGATATCTGAATGGTATGCTCTTTTCTATTATTTAGGACCAGTCTATTATGGTCTGTAGAGTTGAAAGGGTTAAACATGTACCAAATTTTGTCCTTTTTTGTCTCTTTTGTGTGAGTCCTATGAGTTGAAAATGGATGATCACAATAGGTCACCCTTGGGTCTGAGGTTCAGATGACCTAAAATTTAAATATCCATGTTAACATGAAAAAATATGTACCCATTTCAATTGACTCCATTATGAGAGGGTCTTTCTGACTCATTAGAATATTCCTGTATGTATTGGGATTATCCAACATTCTCTGATGTGCTCCGCTGAGACAAAGCCATACCTACAATGAAAATCATGAAAAGTAATAATTAAGTGACAATGCAGTAAATAAGTACATGTATGCACTTTATCATTTTTATTTAATTCTCCTTGACTACACATAATAAGCTAATGCACCAATGGCACAGGATTATGCCCGTCCACAGCCCATAACAAATTGTAACTTTATTTACTTATAAGATTTGACAAAAGCAAACTTGATCTAGTGTCAGAAAGTCAAATTTTCATTGAATTTCAATAAATAAAGTCCCATACATTGTAACTTCGTAATGGCAAAAGTCAAAATGATAAGAATCAAAAGGTGACTTGGCTTCATAGAACTTAAAATTTGGTAAAATTTTTATAAGGATTCGGAAAAAGAAGTTATTGTGAGATATGCACGAATGGATTGACAAGTTGGTATACAATGAACAATAACTGTCAGTAATAGATGAGAGTATAGAAATGAACACATCTATTGACTCTTTGAAAAATAATTCTTTACCAAATGATGAAAACCAAGCTGAATATAATTACATGTATAATTAAAGGCTAAAATGGCCACAATAGTGTATGCTGCACAATCAGAAAATCTACAAAGTTTTGCACTCCTAGAAAACTTACTATAGAACAATATTGGTGTCTTTTTTTTCGATTCTTCTAAAAAACTTGGATAGTGAATATACCGGTATATGTATAAGTACGGTACATGTTTTGCATCAGAAAGTAGGCACTTTTCATTCTTACAATGACAGACTTTTCTCAGGATCCTAACCGTTTTTTCACCACTTCAAACAGATTGTCTTGTTCAGACAAGAAAATTACAGCTTTTTGTGACTATTAGACTTTGCATGTCTATCAAGAGTGCTTACTTTAAAGTTTGTATTCCCAGCTGTGAACGCATTTGATTGCTTAGCATTGATGCAAAGTTGGCACTAGGCCAAACTTTCTGCCCCGATTTTAAGCAATTTTTTGTGGTAAAATCAGGGGCAGAAGTCCTCCCATATACTTTCTTGGTAGCAAGATGCTGCGACATTTTCACAGCAGTTTAGCGATCATTTTAACCATCCATTTCTTATCGCTGACGTCTGATATTTGTTGATATGCTTACTTGATCTTTAAGATTTATAAATCCATCGTCACTAATTTATGACATGACATAATTTCATATCAATGAGACATTTATTCTAGCTACCCATTGTTTTTTGTAATTACATCGTCTGTCTCCATTTTGAACATGAGAAAATCTAAGATATTCGCTGATTGGATAATCATAAATGCATATTCATTTCCATTCCGTAAGTCCCGTAGATCTACAAAATGTACCTTCAGCTGCTGGCGTACGTGCTGCCGCCATGTTTCAAAACACGTTGTTAAACAATCAGCACACCTCGGGAATTGTGTGTCTTTGAACATGAAAAACTTTAAACATTAAAAAGGGACAATAACTGATTTCCAAAAGTCAAAACATTATAAAAACTGAAACCGGTTTGGGGTCGATGTAATCTGGAAACTAGCTGTCCCAGTGGCTCATATATAATGGGGACATTTATCATTTTGAAGCGTTAATGTTGCAATGGCGCGCTCTGGTTGGATTGCTGCGTAAGCTGGTCTCCGTCTGACTACTACACTTTGTTCATACAACCGGATGCCAGTTTATGACACTCGATGTTACAGTTATCTCCCTCTCTAGTATGAAGTAAACAAGTGACCGTTGGCTAACAGTTTTACTCACACTTGTTTTATCACCTAGTCTGGTGATACAGTCGAGGGATTTAACATGTATAAATGACCATTTGTACTGAAAAATCAGCGTCGGATAGCGGTATGCAGGTTTTAACAGGGGAATTATATGGAAGAAAATCTGTTCTTCAATAAATAGTGGCATTATGCGGGTTTGGTGTTAAAATGAGGGGGGGGGGTATATAGGGGGTGAACTGTTTATGTGTGAGTGTGTGTGTGTGTGTGTGTGTGTGTGTGTGTGTGTGTGTGTGTGTGTGTGTGTGGATATAATACAGAATTTTGTATATTTTGTATCATATTAGAACTATACAAAATGATTTCATAGTAGATAAATGATTTGTACTTTTCTTTGGTTTCTATTGGTGTTTCATACCGAATTTAAGCAATTTTCCAATTAAATAATGGCAGCCATTTTGAATGATGGAGAAGAAAAGCTAATCACAATGTACTAAGATAACATTGAGTTTGTGATTAAAGAAGCAAAATTTCTCACAAGATCAAGTGTGCTCATAATCTGTGACTAGAGGTGAGAAGTAAAAACATCTCTTCTTCCTTACCATGCTAACAGATCTGCTATGTCACTGATAAATACATGTAAACATTTTGAAATTGGACAAGTCCGCATTCTGGTTGTGTCAAAGCTGAAAGGGTGACCTGATTTTTATGGACAAAAAATATATTAATAAAAATTTTGATTAGCTTGAATTGCTGATAACTTTGAGTAATATGGTACAGTCCAATGAATTTTGAGATAACAAGATTCCAATGTATTAATAATATGTTTACCACATGCAGAAAATCTTCCTAGAAAAAAATAAACTCTTACCATAGGCCTGTATTCCATAGGTACACCTTTTCTACAGAATCTTTTCACTGAAAAAAATATATAAATATATAATTGTATAGTGATGATAAGATTATAATAATGTAAATGACAAAAATAGCATCTCGAATCATGACAATTTATCCTAAAAGCTCAAAAGTCATTGCAGTTCTACATGAACAAAGTATGTCAATCTAAAGTGGCCTTGACTTAACTGTATTCAAGATACAGTGAAACCTGTATATAGGGGCTACCAAATTTACCAGAAAATATTGACCTTTATGTGCAGGCGACCCTTATACACAGGTTCAATTACGTTGAAGTATGCAGCCAAGGGACTTGAAAAAACTGGACCTTATAAACAGGTAATCCTTATATAGAGGTGGCCATTATAGCAGGTTTTACTGTATATGCTATTTTCATACATATCTGGGTATGTTTATACCCACCACTTTCAAGATACAGTGGATATTTTAACAAACAAAAATTCTGTCAGGTGGGTATATTGGAATTCAGGTCAAAACAGCCCCACTGCAAAAACAGCCCCAGTCAAAATGGCCCAACTGCAAAAACAGCCCCACTTTTACATAGTATATAAGGGGGAAACATATACATTTATTGCTTAAGTTTGATTTTTCTTAGCAGAAAAAATTAATGAGAATAAAATCCGAGATACAATGTAATAAATAATTATGAAAAAATAACAGGTTTATTTTTATGTTAATATATATTTCTTTCAGTTTACCTTTTCAACTGTGTCATATGACCTATATATGAAATTCTAATCCTTTTTTATTCAAGGAAACTGTTAATTCAAAATGATAGAATATTTTATTCAATGTTATTTGCATTTATTTTATTGTAGCTTAGTACATTAAATTTTTAGAATTCAGAGGATTATGATGTCTCTGAATTCTAAAACTTTAATATAAATGTTACACATTCTTTATTTGTTCCAATTTTAAACAAGCATGTAGGCCATAGATAGCCTAGCTGTGTGGTAAGGAGTAATTATAATTGTTGATTGGGCCATCCTGGTTCACTGGCTAACACTCTTTTTTCTTTTTTTACATTCATTAATTCAAAAAATAATAAACCTAGAATTAATAGAATGTCTACAAGTACATTGTAAGTATACATGTCTTCAATTAGTGGAGTTCTCTTGTGTAGAGAAAAAAAGCAAATTCGTTCAAATTAAGTTACAAATTTGCTAAATGTATAACCAATTAGGCTTAATAAACAGTAACAAATTTTTACAGAATGTACACTGAAATTTGTTAAATGTACATATATAAGGTTAATATTAGAGTTTTACTTTATGTTATTCATCAATGTAATAATTAGAATTTACTGCAGGGAACATACATGTAGTACGAAATCTCAATATCCAGGTCACGACTTATAAGAATATCCAGGTCACAATTTATTATATAAAATCCAGGTCACGATAAAATTGATATATATGAATTAATTATGTAAAAAATCCAGGTTAAATTGTATTTGTATTTTAACCATCCAAGTTGCACCAATGGGGAAATTTATGAAATTGTGAGAAGTTAATAAGAAGATTATAATTTTAAAGTATTTGTATAAATGAAATTTTTATACTAATAAAAATTTCAGAATAGGGATGTTTGTAACAATATGAGGTACGGGAGATAAATCTTTATACGAAATTATATCAATAATGAAATTGGTGTACCTTGGATGATATTTACATGCACATACATATTTAGAAATACGGGCAGCTAAGTGCAGCTAAGTTATATTCGGTTACATAAAATGATGTTGACAGTTTATTTAGGTATAGAAATTCCAAATTCCAAATTGAAATCAGCATTAACATTTAAATTATTGTTTCGAATAAACAACTTGTCAACACCTTTACAAATTAGAGCAGCAATTGCAGCTGCAAGGTTAAAAGGGTCAACATTTGTCATCACCACTCTTAGTAAACAAGTTTTGATTGTAATGTTAAATAATATAATGTACTAAAAGTTGTACTAATTTGATGGTGTAAAAGGGTTACTAGAGGTTAGGTTTTGACAGATTTTGATCCAACCAGCGCCAGTATTCTTTATATTGTATGTTGCACAGATGCGATAGGAAGCTTCTGGAACTTTGGTGTTTTGCGATGGTTAAATTTCCGAATCATATAAAAGCATCAAGGTTCCAAAAGCAAAGAGAGACCGATTTGAGAGACCAATAGAGAACGCCACTATTCTCTATGTGATTGTTTGTTACCAATGCTGCATCTCTGCTGAATAAAAATACTATACGATCAACTGCTGTCATTGATATCTGTTCAAGTGTATTGGGAAGGTTACAGGTATCGATTTGGTGCCGTTCAGACCTGGATTAAAGGTAAGACTTTTTACTTCTCTTAGTATACTATTATTTGACCATAACTTGTGAAATTTTCCTTTTTGACAAATTTAAAAAACTTTAACTTTTACTAGTTAGTCAAAATTTCATATTTTAAAACTTAATTCGAATTGTTTAAAACAAAATTAAAACTCAAAACTTATTTTTGGCAATATCATTAAAACTTTAACAAAATTAGTCAAATATAAAACTTTCTTTAATAAACTTAGTTACACATAAAACCTGACATCTCGAAACAAAACTCTAAATTATAAAAATATACTTGAATTTTACATTTAACTAAAATGGCAGATAGTAATAGTAAAATTAACTTAAGTAGCATGGCTACAGAATTAGAGGACATAGAAAATGATATGCTTAAACGAGAATTAGATGAAGCTAAACAAAGAAGTTTAAATCAGTCTAAAGTACAAACTGAAAATGAAAACAAACACAGTAGTGATTCAGAAAGTAGCGGGTATTATAGGATAGCAGGGGGTTAGGACTTAAACCAACTGAAAACAAACATGACAATGAAGACAAAGAAATGTTTGATAAAATAATCAGACAGTTTTCAAATATGGCTAGTGCTATGGCAGTACCCATACACCAAGTAATCAAAAACTTCTCAGGCAAACTGGCTGACTTCAAAGCGTGGATTTCAGATATTGAAAGATATGCTAATTTAGTAGAATTAGATATACAGAAAAATGCCGGGTGTAGCATTGGTAACATGTTCAGGGCAGTGGCAGATTTCATTAGGAGATATTTAGTTGAACAAAAAAGTAATGAAAATTTACCTAGTTGGGGGGACCTCAAGAAATTGTTAAAAGATAAGTTCGGGGAAGTAACAAATAGGAGACAGGCGTTAACAAAATTACGAAGTTTACAACAGAAAATAGATGAATCAGTTCAAATGTTTGGCGAAAGAATAATTCAGGCATCTGAAGATGTTTATACACCAGAACAAAGAAAAAACAAAAGTACAAAAGATTTAATTGAACAACAATTGATAGATATCTTTTGGAAGGGGTCTCACATTTGACTATCTGAAAATGAAATTAATAAGGGAAGAACCAACGACTTTAGATGCTGCTGTCAAAATAGCAGCGCGTGAACAAAACGTTAGGGATCAAATTTCGTTAGCTTTAGATTCACAAAATGTATTCAAATTAAAAACGATAGAGACATTCAGCCAATGGAAGTTGATCATTTAAGAAATAAATTATGTAAAACTTGCATGAGATCATACTACTCAAAATTGTCCAAAGAACATTGACGTAAATGCCGCAGACGAATCAGACAGTGACAGTGACAGTGACGATGACATACAAATATTACCGATAGATAAAAATAAACAGGTTAAGTTCAAAAACGCTGTTAAGAAAAATAAACAACAAAATCAACAAACGTTTAGGCCAAAACAACAAAATTCAAAGAAACAATCAAAGTAGGTCAGAATAGGCAAAATCAACAATCAGTACCAATTGGGGTGTTAGGCGCAGAATGTTGGGTATGTCACATGATTGGTCACCTCAAAAGAAATTGCCCCAATCGGAAAATTAACCCTTGCAATTGGGTACCATATTGGCAATATAATCAGGGACCACCATTTAATCGTGGCAGGGGTAGAACAAATTACAGTAACTATCAAGAGAAGCAAAGTTATAATCCACCACCTCAGCAATTTGCACATAATACCTATCAAACCTAGGCAAAATTACAACCTGCGACCTCCACAATTTACGTATCAACATTCTCAGCCAAATGATCAAACGTTTAGCATTACCAGCACCACCTCAGATGTTAGCACTTCCGGCACCCCCAATGCAAGATAATACGTCTCAGTCAAATAAGCAATTAGCGCTCCCTGCACACCACTGTAGTAAGTGAACAAACTTCAGAAAACTCCACCCAGCGAATAGGACAACAATGGTCTCAGTATAGGGAACATAGGGAACAGGAAAACTAATAGGCTCTTCTTATAAGGAAGCCGGTAAGAAGAGCTGTAGTAACAAATTAGGAAAAAGTGAGGTAGATAACTCTAGTAGTAAATTAGATAAAAATTTTGAAATTCAATTGGCGGGAAATCCATGATTCAAAAACAAAAATTTAGGACAAAAGTAGATACAGGAGCAGAAGTTTGCTTTAATTAGTAAAAAGTGCTTCCAAAATCTTCCAATCAAGGTTAGGGTTATTAATGAAAAACCAAATCTCAGGGCAGTGATTGGTCAGTCACTTAATGTTATAGGTGCAGTAAATATTAAATTTTACGATGAATAAAGTGACCATGAATCACAAGTTTTATGTCACCGATGGTTTGAATAGAAACTTTATCCTTGGTAGGGACTGGTTAAGACAGAATGGAGTATTATACTTTGATTTAGGTTGCTTGAGAATAGGGAGAACCTATGTCAAATTTGAAGATGACACTCACATATCATCCATAGTAAGAGTATCAAAAACAACTACATTAAGACCACAGAGTAAAACAATATGTTTTGTTAGGACAAATAGAGCTTTAACAGTAGAAATAAAGAAAATTTTGAAATCTCAAGTATCAATGATGGATGTCTTTTAGATGACCCAGGACTTGTAGTTCAAGAATCAATAGGAAAAATAATGGGAAATAGAAACATTCCAGTATTGGTAGTTAATCAAACAAATTAATTTTATAGGTTAAAAAGAGGTCAAGTGTTAGGGAAAATTAGAGCTTTAGAAATAGATGAGATACAAGTAGAATCAACAGCCTTAAGTCCAGAAAATAAAGTAGGAGATGTAGATTCTTTTAAAGATATTGATGATTATAATGTTTAAGTGTAGGAAAAGAATTAAAAATAAATGTAGGTGTAGGTGTTTCGGACCTTGTGTCAAAAGGAAAAATAAAGATAACAAATGGTCAAGTGATAGGGGAAAGGAGGAGTTGTCTCTTCTGAATCTTCCAAGACTTCCAATGAGCAAGAACCTTCAACCACACCAGAAACACAGTGAAACAGAATCAAACAGTCAGCCACTTATAAGTACAAGGACTACAAATAATGACATTATTAGTTACATACAAGATCGTGTTAGTCAACGAGCAAGAAAAACAGCAAGTATATACAATGAAAACCAGGACATTCAAACCGGACAAAAAGCACACGCATATCCAGACATAAAATTATGCAGAATGTATGTCAAGGACAAATATAACATGGACTTGATAACTGAAAACAATCAAACCAGTAGCAGCAAAGATAACAGCAAAGATCACAGCAAAGAAAACAGTAGTGAAACACAAACAATAAAAACAGATAAAAAGAACAAGTTTGAAAAACTGTATCCAGACTTGAAAACATGTGAAACATTTGAAAACGGTAACAATGAAGAAAATGATAATACAGGAAACAAACTATACCAGAATCAATTCTACCAGAATCAAAAAGAAGAAACAGATGATATAAATCAAGAAAAACTAGCCGACGGGAGATCGTCGATGGAAGATATCGAAATTGATGAAACCAATTGGTTTCAATCGAGAAACCCGATCAACAAGACTGTTGGAACTAGTTTTCATTATACAAAGTAACTGAGAGAAAAAGAAATTCGACTCGCTGGAGAATAGAAACAGTTAAAACTTTATATTGCAATAATCGCAGTGAAATGTGAATATAAACAAAATAATATAATCCAGGAGGAGTCGGGAAGTTTTATTCGAAAGGAGGACACTTTCCTTGGAAATAGATTTTTGTGCACAGGACGGAGGACTTTCCGTGAACATTTATTACAAGACGGAGGATTTTCCGTGGACATTTAATTACAAGATGGAGGACTTTCCGTGAATATGGCCAATAAGATATAATTCAAGTAATTTTGAAGATAAACTGTAAATAAACATTACTTTTAAACATTTTTATGACTGAATATGTGAATCAGTGTATGAGGTTCACATGTATTATTATATGTTTAGCTTATATTTTTAATGATGATAATTAGTAATAATGACGAAATGAACTTTGAATAATTGATATGAACATTATGAAGCAGACGTTAAATGATTATTGGAAATTATGAAGCATGAATTGTATATAAAATATTGTTAGATATCCAAGTCACGATATCCAGGTCACGACTTATAAGAATATCCAGGTCACAATTTATTATATAAAATCCAGGTCACGATAAAATTGATATATATGAATTAATTATGTAAAAAATCCAGGTTAAATTGTATTTGTATTTTAACCATCCAAGTTGCACCAATGGGGAAATTTATGAAATACAGAAGTTAATAAGAAGATTATAATTTTAAAGTATTTATATAAATGAAATTTTTATACTAATAAAAATTTCAGAGGATAGGGACGTTTGTAACAATATGAGGTACGGGAGATAAATCTTTATACGAAATTATATCAATAATGAAATTGGTGTACCTTGGATATATTTACATGCACATACATATTTAGAAATACGGGCAGCTAAGTTATATTTGGTTACATAAAATGATGTTGACAGTTTATTTAGGTATAGAAATTCCAAATTCCAAATTGAAATCAGCATTAACATTTAAATTATTGTTTCGAATAAACAACTTGTCAACACCTTCAAATTAGAGCAGCAATTGCAGCTGCAAGGTTTAAAAGGGTCAACATTTGTCATCACCACTCTTAGTAAACAAGTTAAATAATATAATGTACTAAAAGTTGTACTAATTTGATGGTGTAAAAGGGTTACTAGAGGTTAGGTTTTGACAGATTTTGATCCAACCAGCGCCAGTATTCTTTATATTGTATGTTGCACAGATACGATAGGAAGCTTCTGGAACTTTGGTGTTTTGCGATGATTAAATTTCCGAATCATATAAAAGCATCAAGGTTCCAAAAGCAAAGAGAGACCGATTTGAGAGACCAATAGAGAACGCCACTATTCTCTATGTGATTGTTTGTTACCAATGCTGCATCTCTGCTGAATAAAAATACTATACGATCAACTGCTGTCATTGATATCTGTTCAAGTGTATTGGGAAGGTTACACATTGTAGAACAAAAATAGGAGTAAGACTCAAATTATTTCCTGGATCAATAAACACCAAATGTCACCACTTGAACATCATCTATCACTTTTAGATAACAAGAGCCCCAACGGGGGCCTTAAGTCGCTCACCTGGCAAAATTGGTCAACATTGCAGAAAACATAAAAAATGTGTAAAAGATCAAATGGCTTATAAACATGAAAAACAGTAGGCTGATCGGGGGCCTTAATAATCACCTGAGTGAAATGCATTTTACTGACAATATACTGAAAAGCAACCAAAAGCTTGAAAAATTCATTGAAATGGAGAATTAACTTGCATAAGGGTAGACATTTTGCCGATATAGATCTTTCAAGATAATGTGCAACAACAGAAGAAAACATGCACAATCCATTTAAAAGGGGAACTAACTTTCACAAGGATCACTTTCACAAGGGTTAACCTGACAATTTAATTCCCGTTACTTTATTTTTGCTTCTTTCTCTCTATCTATTATACTTTTCAAGACAACAGGACAAAACTGTTAAAAACATGAGAAATCCACTTAAAGGGGAAATAACTCCCATAAGGGTCAACCTGACAATTTCGGCCCGATTGACTTTTTTGTAGATCTTTGTATGCTGAACATTTTTGCTTCTTTCACTTTCTCTCTATCTAGTATACAGTGAAACCTGTATATAGGGGCCACCCAAGGGACCAGAAAATATTGACCTTTATGTGTAGGTGACCCTTATACACAGGTTCAATTTAGTTGAAGCATTCAGTCAAGGGACTTGAAAAACACTGGTCTTTATAAACAGGTAATCCTTATATAGAGGTGATCGCTATAGCAGGTTTTACTGTACTTTTCAAGATAATGTAAAAAAACATCCAAAATCATGAAAAATCTGCTTTAAAGGGGGAACAACTCCCATAAGGGGCAACCTGACAATTTCAGCCCTATTGACATTTTTGTAGATCTTTGCATGGTTAACATTTTTGGTTTTTTTTCACTTTCTCTCTATCTATTATACTTTTCAAGATAATGTCAAAAAACCTCCAAAAACATGAAAAATCCATTTGAAAGGGGAAAAAACTCCCTATAAGGGGCAACCTGACAATTTCGGCTCTATTGAATTTTTTTGTAGATCTTTGTATGCTGAACATTTATACTTTTCAAGATAATGTCAAAAAACATCCAAAAACATGAAAAATCCACAAAAAAGAGTAAATAACTCACATAAGGATCTACATGACAATTTCCATCAAAATGAAATATTTGTAGATTTTTGCAAGCCACTCATTTTAAGGTAACAGTTTTTTTTCAAGCTTTAATAATTTTGGAGATACATGTATTAAATCAAAAATAACTGCTGACTCATTCATTCTACATGTATATTTAGCCATGGCAGCCATATCTGGTCCTAGCCCCTTTTCATCTGCAAACTTTATGCAGCTTTACATGGTTATACTTCCTGTTAAGTTGCTTCAAATTGGTCCAATGGTTCTGGAGAAGTAGTCAAAAATGTTGAAAATTTTACAAAAAAACCATATATCTTCCATTTACTTAGGTGCCTGTGAAATTTTGTCAAAATGATCCTCAGATAATTCCTAACAACTTTCTCATATATCTTTGTACACAAAAAGTTCATCAGTTTTGAGTTATTATACAATTTGTAATGCAAATATACCCTGTGTTATTGAAGTGCCCCCTAGTGGGTTGTTAATGGATAGATTTCATTTTCTTTTGCAAACTTTGTAGATATTGACTTAACAATCGGGCATACAAAATTTGAAACTCATCTGATCATTGGTTCATCAGAAGAAGATTTTTAAAGATGTACCAAGCTTTCATCCTTTTAGGGCCCCTATTGGTCCTATCTCTTTTTCATTAGCACACTTTATGCGGCTTCACATGGGGATGCTATATGCAAAGTTTGGTTAAAATTGGCCCACTGGTTCTTGAGAAGAAGATGTTTAAATGCAAAAGTTAACAGACGGACTACGATGAACGCCCTTCGGGCCAGGTGAGCTAAATCAATGATTTCAGATATACATGTACTATTACTATAAATAGGATTTAATAAATTTATACAAAATATACTTGTATATACATTTGAATCACATTGATTTTATCTTTAGTATTTCTTTGAATTCCATGGTTCAAGTACTTGTACATGTATATTTCTGATGACAGCTTGTACATTTACATTATGTACATGTAGATGAAAATTTGAAACAGACATTTACAATTATGACATACATGTTTGTAAATGTACTTTGAAACATGTATATAAAGGCCTTCTTACAGACACAACAAAACCAGTCTTTATAGGGAGGTGGTCTTTATATAGAGGTTGATTTGAACACATATGGTAATATTGGGGACAGCAAGAACAGTCATTATGACCATATGGTCTTTATACACAGCTGGTCATTAAAGCAAGTTTTACATTAGGTTTATTAATCAGTGATTTCCATACTGGCCTATTTATTGTGCCAAGGTCTGTTGTGTTGGCCTGAGGCAAAGCCAAAGGTCAATATGACAGACCGAGGTGCAATAACTAGGCCAATTTGGAAATCACAGATTAATTACCATATTATCAGTTATTATATACCCTACTTTTGTTTTTCATCCACTTTTAACATTAGATGGAAAGGTGCAGTGTCCTACCATATATGTCTGGGACCAGTTTTGAGGTTGGTGTGATGTCATGTTACAATGTATGAATGAGGTTACATCATTATGCAGTGTCATATAAGGAACTTCGTTCATTCTAATGTAAACGCCGTCGATGGGTGTAAAATATTTGATGTTAGTGTCATTTATTGTGAGAATTAAATAAGTTACTTTTATTATGATCATCGTATCAATGATAAGGATATATAATGAAAAAATAGTTGGTGGCCAAGGCAGGCCATATAGCTCCCCTATTTTATGTTTGTTACAATTTGAGTCATATTTAGGCCACAGCAACCAGCATTCCCCTGCATTGTTAAGTAATGACCCTAGATAAAGTGCATGTGAATTTACATGGCTGTAGCTGCAGTAGTTTGCCCACAATAGTCATACTGAAACAAAAAGCTTAACACAGAAAAAGCATGATGCCAAAGTCGAAACAGTGACAGCAATAGCTCTTCTGTTCTTTGAACAGGAAAGCTAAAAATTTTAAATATTGACTATATATGTTGAAATATCTATGTCCTTGTTCTTGCTGTGGAGAAGGGCCTCCCAAACTCGGTCAATATGAAATCCAAGTGTTAGTCAATGTACATGTAGCATTACAGGACCATCTAGTACATATACATGTAGCATTACAGGACCATGTGATCTAGTACATGTACATGAAGCATTACAGGACCATGTGATCTAGTACATGTACATGTAGCATTACAGGACCATGTGATCTAGTACATGTACATGTAGCATTACAGGACCATGTGATCTAGTACATGTACATGTAGCATTACAGGACCATGTGATCTAGTACATGTACATGTAACATTACAGGACCATGTGATCTAGTACATGTACATGTAGCATTACAGGACCATGTGATCTAGTACATGTACATGTAGCATTACAGGACCATGTGATCTAGTACATGTACATGTAGCATTACAGTACCATGTGTAGGGCCAGTGATTTTCTGTTTCAGATTTGCTTCAATTCTGTTTTCAGTTTTTTTGAATTCTGTTTTTTCTGTTTTCATAAGAAAAAGAACTGAAAACATACTTCAGATGAAAAATATTTAACAATACAGACTCATAATCATACTTTTAATATTCTGCCACACCAATTTAATGATAGATTTAAAAAGGTAATTAAATAAAACGTATACATGTATATGCAACGCTGTATGTTTTTTTGATTTTAAAATATTTGTTAAATAATTTGTAAGTCTGTAGGCCTATACTCATATACATGTAGGTAACAAGTTTTGTTGGAAATTGTACAGGTAATTTCTAATTACTTATTTTTGCTTGAATTTATCACCTAACTTAGAACAAGTCATTGATGTTTTATTTGGTGTTTTTTTTTACTTTAAATAAACTTTTAAAGTACATGTAGATCTACATGTACAGGTATTTAATTTTTAGTCTTTTAATTTATTGTATCAACACTAGCGTAACCTATACTATGCTGACAGACTTTGCAAAATTAAACGTCACCATCCTCATAAAGATTCCACCATCCTCATAAAGATTCCACGGAAACTATCAACCCGTGCTGATGTATTTATTTTTTAGATGGGAGGAAGTCTCCTCTTTTTACATACATGTGTCTTCAGCCATCGTAGCTTTGCTGTCAAAAACGTCAAGGTGTGACCACGTGTTTGTGTTTGTAACAAAAACGGTTGTCAATGTCGTAAAAAGTTAGGATGGATTGTACATTGTGAAATTTTACTATAAATTATAAAAATTGGTATATATATTCAGAAATTAAAATAAACATTATGAAAACCTAATTCAAGATATCAAATTAAAGCTTTTTTTGTTTTAGAAGACACCAGATCAGCAGATGTCAGTTAATATTGATATTACGACAATGGAAATGATTGCCCTTATCTTTCGATGTGTAAATGTAAACTAATAGATCTAAGGGATAAAATAGTAATTGATGTAAAATTATGTGATGAAATATATTTTAAATAAACAAAGATTTGAAGTTTATAGCACACGGAAATAGCACACTAGTTCACAATTAAATAAATTCTATCTCATGTTGGAATCTTTAAAGATTTTTCAAAAACAAAAATTCTGTTTCAGATTGCCGATTCCACGATTCTGTCCGCAATTGCGGAAAATCACTGGCCCAACATCTAGTACATGTACATATAGCATTACAGGACCATGTGATCTATAGCTAGTACATGTACATGTAGCATTACAGGACAATGTGATCTAGTACATATTCAACCGCTTGTTGTAATTGTGCGCATATTGTAATTGTACGTGCTCTACAAATTATGTCATTTCCGTAAACAAAGCATTATCCAAGCTTCTAATAAAGTTAAGATTTTGTGTCTTCAAGGGTCAGAAAAAGTAAATCCTTTTGAAATCAGTTGAAAGTAAGTATTTTTATGCTAAAATCAATAACATTAAGCCAATGCCCCCAAAGTCCAACAATATATATTATCACTCGATGCCAACAGAGGCACACGTCCGTAAGATGAACTCTGCCCACTGTCAATCACAATAAAAAAATCTCCCAACCTATGATTGAGCCCTTTGTAAAGCACATAGACTGTCTAAACAATGCTTAACACACAAACATGATAAAAAATTAAGATGGGGAAAGGCCTGTAGTTAATCATGCGCACAATTACAACAAAATGGCGAATACTCACTGAACACAGGGGTGTGTCTATTTTCGATCTTGCTATGGTTTATTGATTACTAAATAAAATGTTTTGTTATTGTTACTGTTTTGCCTGATGTTTGATGTATTCAATCAATATTTTGAATCAATTCAAATGTTTATTTATAGTGACTGCTTGACCAAATTTGTCTTAGGTGTGCACCATTACAACAAACCATCGTACATATAGCATTACAGGACCATGTGATCTAGTACATGTACATGAAGCATTACAGGACCATGTGATCTAGTACATGTACATGTAGCATTACAGGACCATGTGATCTAATACATGTACATGTAGCATTACAGGACCATGTGATCTAGTACATGTACATGTAGCATTACAGGACCATGTGATCTAGTACATGTACATGTAGCATTACAGGACCATGTGATCTAGTACATGTACATGTAGCATTACAGGACCATGTGATCTAGTACATGTACATGTAGCATTACAGGACCATGTGATCTAGTACATGTACATGAAGCATTACAGGACCATGTGATCTAGTACATGTACATGTAGCATTACAGGACCATGTGATCTAGTACATGTACATGTAGCATTACAGGACCATGTGATCTAGTACATGTACATGAAGCATTACAGGACCATGTGATCTAGTACATGTACATGTAGCATTACAGGACCATGTGATCTAGTACATGTACATATAGCATTACAGGACCATGTGATCTAGTACATGTACATGTAGCATTACAGGACCATGTGATCTAGTACATGTACCATTACAGAACCATTGTGATCTAGTACATGTGCATGTGTCAATACAGGAAGTTGAGTTCACGTTAAGTATATTTATCTTAATATGACCATATACTGTATTACTGACCAATAATTACATCATACATGTACATGCATTAATCATTTGACAGATCCTTGAATGAATCGGTATACCACATTACGTAGCACTGAGTACATGTATAATACAACTTCAATCCTGATTCCTTACAACTTAAAGATACAATGTAATGAAATTTAATTTACTCCATTGTATAGCAATAAATCACATACTTCCAAAAGGAGATCAATTCAACTACAACCCCAAAATCCCCTAACAAGCTTAAATATAGTCTCAGAGATTCTAAATCCACATTATTACAACATAACACATGTACATGAACAATTTACCAATTCACTAGAGAGAAATTCAAAGGGATGTACATGTAATGTTGACCCTGAATTTTCTCTTGGACAGGGGTGATCATAAAGGCCTTTATATAAACAAAGTTAAAAGCAATTTATCCCAGATTGTTTTGCAGTGAGTTTAAACAGAATTGCATAAACATACAACATACATGTAGCTCATTCATCTAAAGATGATATGACTCAAGCAAATTTAGATAGAACATACTCAGTTATTTAGGGGAAACTAAAAACTGTGTGACATTTGACATAATGTATTTATGTACATGTACATTGTACATATACAGTGGAATCTTGTTATGTCAAAATCAGATGAGTCGAAATTCCGGTTACCTCAAAGTTGAATGGCCGATTTTGATTATTTTATCATTACTATATACATGTATACTATTTATACTATTTTTACTCCTGATATCTCAAAGTTTTTATCCCGAAATTTCGCTTACATCAAAGTATTTAACTTGTCCAAAAGATTGAAATATTATAGAACTGTCACTTGTTATCTGGAAATTAACCTCTGCGATTGAAAGTTGACATTTTGTATGCAAAAACCATTGCATAGAATTAATTGCAATTGTTTACCCGAAAAACATGGGACAATCAACTCCCGTGAACGAGCCAAGGTAAAAGTGTAATTGATAATTGCTTAATTATATATAAAACCAATTTGAATTAAGAAGTACATTGATTAGGTCTATAAGTTGTTCAATAAGAATAGAAAATATGTGAACTGAAAATTTTTGTCATCTCGAATTCTGGATATCTCGAAATAAACAGGACGGTCCCATGAATTTCAAGGTAACGAGATTGCACTGAATATACAATTCTAACCTCTGATTTATCTCACTAAAGTAACAAGGGTATTTGGTTTAGCAAAACTGATATCTGCTTCATAGAGAAGAGAATGGTTTCATATCAGGCCACAGTTAAAACAAGATTTGTCCCACAGTTGAGACAACAGTCATTATGATAAGTTGACCTACCTTTTCTTGACTTTGATATCTTTGTTTTATTTTGTAAGAATCTTTCCCAGCGTGATGCTCTTTTTACTAAGACAGGTACATATCTTGACATAAATTCTCCATGTAGTTGACTGTCAAATTCTGTATCTCTTTTAAATCCATACACATCAACATCACTGTAAAATGAAACAGAAATACTGGTATACTAAGTAAAAATAAATTTTTGTATATAAATTTAACTTTATGATAATATTAGCAATATATGCAAATGTACATGTACCCAAGTCCCTTTGTTTGCTACATGCCTCCAGTTAAAGACAATTTTTAAAGTTTAAGACTATGGTACATTTTTTCTTCAAGGTTTGGCTCTAACGCTAGTCTACACATAATTCTTAAAATGTTACAGAACTCAATACAACTGCTACTGTACATACAAGATTGATTTGTGGTACTGGAGTTAGGTCGAAGTCATATCAGGGTCAAATAGTGACCATCCATTCACAGTGGTCTACAGACAGAGCATTCCAGTGCTGTCAAAAATTGGTAGTGGCTGTTCCTTCACCATGCGTTTAGCATAAAAAGTGAAAGTCACAACTCCTTTTTATGAGACTGTAATACCTAGGGTCTACATGTTTGTAGAAGCAGGCATGGCATGTTAAAGATCTTAGAACCCTCACAGCATTGGCATCAGTCCATTGCAAACACAAAAATTATGGCACTATATCTATTACCAGTGGCTTTGGTCCCATATAAATGAAAACTCCTTGGTGATGTGATGCAAAACAACAGCAAAGTTGAACAAAAACAAACAACATTCATGAATACATTGTACATGTACATGTAGTGACATTCTTGAAACCATGCATTCTTCATGCATGTGAAGTGAAAATTAAGTTCTTTGAATTTAAATATGTACATGTATCCCTTGTTGAAAAGTAAAAGTCACTTCATTTCTTTGATACATGTACCTGTACATACACATATAATAATACAGCAAATTCTAATTTATTGATGTTTAACTATTACAGGTGACACCTCCATACAATATACATGTACAATGTACAAGACATACATGTATGGCAATTAGTATTACATGCATAGTGGGAATAGGTCCAATTGAAATAATTCCTTCCATGCTAATGTTACATAAAGATTACTGATATGAAATAAAAAGGAAGTCTATTGCTAATGTTACTAATGTTGGATGGAAAATTTCAATAATTATTTTCAATATCACAGGGGTCAGCAATACTGAAAATTTCCACTTGTCTAACAGGACAAGTAGTGTTTAAATCTACATTTGTACTTGTCCGAATGCAAAAATGATTTGCCGGAAAATCAAGTGTAATATTCAAAGATATTATTTTTGTGTTTAAACAGGAATACTGGTAATCTTTACTGAATTGATTGTTGTCTTCAACAATTTCACTTGTCCTTTCGGATAAGTGAAAAGTAACATCTACTTGTCCGAATGCAAAATGGGCTTGTCCCGGACAACCAGACAAACCTTAAAGGGATGGTTCACCATTTTGACAAGTTTTGTTTAAAATAATTATTATGATTCCCAGATCTATTCCGAAAATTTTATGTTTTTCTGACAAAAAATAACCAAGATACAGCCATTTTATAATGATAAAATTACAGTTATAGGAAACGGCCATGTTATTTTTCAAACACTCAAAAAAACACAGAGCCCTCTGTTATTTGTGACTTAGGCTACACCGTTCTTTTTGTATACACCACATACATAAATGCTTACAGATTCTGGATCACATTTTAATCCTAAAATTATATTAAAATGTCGGGTTTTGAAATTTTAAAAAGTCAAGTTAAATGGTAATGAAATAAAAATTTTAAAATCTTGATTTTAAATAATTATTGATTGGATCCGTTTTGCATGAATTAAAAAGTCTATATCTGCCCAGAGACATATATAGCATGTGTCTGGTCTACCTTAGTGTCAGGATTTATTAATATATTTGTGTTTGGATCTCTGATTTGTACCAGAAACATACTCATGCTAAATTGAGCCGACAGAGAGTTACCTGTACAGGTAGTGGATGGTCCTGAAAACTTCACCTTTAATAATATTTCAACAATTAATACATCGTTTACGATAGTGATATGAGTGCGCACGAAAGACAGAGAGGGCGCGATTACATGTGCATTTTGTATGTACATAGTAGGTTTTGAAATTAATTTGAAATTATTTGTTGTTTTCAGTAATAATATATAATTCTGCAGTGCTTATTAAATAATGGTCTCATACTTATTTTAACATACGGTTAAGGATGGGAGATCATAATATGTTTATTTATTATAAAATTAATCTTCTTTTTCATCCTTGACGTTTACCCACACTCGATTGAATAGACATGTGTCATTTCATTATAAGTCAAATGATTTCCCAACATCAAGGGGATTAAAAAATTGTAGGTACCGATATCAGACTTCTGAAAGTTGTGTTTACGAGGTATTTACAGAACAGCAGATTAGACCTAGCTGGGGACATAGGGTGCTGGTATTTCCATATAGCGGTGATAAAAAAAGAAAAAGCCACTTATATTCATTCAGTAATGATACATACTTCTCTGTTGAATTAATTTATTTGTTGTCATTGACAAAAAATAAATAAATTACAGAGCGAGTTTTCATGGCTTGATGGCTATTTAGAAACGGTGTGACCTCCGTCACAAAAACAGTGCCCTAAATCACGAAGCAGGATTTTCCCACAGCAGCTTAATTTTGAACATTAAAAGTTTATTTCTTGCAAATGCGTGGTCCGACTGAAAATATTTTTTGGATTTGGAATCAGGAAGATAATCTCTTTCAAATAAACACATCTTGTGTTTAGGGTGAACCATCCCTTTAATGTTGAACCATGTATCAATCCTTGAGATCAACATTGATGTTTTTTCAACCATGAAATCAGTGTCTTTAGCATATCTGCCATTTACAAAGACCATACAGCATTCTGGGTAAATTTGTGGATATGTACATTGTATTGCAGTAAAAACAGAATTTATTTCCATTGCTAGTTTTATGAGTTTTGAAGACAAAAAAAATATGTAAAATAAGCAATGGAGAAAAACCCACCAGGTTAACTGTTATCTGACATACTTGACTTTTAATCGACTAGATAGCAATTTCCAAATTGTCAACTCTTACTGCTTATTTCAAAACTATTCCTCCCAAGCTCCCACACAAGTCAAATAATAGGACATGCATGCTGCTAATGTTATGCATGATAAACAGGACAGAAAATGCCCATTGTGATTTCATTGATAAAAATGACATTGAATCACACACTGTACGATGTATCTTTGTATATAAAAAGTCAATCAGTTTTGATTTATTAAGCTATTTGTATGAAACTGTACATGTGCCCTATGTTATTGAAGTGCCCCCCCAGTAGATCATTTATAGACAGATTCTGTTTTCATTCACAAACTTTGTAGATATTGACTTAACAATCATGCATACAAAATTTGAAAGTACATGTAATCTGATCATTGGTTCATGAGAAGAAGATCTTTAAAGATGTATCAAGTTTTGGTCCATTTTGGTGCCTTTGGGGCCCCAGCCCCTTTTTATTTGCAAAGTTTATGTGGCTTCACATTAGTGGTGTGATATGTTTTGGTCAAATTCGAGTACTGGTACAGCAATCCAGAAAAACATTTTTTCCAAAACAATTTATAAATTAGAATACACACATCAATTGAGCGCATTACATATCATAGCGTGCATAGCATTAAGCATTTCCCATTTTTTCTTTTGTTTCATCATAATGAGATTATGAGTTTGTTATTATTTTTATATAAAAATTGTTGTATTTAAATAAAACCCCATGTAATTGTTGTATTTGTGCAGTGGTAACTGGTAACTTATATGCTTAAGCTGTGTTCTTATATAATAAAAAACTTTTTATTGAACATGGATGAAAAGTGATACATATAGGTACGTATCATGATACACAAGTCAAAATATTGATATATCACGATATACTTTTTGTGTATCGATACTCACCCCTACTTCACATGGGGATGCTACATGCAAATAAAGTTTGGTTAAAATTGGCCCACTGGTTTATTAAGAAGTCGAAAATGTGTTAAAGTTAAAAAGAC
Source organism: Atrina japonica (assembly GCA_030159075.1). Classification (NCBI taxonomy): domain Eukaryota; kingdom Metazoa; phylum Mollusca; class Bivalvia; order Pterioida; family Pinnidae; genus Atrina; species Atrina japonica. The sequence continues at coordinate 26,138 of BROG01000698.1, read as the reverse complement.
ACAACGCACGACGACAGACAAAAGACGATTGCAACAGGTCATCCTGGGCACCTGGCTCAGATGACCTAATACAATTATATGAAGATACTAGATGAGTACTAGATTGTATACAGTTTACATGTACTTTTGTCAAGATCTCCCCATTGGCCATTTATTACAGAAATTAAAAGGATAAGGTCAACAATACCATATATAAATTGGCAGGCAACTATCATTGTGGTAAATATACAATATAAATATATGGTAAGTACATGTATGCATCAGATATCAAAGCTATTGATGGAACAAAGCAATGCAAGTTTTGACAAGTTTCACCTGTAGGTTAACTAAAGGTAACAACTACAATGTATCATCATATTGGTATTAGAAGTTACGCATGTTGTAAACTCTGCAAACAGACACAAAGTAATGAACACTTGAAAAAGATTGATCAATAATTCACTGGTTCATTAATTTTGGAATATGACATTTATAATGTTGTATATAAGGTATAAATTATGTAAACATGTACTTCTACTGTACTTCTTTACCTTGTTTCATAATTATTATGTACATGTACAATAAATATTACATCAACTAAAATCTACATTTTAGCTAAAAGGGTCAGTCTTGGAACTTGGAAGTACATTGTATGACACTAATTGACATCAAATAAAAATTACATTTTATATGAATGTACATGTAATATAATGCATGATATTTGTCAAGAATATCATTTTAATCTTTATCTATCTGTTTTCAGAGATGAAATTCCATGGTGAAAAAGGAAGAAAAATGGCTCATGTAATTTGTAGGGATTTAATGTGGAAAATAAAAATTTTAATTTGCTGCACAATTTTGAAAAAGGAGGAGGAAAATTCTCATCATATAATTCTTACTACAAGTACAATACACATGTACAATGTATATTCATAATATCATTTGTAAATTAAAAAAAACAATATCTAAATCCAAATGATAAAAACCATAATAACAAACATATTTATTTCATTTCTCTTCAATTTACCTTTAATATTCTAAAATATATCTATTTTTATTTTCTTACTTTTATTACTACCATGACACATATCAAGGTGTGTGCACTGAGAATGAACACGGTATGCTATGGTGTAAGTAATTAAGGGTTAGTACGAACAAGAACAGTCTAGATATGGAATAGTACAAACTGCCATGGAGTGACACAGACTTGGATTTTCCACACAAAATATGGTCATGGGGGCCTCACATTGGCCATCAATTGGTCTTTGGAGAATCTAATCCCTAGTCTGCTCTGCCTCCAGTCACCTCTACATCTGCCCTGAAGTACATGTAGCTCAAACACTGCCATAGCAATTGTGCCATATTGATATCTAGTTCCATCCATTTAATTGCAAGCTTCAGTTGTTGACTGTTCATGTTTTATAATCTACGACGAGACTACATTGGGCCCTATCAACACTGCAGGGAGCATTTATACAGAAGCCTGGTGTCAGTTTGGTACCAGTGTTGACAGTACAGACATACATGTATATTGAATTAATTCATAATAAACAGTTGTGGACCGTCAAATTCCATATTTTCTCATGGTGTAACGTAGTAAACAGTAAAAAGCTACAAATCGATAAGTAAGGATTAATACAGTTTGAATATTGACTATGGACCCGTACATTTGTACATTCTAATACAGTTTAGTAAAGATGTACTACGGTTGTTTGATCCGCGGTCAAATTTTGAATATGTTTAATGTTAACCTCAAAGTCACTTTATTACAATTCTATCACAGAATTACTACATAAGAATGGTTTAGTCTTTATTTAGACAATTTAAAAAAAAAATTTTATGCTATTGCTGACAACTCATACATTTTACTGCTCTAAGTGAACTTACCTATAAATGTATGATAGGCCTTGCTTACCTTCTTCAATATTTGGAGCTGGTGACTTATTATGTGATAGCTAGTAAACATAGGACAAAGCCCTGCCTAGCGACTGACATTTTTTAACATTGCTATTGCTTATCTCCATGGAATCTGTCAAATTTTCACAAAATTTAGTTCAGTCATCTATGAAAGGTTACTGATAAAAGTTATGCAATGACTTAAATTCAGACAGAGTTGCTCATTTGGTAGAGTACCAGATCTTCAACATTAAGGTCACCTGGTTCAATCCCCAGTCATGCCAGATTTTAAGAGGTGAGGTTTCATCTCCTGTCTGCACAGTTCTATGCCTAGATGGAGGGTAAATGGTCTAGGATGTGCAGTTTGATTGCCATCGTCAGAATCAGATTGTACAAGTGTATGGTCATTTAATGTATTATTGGTTTAATCTATTTCTGGTGTATTTTATGATCAGCTGTTTTTCTTCAAATGCCGAACTGTGAGTAAAATATACAGTCATATAACTTCGGTCACCAAGTTTTGTTTATAAATCCCACCATCTTGGAAACTGAAACCAGGGGCTGAAAATTCCTTAAGTCCGAGGTCCAGGACCTACATATTTTTCTTTCGGACCCTGTCATTCTCTTGCTGTGTGGGTCTGAGGACCTAACAAGTCTGAATCAGTGAATGACTTTTCTGTTAATTTCTTTCTTTCTAGACTTCATTTGTTTCCTATGTAAAGTTCAATTGTCATTTTCTAATATGATTTTGTAGCAGTTTTTGGTTTATATAATTATGTGTTCCCACTTTTGATAATTATCATATGTATTAATCATATTAAAAATCTTGACTTTGATTTATTGTAATTGGACCCATATGTTAGAGGACCGGACCCAGACAAAATTTAACAAAAAAGTCCTGGACCCAAGCAGCTGAAAGAAAATTTTCAGCCCCTGTGAAACTGCGTACAAAGTGGAAATATTTTTAGTCTGTATCTGGTATATGCTAAAAAACACCCATAATTAAAAGTTTTGACATTTAAATTTATATACTTGGATGGACTCATTTGGATTAAAAAATATCTCCACAGTAAGTACATGTTTACTTTTCGATTGTAGCATTAGCTGAATTGAAGACAATGGCTACGTAATTTGACCTGTCAAATCTGCCCGGTTGCAGATGTCTCGTATGAAAGGATGGGCTGCAACAAAGAAGGAGGGGGGAATCAAAACAGTAAAATACCCTCTTCGTAGCAGCTGTAACTTCTGACGTGAGACACAGAGTGACAGACACTGAATTTTACTTGACTCGGTAGATCGGATGGGCCCCGGTGAATCATTAATGTAAGATACATGGGGAAAGTCAGCAAGTGGTAAAATACAGTCTACGTTACCGCTGTAACTATGCCACAACATTAAGCTACATGATTGTGCCAATGACCGAGAACGATACTACGAAATTGTGTGGCCGACACTTACACAGTCACGATGTTGTTTTTAGTTTAACCTCGTTATTTTAAAGCGAGTAACTTATGGTTTTGGAACATAAGTAAATTTTACCTTTTTCTTGTATTATTTTCACTTTTCCCCTCATCCATGGTCGTTTTCAAATGTTCATCTCTTAACTATCTAGTAATATGTGTCATCTGCTATTCTTTAGACCGGAAATACGATCGTTGCGACATCTGGTATAAATTGTAAGCAAGTGGCGTGACAGGGACAGTAACCGTTCCGTTCCTACTTAAAAAAATAATATTACAAAATCATTTTTAACTTTAAATATCTTTATTTATACCATTAAAACGCAATTTATCAGATCTAATATGAAAAAAGTGAATAAATTCCTCAAAGGTTTAAACCAGGGAATGCAATAATAATACATTATGACAGCGTGGAATTTTTCGTGTTTTTTGCCGAATTAAGGTTTGTTCATAAAATAGAAGATGCACGTTTTGCGAAAGTTGGTACTTGCGGTATTTCATTTTGACTGTAGCAATCACCTTCAAAGTCTAACATTTTAGTTAATTTTTGTTAATAAGCTATTTACGCGAAATAGTATAATATTTATTTAGGCCTAAACTAAAACGGATATAAGTCTACTGGCCCGTCAAATTTGCAAATTGGTCTATCAAGAAAAAAAAGTAGAAATGGAGTAGAATTTCATAAAATATTTTTAAAGACGACTGCATTCCTTTCCATCTTGCCGGTTACTTCATCTACTATGTAAAATAACATTTGGTTCTTTTCATCCTAGAATGAAACTGAACTGTATGTTGTTGTAAACAGATATACATAAACTGTTATGTTTGTTTACAACAACTTGGTGTCCATCAAATAAAATGTTCATTTAACCTACTCATATTTTAATCAAACTTGGTATGTTGCTCAAAATTTAATACAGCTAGAGTGAATTCATTTTTATTTCCGAAATGCGATAGCGTTATACTTAAAGGGCTTTCAAATCTTCGCTATAACCTGGCTTATGTTTCTAAAAAGTGTTTCTCAAACACTTTGTCAGTATGTTGCCTATGAAAATGTGTACTTCTTTCTCAAAAACATTTCAAAGATGTTGTACTTTATGACATTTCTTTCATACTGAATGTTTGTTTGTTGTTGTTGTTTAACGGCTTCAAATTTTGGCCTATGCTGGACACTTACGGCCAATGAGCAGTGAGGGTTCTTTAACTTGCCGACACCTACTGTGACATGGGACCTCGGTTTTCACTGTCTCATCTGTAGGACAGCTTCATACTGGACACATATTAATTCATAACAAAGCAAACACAGAGACTTCAAAACATTGATAACCAATCATGAAAATGAATACTCAGGAGCATAAAAAAATCTCAGATACCAAGGTACATGTAAAAATCTTTAGGATGTCGTCCAGGATATAGGTACAAATCTGGTAAAAAATGGACAAACAGGGATCTCTGGAAATCAAGAGGTGAGAGCGTAGGACTAAGCACCCCCTGTCGACCGGTCACACCCACCGTGAGTACAGAAAAATCAAAATGAAATACTTGAGGAACGAATCCTCGTCACAATTGGTACAGACGTCTCAACAGCCGCCATCGAACCGGCAACTCAACATTTTACTCAGTGAAACACTTAACAGAGTAATCGCAAACTAAACTATTATACCAACGATATATATAATCTAATATAATCGCTGATTATACCGACCATAAAATTTGCGGAACGTTGACATCAAACGTGGTTTTCGATATCTGTGTCAATAATTTTTCAGTGAGTAGTTTACCTCTCTATATGAAATGTGTTCAAATGCACTGGTAGATCGGATCATTTGTGAAATATATACTGCATGTGCGGGTGATTGTGTGATAATACTACTTAAATAAGGAAAAATTACGATAGGAAATCCGAAATCGTCGCGCTTGTCGTATAGCTTAGTTGTTAAATTCCCCGTCTGTGTCTATAGTAAGTAAAATGTCTAAGTATGAAGCGTGTTTGCTTGATTCTGTTGTATCTTTAATTTCTAGTTCGCTGGGATATATCACATTGACATATGTATGAAAATTGTCATTATTAATTTTAAAAAAAAAACGTCAACGATATATATAAATGTCAAATTAAAGGATACCACTAGCTTTGTCTTTTTTTAATTCAGCAGTTTCAGAATGAAGTCTGCTTCGTAGGTCAGTCAACAAAGGAGCACAATAATTGGCTCCCATATGGATGCCGACAGTTTGTTGAAAGACACCTCTCTCTCTCTCTCTCTCTCTCTCTCTCTCTCTCTCTCTCTCTCTCTCTCTCTCTCTCTCTCTCTCTCTCTCTCTCTCTCAATCTTGTGATTGACAGGGATATTTACATAGAATTTCTCATGATCAGTTATCTCAAGTATCCTACGTAATGTAGATATTATGATATAAATAATTTCAATCAAGTATTACTAAATGATCGGTAGTAATAACTGTTGATCATTTTATCAGCGACAAGAAAGATACACGGAATATTTTGTTTACAAGTAAGATATTTAAACAATGTTAGTTAAGATACTGAACCCACTGGATGTCTTCGGTAAAACCCTTTCAATCAATAAAAGTCATTTTAACAATATATTATTGCCGATAACTTTCAGAGCCAATAAAATGGAAATCCGTATAGATTGTGATCATCTTAAAGGTAAAGTTAGACATGTTTATTGCCACTTTCATCTTGTACTTTTGTCAAAATTCTTGATTTTATAGACTTTGCTGCAGTTTGGCGGAAAATGTATATGCGGCAACTTATTTGTATGTGGAGTAGCTGTAGGAATCAATATTATCAGGGTTAAACAGTTCGTTTTATCATGTCCGGACAGCCCGAGGGGCCCGGGACTTTGAAGGTAAAATACAGATTTATCTTAGATATGTGTTCAGTTTTTAAGGACAGCGCTCAAAGTGCATCCATAAGCAGTTTATTTTTCTTTATTTAATTGACATTTTCTTTTACCTTAAGGTATTCGTCATGTTCGTGTGTTTTCCTCTTTCTCGTTGAAAAAATAATTTGATTTTCATTTGAAGCACTTAATGTTAATTTGGACACCAATGTTTTGTTTGTTTGATCAGTATTGTATCACATCCCGTCATTTTTTTCTCACTAAAATTGAAAAATCACCAGCTTTAGGTGAAGTACCACAAATTTTGACATATGCTATGAACTGACGCCAATGTAGTGGGGGTTCTTTTACGTACCACGCCTGCCGTGCCCCGTGATCTCGGTTTTAAGTCTCATCCGGAAGACACGACATTTTTACTTTGTGTGCCAAACAGTGACTTCCATTTTTAAAAATTCTTTGGTATGACCCGGTACTGTGGTAATCAGTTGAGTCTTTCTTTATTTTTAACCTGCAACAACATTTCCGATTTACGAAAGTCTATGTCGAATTACTTTTTATCTAGACTAAAACATTTGTACGTTTAAATTTTCTTCTGATAAATTCAGCTTAATTAACCGCAGAGCCAACCTGGCTCAGTCGGTAGCGCGCTCGACTCTTGATCGTGAGTTTTGTGAGTTCAAGTCCAGCCGGCGACAATTTGGTTTCCTGTCCTTCAGATGAGACAGTAAAATATATTGGGCGCTGTTTTACTTTTTGTTTACTTTTATTTTTTAATACCAGTTAATGATATCACTCATTCGAACAGGTGATATAACTTATGCGAATAGGTGAAATCATTTTCATAAATTCTTAAGTGATATCACTTATACGAATGAGTGATATCACATATTGGAATGAGTGATATCACCTTTTCGAATGAAAGATATCACCTATTCAAATGAATGAGTGATATCACCTACTGGAATAAGTGATATCAATTATTCGACTAAGTGATATTACATTTTGGCTTTGTAAAGTGATATTACCTATTCGAATAGGTGATATCACTTATGAATCAATGCCAATGTATACTCCCTACACAAAAATAAAATATATTCCTGGGTCTAACAAAAATATGTCTTGTGTCATCATGGGCAATATAAATTATTTTTTTTTTTGTTTCCTTAAATTTGGTCCAAAGAATTATATAGGAGGGTGTTTTAAGTTTAACCACTTTTAAAACAATTTTGTGCGGAAATCGGAGCCTAGTTCAAAATGGCAGGGGTCAGCCGTGTGGTTTCGGCGGTTCATTCTGCTTTGAATGCTGAACTCCGTCCAAATCCTACAACAGACACTGGAGATGATTCCGACTCTGCAGCGCTGTGCCTTTATCACGATGTCGTAATATCGTCCTTTGCGCTTTGCTCTTCCATAGATAAGCCTATAGGCCTCAAATGATATTCACTGCAGATCTACATTTATGGAAGAAATGGGGAGCATAAGAGTTTTACTGTTTACAAATTCGAATATTTATGGGACACCGTTTTACTTTTTAACACAAATTAGTGATATGACTCTTTCGAATAGGTGATATCACTTACTCAATAAGTGATATCACCTATTCGAATGGATAATATCACCCATTGGAATACCGAATAAGTGATATCACCTATTCGAATGGGTAATATCACCCATTGGAATACCGAATAAGTGATATCACCTATTCGAATAAGTAATATCTCCTATTTGTAAGTGTGATATCACCTATTCGAAAGAGAGATATCACTTATACGAATAAGTGATATCACGTATAAAAACGAATAAGTGATATCATCTATTCGTATAAGTGATATCACACTTTCGAATAGGTGATATCACTCTTTCAAAAAGGAGACATCACTTTATACGTTTTTATAGACGATATCACCTCTTCGTAAAAGTGATATCACCTATTCGAATAGGTGATATTACTTTACAAAACAAATAAGTGATATCACTCATTCGAATAAGTGATATCACTTATTCAAATCTGGAAACAGTAAAAACTTTATGCTCCCCATTTCTTCCATAAATGTAGATCTGCAGTGAATATCAATAGGCCTATATCTATGGAAGAACAAAGCGCAAGGGACGATATTACTGTATTGTGATAAAGGCACAGCGCTGCAGAATCGGAATCATCTCCAGTGTCTGTTGTAGGATGTGGACGGAGTTCAGCATTCAAAGCAGACAGAGCTGCCGAAACCATACCACCGACTCCTGCCATTTTGAACTGGGGTCGGATTTCCGCACAAAATTGTTTTCAAAGTGGTTGAACTTAAAACACCCTCCTATATAATTCTTTGGACCAAAGTTAAGGAGACAAAAAAATAAATAATTTATATTGCCCAAGATGATACAAGTTATATTTTCATTAGACCCAGGAATATATTTTATTTTTGTATTTGTCGGCATTGATTCATAAGTGATATCACCTATTCGAATAGGTGATATCACTTTACAAAACGAATAGGTGATATCACTCATTCATTTTGAATAGGTGATATCACTCATTCGAATAGGTGATATCACTCATTCAGATAGGTGATATTTCTCAATCGTATAAGTGATATCACTTAAGAATTCATAAAAGTGATATCACCTATTCGCATAAATGATATGACCTATTCGAATGAGTGACATCACCTATTCGAAAGAGTGATATCACTAACCGGTATTAAAAAGTAAATGACGCCCCATACTTATTCGAATGTGTAATATCACTTATTCGTTTTGTAAAGTGATATCACCTATTCGAATAGGTGATATCACTTATTCAAAAAGGTGATATCACCTATAAAACATATTAATTGATATCTCCTATTTGAAAGTGATATCACCTATTCGAAAGAGTGATATGACTGATACGAATAGGTGATATCACTTATTCGTTTTTATAAGTGATATCACTTATTCGTATAAGTGATATCACTCTTTCAAATAGGATATATCACTTATTCGAATAGGTGATACCACTTATTTGGTATTCCAATGGGAGGTATCACCCATTCGAATAGGTGATATCACTTATTGGATAAATCGAAAGAGTGATATCACTAACTGGTATTTAAAAATAAAACGGCGCTCCATAAAAAAAAACATTCACCGGCATTTGGTGACGTCTCCATTTGAGTGAAAGATTCTTGAGTGGGGCGTTAAACAACAATAAACAAACAACTGCATGTTGTTTTGTACGGAAATACAGCATTCTCGTACTAAATAAATTATTCCTTAGAAATACTATACTCAGAAAACGTGAACTTGATTATTAACTCACAAGCATCAAAACTCTACGGGGAAGAAATAATTTATTTGAAAATGCTTTAAAGTATGTAATAGCGCAATGGTAAAGAAATGATTAAGACAATACAACAAGTGATACTACTACTACTACAAATACTGCTACTACTAACCTAATAATAATATGATAAGATAATATGATATGATTACGACGATGATTTATAGATATGATAATATGATATGATTACGACGATGATTTATAGATATGATAATATGATATGATATGATTACGACGATGATTTATAGATATGATAATATGATATGATATGATTACGACGATGATGTAGATGATAATAATAATGACAATATTATTAGTGGCCCATATGATAACATTATCAGTACATACTTTATATCAAATTTATTTATTAAACGTGATTACAAACCTGAATCGTTTTAGATACAAAAATTTGAAGCAATATGTTTGAGCTGTCGTCTGCAAAATTGTCAAATCAAACTTAAACTATTTTAATACAATACAAATGAACTCTAAATTTAAAATTACCTACATTTATTTCTCTTTATACTCTTAAACATAGATATATATATAAACACACACACAAATTTAAAATTCATTCCGCTTTTAACGACGCCATAAAATATTTTGGATGACATGAATGCCATACAGAAAAAGTAGCTCTGGCGAAATTTCCGTATGCAACTATGTGCAATGCAACATTACGTATTGCACGGACGTATTGAACGATGTACTGTAACTATAATATTACACATGTATGTAATAAAATCACTTACGTCCGGTTTCTTCTTCGAATCACACGCGTTCTCTTAAACTTCTGTAACAATTACCGACTTGAATTTCCGATGTTGAATTCGTACTAATGGTTATAAAGGGTTATCGTTCTTTCAATCACCAGGGAACCTCTTTCTGATGTATATAATATATAGCTATTGCATAAAAGATTCATGTAAAATCTCCATCGACGACAGGTCTTAGTGCTGTAAAGTACAAAAAATATCTTGTTAACTCAACAATATGTTAAAACAAGATACTAAGTAGTTTTAACACATCTTTATAGCAAGGTATATCACTTATATTTAGTCTGAATATGACTATATCATGTTACGGATATCTTGTCATATAGCAAGATATATCACGTATATTGTGTCGTGTATGAATATATCATTTTACGAATACCTCGCCAAGCGGTCATCACGACATTTAAAAGCTCTAGGTCCTAAAGCGAGTATTGAATGACATGGGCGATATATATATAACCACGATGCAATCGGAAGAAGATATGATGGTGGATAGAAGACGTCAAAGACATTTTAATTGATAGTAACTCCCTTTCGCCAATCAGATCTAAAATTAACTGATGACATTTTCACCGAACTTGACCTTTTCACCAAACTCGACGGGTGTGGAATGCTAACACGTGACGCTGACTCCTTCCTAACACCTGGTACCATTCCGTTTTTGGATTCGCAATTGTTCTTAATGTTGAGACCATTTGTATATCTAATTTGTCGTATTCTAATAGACTTGGAGTTTCGATTATCCATTGATACTACTTTTAACAAATTTTTAAAGTTGTTAAGTTATAGAATTTTAATATACGCAATGTTAACATTAAGATGACAAATTAAATTGATTCTTCAAGGTACGAAAGCAAGAGTACTAAAGTGCACATGTTTAATGATATGAGAAACATTTCAGAGACTTTTAAATAAACCAAATGTAGATCTGATTCCACATGTTCTCTCTGTGTGGGCGTGATCGCACGTTTTTGAATGGTTGTTCATACTTGAAACCCCCCTCACACATTGGAATCTGGATATACATGTACTTTGTACTAATCACAAAAGTTTCAATGACGACGAAGAAGGGGATTCGAAATATTCATAATGGAAGGTAATCTCGTATCACCATAAGCTGGTCATGAAAGTAATGAATACCACAATGGATTTGAAAAACACAGTCAGAAGTCACCAAATTTACTCAGTACTCAAGTTCAACTAACGTTTCATGATTTTGAAGTATAACACTCTATTCTGTAACTGGACATGTGTGTATGTATTGACGGCATACGACTGTAAATAATGATCAAAATTACTGCTAATTTGAAGAAAATTTTAGGGCCCGAGGTCACTAAATTTACTCAGTACTCAAGCTAAACTATTATTTCATTATTTTGACTATATAGTCGTTTTCAAAACTTTTGAATCTGAGTGAATAAGAAATTTATTATTTTTTTCATCATTCACATATCAATTTTTGCATAACACGTATGGTTTTCCTGTAAAAAGTATGTTGAGTACCGTTCTCAAAATTTAAGTACGTACTCAAATATATTTTGAATATTTCTGAAGTTTTCTTCAAAAGCGCAATACATTTTACCATTAATACAAATGTATACAATATATATACAAACATGTCCAGTTACAGAATAAATTTTGCATGTTTTTGCCTTAAAATCACGAAAAGTTATCTGAGCTTGAGTACTGAGTAAATTTGTTGACTTCGGGCCCAGAAATATTAAAAAAAAAATTCGAGTGCGTACTCAAATTTTAAGTACAGTGCTCAATGTATTTATTTAGGAATATCGTAAGTGTGACGCTAATATTTATACGCCAATTATGAAAAGTAATAATAATGTTTTTGTGACCACTGAATTCCAAAATTTTACAAACTATTATATAGTCAAAATAATAAGATAAAAGTAAAGCTTGAGTAAATTGAGTAAAGCTTTAGTAAATTTGGTGACTTCGGACCAACGACTATATCCAAATTTGGTGAATATTGGACAAACGAGGTCTTCTGGAAATTACAGGTTATAAGAATTTCAATAAACAGATACACACTTAATCGTGTAAAACTATCAACAATCATTAGTTATGCATATGGACTCACTTTTGTATGCTTCTGATCATTACAATAATTTATTAACTATCTTTATTTTCAAGGCTGGAGTGATACATATTCGCCGAAAAGGAAAACTAACTAATGAAAAGGAAAATAGTTTCCATACGAATAATGAGACAAATAATGCTTGTAAACAACCGGATTTAGAAAAGCAATTAACTAATCGTTCACATATTAATACAGTTGTGGAAAATTGTCCGAAAGAAAAAATTATCCCAAATCAACATATTGGAGCAGATATCGATTACACAGCAATAAATGGAAAAATAAATCCAAAAAACATTATTGAACATTTCAAGAAACCTCTTATGTCACCGGCAAATGTACGTAGAGGACAGATATCATTACAAGATTTGGATACAGGAAAGGAAATAAGAATGCCAAGGGTCTTACCAAGTATCCTCGATCATTCTGAGTCTACGGATAATGTAAGTAGATAAAAAGGTCTCAAAAGATAAATTATATATGTGTGCAATTACTATTTCATTGTTCTTAACATGGCACCAACACTTGGATGTTGTTTTACTTTGAGAAACTGCCTACCAAACACTATTTCTGGGGATATCGGAGGCTTGGTTTTAAAAATCTAAAATTCAGTGCTGCATTCGGTTATTACATAACTTTCTATTTGGGAGGGGGTAAAACTTGATACGGTTTCCGATTAATCTATTATACGGTTTCCGATTAATCTATTTCACTAAATTAAATGTTTAGTTACCTGTTCGGTACCGGTTGTTGAGTCGTCTGTACCGATTATGACGAGGATTCGTTCCCCACTTATTTCATTTGAATTTGACTGTAGACTCAAGGCGGGTTTGACCAGTCAACAGTAGATGACAACTCCTCCATGACTCCTGGCCCCACGTCTGGATATCCATAGGTCCGTATTTGTCTAATATTCACCATATTTGTATGTTGAATCCTGGACATCCTGAAGATTATACTTTGGTATTTGAGATTTTTTTTTAAATTTACAACTGTTAACAAGAAGAAAATGTCCATCTGAAGTTACTGCTGGTTAAATAAGTTGTACAATAGATGAATAAACCCTAAATAACATGCCTTAATATACTTTTCTGAATGAACACCATTCATTGTTGTCATATACATGGAATAATGAGGACATTTTGCTTGCTTCTAAAGCATTTAACAAAAGCGTAAAGTATGGTTTCCTTGATGCAAGTAAATTCCATTCAAAATATTTCACGGAAATGGTTTTAAAACTTCGTCGGTATAAATGTCTTGTTAGTACATTCAATATTACTCAAACTGTTTAAAACCTTGATAGCAATTCTCTATACCTATTGTGACGAGGAGGACGACATCCAATGCATTATTTGGATCTGATGATGGACTCACGGCGGATGTGACTGGTTGGGGATGCTCCATCATAGCTGATTCCACCGATTAGTGATTGCCATTCTTCCAAGCATACAATTTTCCTTATATATATTTATATATATATATATATATATAATATATATATATATATATATATATATATATATATATATATATATATATATATATATATATATATATATATATATAATTAAATATGGTAATGGCAATGGTCATCAACAAAAATGTATTGAATATATATCAAGAATCTCATAGTGGTTATAAGAAGTTGATGAAGTAAATAAGATAACACTAATGTACGAGGCTTTATGCGAAGAATAAACAAAATTAGTTAATCCGATAAGAAGCTACTCCTTTGCATACGATTATATGAAATGTGTTGGTTAGATTCTGGTAAGTAATGGTTTGAATTTATCAATAAAATATTGCTCTTTGAGTGTAATATGCGAATAGTCATCTGTTTGGTATATTGGCATGATTTTGAAATTCCGTTTACTGCTCTGAAGTATTTGTTGAGAAACGAATAAATTACAATTATGCGGTAACTTTATATTGCTTTGTATAGAGCTACTTTTTGGTTTAGTGACTGAGTACATCCAATATATTCTTCCTGGCACCTTTCACATAAAATTACATATATTATGTTTTTAGAATTGCAATTTAATATTCGTTTGATACAAACAATGTAAAAACAATGAACATGAATTTTTTAAATTTGAATGTCTGGCCTTCAATAATGACGTCATATACTTCACATCTTTTATTTTTGCATTTAATGACACCTCGATCTTTGAATCCTCATTATTTGTAAAATGGACACGAGCTAGTAATTGTTTGAGATTTTTAGGTTGTCGTTTACTTTTTATAATTTTTGTTTCATTTAAAATTATATATAGTTTTTCATCTACTCGTAAACCGTTTAAGCCTTTATATGCTTTGTTAAATATTTCCGGATTACATTAATTAAAAGTTGTTACAAATGCTAATGGTTGGTGTTTAATCTTTGATTTTGTTTGTTTCAGCACTGATAAAGGAATATATTCAGCTAGGTCTATCCCTTTGTTTATCAGAGTCAAAGGATATCCTCATTCCTTAATTCATCTAATCGGTTTTCCCTTAGGGCTGATAGTACAATGATAGCACATAAGCGTCGTGCTAATGTGTATGGAATAGAATCTGCAACTTTTGGGGTGTTGACTTTTTTGTGCAAGATGATGTAGATTTTCTAAGTAAAATCCCGACTAATATTAATTTAAATACTATTTTAGTTACTTTTGATGTATTAAGTCTTTATTCTAATATTCCACATCATTTAGGTAAATATTTCAAACACAACACCAAAGCTACAATGCTAGAGTCGATCGTTTCTGTCAATTAGACTTCATCAGTTGAGCTCCAATTTAAAACGTATATGTATTTTCTAAAGAGAAAGTGGCATCATATAAGGCCAAATAATAAAGCTAAAAGTATAGCTGAAATTTGTCTAAGAGTAACCACTGTAAAAAGTTGACTATCTTAGCTGTAGAAATTTTTGGAATATAAATGGTGTTATCAGTGCCAAATATTACTATAGTATAAGATTATCAGCTGGTACAGAAATACCAGGTACTAGGTTTATGTATACCCTCGGGGACTCAAACGGTCCACAAGAAGTGGCAACGACCTAGTGGTTATAAATATTATAAACACAACACCAAAGCTACAAAAGAAGCAATTTACTTTTGGGTTCGTAATTTTCCAAACAATTTACATCATCGCTTTAACGAAAAATTTTTAATCGATGCAATCGAATTAATTTTGAACGACAATACATTCCAATTTTTGTTGATGACCATTGGCTGATGAGCGTTTGTAACGCGAAACGCGTGTCGCAATGTAAGTTAATAAAACTTAACTGTTTTGTGGTGTGGCATTCTGTATATATATATATATATATATATATGTGTGTGTGTGTCTTGTTTCAGAACAAGAAAACACGAGAAATACCCCTGGACATTTTTCCTAGGACTGAGAAAGTTCGACACAGGATCTCGAGACAAATTTCCAACTTAGGCATGTTTCACATAGCAGATCAGTCATCTTTGCTTCCTTGTTCGCACATATTTTGTAAATACCGCTTTCAGAAGCGAACACATAATCAACATCCAATACCTTCAATGTGCATATCAAGAAAATTAGTGCCAAACAAACGTGTAGGAGGGTTTTCGACAGAAAACAGGGGCGAGTACTTACCGTGTTCCCAACCATTCGAGTGCAGACATGATTGTTCTAGATCCGTAAATGGAGTACATCATTCTCCTGATTGCAGAACGATTTACTATACATTGTGCAAACAATGCCGGAACATTTACATGCGGAATTATGTTTCACAAACTGACAATTTAAAGTCTTTAGATCATATAGATTCAGAGTTTGATATTTTTCTTCAAGAAATTTGTAAAAATGAAAGCCATGTAATTGGAGAATGTTCCCATTCACAATCTGTAACAAATTGTGAAAAACAAGTAAGAGGTTCATGCACAATACGGAAAGAAAACATTGGCCGTGTACTGGATTTAACTGAAGATAAAATGGCAAATCTTGTAAATAATTTGTCAAACAGATTTGAAGATGGAATTTCATCAACAAAGAAAGTCATACTGGAAACTGAAGATAAATTAAGACATGTCGATACAATGTACCTTGAAACTAGTAAAGAGGTTGATAAAGCGATAAATGAAAGCATTTTGATGTTAGAAACACGGAGAAAGGAATTGAAAAATGATTTATTTATAAAATGTAAAAGAACGAGATATGCCCTGAGGAAAAACAAAGAACGGCTGGAACGCAACCTTAACATAATGATTTCAGAACAAGAGTTTGCTTCTCAAGTTTTCAACAACACATTGCCTGATGATTTGGCTTCTGTGATGAATAAAGTATCAGATCGTTTTGTAAAGGCGGCTAACAAACAAAGCAGTTTAGTTCCATTTGAAATTTTCCTTCTGTATTTTGATGGCGATAAATTCGGTTCATCGTTCAAAAAGCATGTAAGTGATATGGGTAAAATATGTTCGAAATCACCACAAGCAGTTATAGAAACATTTGATATTGGTGTGGGAATCAAAGCAAAGATTATGAGCCTCTTTTTACACGATCTCGGAGGGTATACCCAAAAAGATTGTTCGACAATTGTGGAGGTTGACGTTTATGATCCAGACGACAGAATGTCGTCTGCTTTAGTGGAAAGCTCATCCACAGCGGATGGATGTTACAACGTGTTCTACACTGCAGAAACGTTAGGCCAGTACAGGGCAAATGTCAAGGTTATGGGTAGACAGTTGAACGACGACGGATATCGATTTGCTGCTAAAGTTTCTGGTGAATATTTATTAATATACTTTTACATGGTAACCAAGTTCATTTACCTAATGTACCAATGACGTTTTTATATAATTACATGTATTGTCAATTTAATTTTGTACTAGTAAGGATGCAAAGGTAGGCTTCTAATAGAAGGGTCAGACATGAGGATGCTCGAGTCACAGTTTTACATGTCTAAGGACACTGATTTGTCACTGCGAATGGAAATTTCCAAGAATAAAAACGAAGTAGGTTTTCATGACTCCCAAATGAAAGTTGTTGTGAAAGCGACTTAGTGATCGATTCAATTACTTTGTTAGAATCATGCTTAGCAATATGAAATTGTGAATTAATTGTGGATATCAATTTCTCGATAGTGATTATATTCTGGCTGTATATATATATATATATACTCGCAAAATGGCGTCAAGGGGCAATCAATCAATGGTCTTGAATCCACATCGCATTACATACAAAGATTTGTTTTAAAGGGTCATTAACTGTCTTTACAAAATAAAATTATTTCGATCTTTCTACTTTCACTACTTGTAGTCCACTGGCTAATTATATGTTTGCCCCCCCCCCCCCCGGGAATTGCAGGTTATATTTTTGTTGAAAGCTTATCAAAAATGAAACAAAATGAGACATGTTAGCACTCTGGGCGTTGAGGCTTTTAGGAAATTTCGGTTAAGAAAATTAACAAAAATCGCTGAAAAACCTCAAATAATCCCTCATTTATGGCCTCTGTTTGCAATGAAAGTACTGGTTGTATGGTAGATATCTTAGATGACAAGTATGGACCCATTTAACAAACACTATTTATCAAATTTGGTGTTTTGGGGTAAAAATCATTTTTTAAAAACAGAAATCTATGATAAATGTACTATACTTTAAGCCACTTAAAACCCATATTTTTACCAAGCTGTTTTTCCGAGGGTGTGTTTTTCTGAAAGCCTACCAGAGATGCTACAAATTGAGCTTTGTTAGCACTCTGGCCACTTAGGGGTTTTGGGGTAAAAACCATAGAATATTAACAGAAATCGCTGAAACTAGAGTAATAATTGTGTTGCAAATAGTTTAAATGATATGCATGGACACAATAAACAATGATTTGTTTTATTTAAGCTGGTGTTTTGAGGTAAAAAACCATGAAAATCAACAAAAATCGCTGAAAACTGGAAAACCTCAATTAATTCTTCAATTGAGGCCTCTGTTTGTAATGAAAGTAATGGTTGTATGGTAAATATCTTAAATGATAAGTATTGACCCGTTGAACAACCACTGTGTATCACATTTTGTGTTTTGGGGTAAAAAATCTATTTTTAAAACAAATTTGAGAAAAAACAGTAGACTTTAAACCACTAGTAACCCAGCTTTTACCAACATGTTTTTGGAGAGCATAATTTTCAGAAAGCCTATCAAAAATGCTACAAAGTGAGCTTTGTTAGCACTCTGGCTACTTAAATTTTTGGGTAAAATCCATATAGATGAAACAAAAATTGCTCAAAATTGGAATTAAACAAATAATCCTTCTTTTAAATTCTTGTATGACTTAAATGTTAAGTATGGTCATAATAAAGAATGATTGGTTATTACAGTCGATGTTTATCGGTAAAAGCCGTGAAAAATTAACATCAGTTACTTTTATCACAAATGTAAACTATAATCGAAGGATTACTAGGTTTCTAATTTTCAATACTTTCTGTTAAGATTTCTTGGTTTTGCCTTAAAACTCCTAAACTCTCAAACAGCCAGAGCTCACATAACACATTTTGTATCATTTTATAAAATGTTGGCCAAAAAAAAAAAGAAAAGAAAAATACCCTCAAAATACCTGTTTTGAAACTGGGATTATTAGTGGTATAAATCTAATATTACTTCACAGATTACGGCTTTAAAACTTGGGTTTAGACCCCCATACACCACATCTGACATACACTGAATGCTTAATATACCAATAATTGTCAATTAAAATATCTGCTACACCACCGTTTCTTGTATTTTATCCTGGTTTTCAGTGATTTTTGCTATTGTTCACCCCAAACCTCCATAACCCCTATGGCTAGAGTGATAACATGTCTCATTTTGTAGGAATTTTGATAAGCTTTCAGAGAAACATACCATCAAAACTTGCTCCTTGCTAAAAATTGGGGTACATGTATTAAGTGGCCTAAAGTGAAATAAACTTTTTTACAGATTTCTGTTTAAAAATTGGTTTTTACCTTAAAACACCACATTTGATATACAATGATTGCTTAATAGACCAATACGTATTATTCCAAGCCATAATAAATGAATGATTATTTGAGATTTTCCAATTTTCATCACTTTTTTGCTATTTTATGGTTTTACCTCAAAACTCTTAAATGCCCCAAGGGCTAGAGTGCTAATATGGCTCATTTGTAACATTTTCATCAAGATTTCTGACAAACATACCCTCCAAAATACCCCTTGTTAAAAACTACGGTTTTAAGTGGCCTACAATCTATTAATTTTTCTCACAGACTTCTGTTTAAAAATTAGTTTTTAGTCCCCAAAACACCAAATTTGTAACATAATGATTGTATAAAGTACCAAGGTTTCTAATTTTAGATATCTCTCATGCAATCATCAAACTCATTGTAAAAAGTGCAATAAATGAAGCACTAATTGAGATTTTCCAGTTTTCTGTAGTTTTGGTATTTTTTATGGTTTTATCTAAAAATTCTTAAATGCCTTAGAGGCTAGCGTTCAAACATGGCTTGTCTTGTAGCATTTTGGTAAGCTTTCAGATAAGCATACCTTTCAAAATCACATTTGATAAAAACAGAGGTTTTTAGTTGCCTAAAGTCTTGTCATTTTTACATAGATTTCTATTTAAGAATTAGTGTTTTACCCCAAAAAACCAAATTTGATACACAGCTGTTGTTTAAAGGGTCAATACTTATCATTTGAGATATCTACCAAACAACCATTACTTTTAATGCAAACAGAGGACATAACTGAAGGATTGATTGAGGTTTTCCAGCTTTCAGCGATTTTTGTTTATTTTCATGGTTTTCACCTCCAAAACCAATCGTGATAAAACAAATTATTGTTTTTTGTGTCCATATTTATCTTTTATGCAATCTGACATACAATTATTACTCTTATTGCAAAACAACCTTCAACAAAGGATAAATTGTATATTTAGAATTTTCAGCGATTTCTATGGTTTTTACCCCCAAACCCCTTAGTGGCCAGAGTGCTATCAAAGCTCAGTTTGTAGCATTTTTAGATACGCTTTATAAAAAACATACCCTCTGAAAAAACAGCTTGGTAGAACATGGGTTATAAGTGGCTTAAAGTATAGTACGTTTTTCACAAATTTCTGTTTTGAAAACTGATTTTTTACCCCAAAACACCAAATTTGATAACTAATGGTTGTTTAATGGGTCCATACATGTCAATGAAGATATGTACCATACAACCAGTACTTTCAATGCAAATAGAGGCCATAAATGAGGGATTAATTGAGGTTTTCCAGTTTTCAGCGATTTTAAAAATTTTATATGTTTTTACCCCCAAAACTCCTAAACGCCCCAACGGCCAGAGTGCTAACATGGATCATTTTATAGAAGTTTTTAGAAACTTTCAGAAAATCATAACCTTCAAATTTCACCAGGGGGGACAGGGGTTATTGGTGACTCAAAGACTATTGTACTTGATGTACAATAATAAATAAAATCTAACATATGCACAAAATATTATATTCCTATATATTTTGTGAAAAGAGGGTCGGGTTCCGTGTTGTATGTACATGACTGTATATACAAATAATAAGGCTGAATCAATCAATCGCAAGTGAAAAAGTGCCAAACTGGGTTTCTGAAGCAATTTTCACAAAATTTAAAGGAATTAAAGAATTGTTATGCCTGTGTATCTCTTTTTGTTTTTGTACATCAATCGAAGTTGTAAAAGCGAAAGGATTAAAAAAAACTTCAGCAAATGACCTTTTAAAAGGATACACACAAACACACTGTCTGAATATTTTTCTTGTTGTAATTTTGATTGAGTTCTGTTGTTTTAAGGTAAAGTGGCCACACAAGAGCCAGACTGTGTACGTCTTGATGTCAGTCCTTCCAAAAGATCAACAGCAAGAAAAATAAAAACATCGAAATGTAGGTATATACTTAATAGTTATATGTAATTGTGTATGATATTGTCTCTCTTCCTCTTCTGGCGTATTTGCCAAAAGACATTGGGGTCACTACATGCTTTTAATTTCATATCTTAAAAGCAAAAACTCATAGTTAATGCAGTTAGACAAAAACCATTGACCTTAAACATCCATAATACAAAACATGGTGGAAGTTATCACGTGGTCCCATATGGGAGTTATATTTAACTGGATATTGTTATTAACTGTTTTCTCTAATACCACTGAACCAATTAAAAACCTAAAGAAGATGTGCTTGTGAAACTTGTGTCCCGGTCCCAACAAATTTCTATGCTGGCAAATAAAATGATCCCCCCAACTAAACCCCAGGGGCATGTGATATCGGCAAAGTGCATCCCAGGAGCATGTGATGTCAGTGAAGTTCAAGCAACCCTTAGATGAACATCTCGTTCCGGAAATATAAGCTGACAAAGTTGTTTTTTTACCTGCCAATCAAGAGAAAAAGCAGAAAACTGCTAATGGTCGTGACGTCATACAAGGAACACCCCGTACAATTGCCATTGACGGGTATAGAGAAAGTAGGCAAGTTTCTAGTTCCAAATTCAGTTTGGGAGATGCTTTTTATACTCAATCCTGCAGCGACGATGAAGGAAATTCTCATGATAATTACGCGATATTTGATGCTTCATTTTATTATTTGACCTTGTATGATACCACTTTCACTTTAGAAAATACATATACATTTTAAATTGGAGCTCAACTGATGAAGAAACGATCGTCTTGAGCATTATAACTTTGATATTATGTTTAAAATATTTACAATAAATATAATTAATTCAGCAGAGAAGTATGTGCTAAAAAATTTCTTTATTATCACAGCTGTGTATAGAAATACCAGCGTCCGATGTCCTCCTACTACTTGGCTGTTGTGTATAATATAAGCTGTAAACATCGACTCTCTGATGTCGTGATTTCGGCACCATCATCTTTTAATCCAAATTGATGAATCATTTTACTTTACAGTGAGACGACACGTGAAAACTTTAGATTTAGAATAGCGGACATTTGTAAATAAACTTATTATCAATAGGACTTCCGAAACTGAAGCATATGTTAAAATAAATATGTGAGTTTTTTTTACATGCATTTGAGAAAGGTATCGCTAATTTTACAAACGTGAGTTGAAGATTAATTAATGGTATTGATAACTAGAAATATGAAATAAAACAAGGAAATAAGTCACCTAAAATTCCAACCATCCATCGCCGTGCCAATGGTCATTAAAATCGGCGATAAATTAACGACGTTTCAAAACCTCCGGTTATTTAAAATCTCTCTCTCTCTCTCTTTCTCTCTCTCTCTCTCTCTCTCTCTCTCCTATCATAGACAATGTTAATTTCATTTACGGATGAATTAAAAAACTGCATGCACCCAAATTATAATGGCGTGTTTATTATCTGTTGAAAGAGAGAGAGAGAGACAGACAGACAGAGAGACAGATCAGCCATATTGTTCATTTGAAACTTTTACTGCTATTCTGTTAATTTCTGTTTAAACTGATTGTGCAAATATGTTTTACAGTACATCAAAAGAAATGTAATTGATAACACTATCAACTATATTTTAAGCGAAATAACTAAAATTAAGAATGAAATACTACTATTAAGTTTAATGTTCGGTGATTTACTTTGTTTTAATGTCTGTTAAAGTCGTAGTTTAATGTTATTTTTACATGATTTGATAGAAAATGTAACTTACGAACAAACATGCATTTTTACTGTGTAATGTATTTTGTAATCTTTTAATTTCTGTGAATTGTATAAAATATATTTTTTGAATAATATGATTGAAAATGGTTAATTCCCAGGGTTTTGCTATGCCAAAAAGGTTGTACTAAAATGCATCACACCCAGTTGACTTTGTATCTCAGAAAATGCCCGTCATACTCGAAGTACTATCAAACTAGGTTATGATATTTAGGCATAGACTAAATGTGCAGTGAAAGATTTATCCGTGTCTTCTCAGATCATCACATTGTCTTGGTATGTTATCAGTATCACTAAACTTTATACTAGCGATATACTTTTAATATATTTAATCTACAATAACACTGTGTCCCCCTTTTGCAGAAGAATCTGAATTAAAGGCAAAGGCAAATATTTAAATATATCTCGTAATATTTTTTATCTTTCAGCGCGCACCTTCCCATGGGAATAGTTTACCTTAGAAGAAGTGAAGAAACAGGAACAAGACAATTCATTGACCGATGGGACAAAACACATTCATTTACTGACTGCTTTAGTTTTATATACCCGTATCAATGTTTAGAAATCATAATTATATACCAATATATATTTTACGAATTATATTACAAATATGCCTTAAACATAATTTATATATATATACACAAAAAATACAAATGATCAATCTATTATCACTCTCTGGTGTCACCGGCGTCAAAAAGCGCGTGCTTATGAAGATTTAGCCCAGGTGATAGTTTTGACAACTAGTCGATGTGCTCTAATGTATATCATTTAAATGTTTCTAAGTTTTAATAGATCTTTGGTACCTGTTTTGGACTTAGCAAAATAAAATTCAATTATTCTGAGGCTTTGTGGTCACATATTCACAGTTTTCAAGGGGCGTGTAATGACGAATAACGATTACCACCCATTAAGTGCAAGAAGAAATTTGTGATCCTACAACATCGGTTGCCATGGATTTTGTTTCTCTACATTGAATGTTGTATAGTATCTTATAATATTAAAGGCTGATCGTTCACACATTGTCGTGTGTTTAGGATCAAGATTGTATTTCCGCGTGAATGTATGGTTTTGATCAATACTGGAAAGGTTGAAAATGCATAGAATGTTTGACGGAATGAAATGTTGAGGTACCTGTTCCATAGTAGGTCCTGAATTGTTTTTACCGATTGTGACGAGGATTCATTCCTCACTTATTTCGTTTGACTTTGACAATGCACTCCTCTGGATTTTGAGATATCCGTGCTTGTCCAACATTCACGTTGTCTCCTAAACGTCCTAACTATTAACACTTAGTCTAATTGACAGAAACGATCGCCTTGAGCATTATAACTTAGGTATTATGTTTATAATATACATTTGTGATTTCCATATTGCATCAATTTTTAAACAAAAACTATGAGCATCATTTGTTAAAAAAAAATATGATACAAAAAACTTTTTAAAAATTCTGTCAGAGTACATTTAAGCTGCAAATGCTTTAATTACACACTTTTTATAACGAACGATTTATAAAATATATACGAAAACAGGAAGCTAATACCGTCTCTTTTACTGGTTATTTAGAATTCTAGTGTCCCTTGATACCTAAGGTCACGATTTATTGGAAGAAGAGAAAACGTACTTTAGTGAGTACATGAATTAAACTTCATATTACAGACTCGTATTAGTTTAATATTAAAGTATTGTTCATATATATATATATATATATATATATATAATATATATATATATATATATATATATATATATATATATATATATATATATATATATATATATATATATAACTCTTGTCCTTATAATGACATTAAGTGATATGAGAGACAACCGAAATTTACGTCATTGATTTGTTATGCAGATATCCAATCAAAATCCATTCTATATCATAAATAGCTAAATAACATTGACTGTTTCTACGTTGTAAGATTAACAACAGTTGTAATTATGTCTGTAAACGTTTCGTATAACTCTGGTATTACGAAATATAGTTGGCTTGTAGCTCTTCCGTCTGGAGTATTGATGGCACTTTTGAATTTTACAGTGTTTTTGTCGATTTTAAACTGCAAAAGGATGCCAAAACAATTAAAAATATTGTCAGCTAACATGATCTTTTCAGATCTGATTACTGGAGTGACACTTTCCACCAAAGGACTAATTAACGAAAATTCTGACGTTTTTATATGTTTCATTTGGCGGTTTGTTATATCAACATCAGGTTGTGTGTCCTTTTTTACGGTGACAGCGTTTACAATTGACCGTTGGCTCATTATATTTTATCCATTTAGATACAGTTCAGCAATTACAAAATCCAAATGCATCATAGTGTGTGCGTTTATTTGGATATTCGGTGTTTTTACATTTGTTGCCAGAAATCATAATATCCTTTGTGACAGAAAATTGTGTAATCCATTCGAAATTAAACATCACGTGACAGCTAAGATAACAATCTTTATCTTCCTGGTAATTTATGTTATCAATATTGTCATGTACATTTCCTTTCTTAAAAAGCTTGTGAATATGTCAAAATTGACCAGAAATGGCAATTCTAAGAAAAGTTGTGATGTATTCAAAGAACAACGTAGAATAGCTTTAAAACTGTCGGTAATTACTGGTGTATTTTTAATTACATATGCACCACCGACTTCATTGCAAGTGTATTACACATTTTTCCCACCCACTGGATTGGATATTGGATTAGCACAGATGACCACCAGTATTGTGTATTGCTTTTTCATCGCAACCTATTTCATTAACCCAGTGTTGTATATTTGGCGTTTTAAAGAATGCAGATATGAGTTCATGATTCTAGCTTTTTCGTGGAACAATCGAATACAACAAAAGTACAGAAATAAATTGAAATTTCATTTTCTGACATTCGAACTAATGTCACAAAATAGTGTGGTATTACCCAAATTGGAACACTCTTAATTGATGGTACAGAAACAGTGCTTGAAAACGTGATTTCATACTTCTATTTATTTCATAAGAATATTTTAAAAATATATGTATATATTTAATTGGAAAAGTGGTAAATTATTGTCCATTGCATTGTTAAATATGTGTCAATTAAAGATTATAATATTGTACTACGCCACTACGTGTTTTTCAACATTCACTTGGCTCTATATAAAGCTG